>JAVIWB010003041.1:0-410481 GCA_031893035.1 Dermolepida albohirtum | reverse complement strand
TGTTGAACAATTATAATACAGATTTTTCGAAATATAATCCGTATTTCAGGAAACACATAAAATTGTGGGGTGGGCAAATAAATATGACTGGTAGTGTATATGCATATAAACATTTACTTATATATATATATATATATATATATGTACCACTGGGAAACTTATGGAGATTTTTTTCTTCCGGTATCAAAGTTGAAATTTCCTGGTTTTTCTTCATGAATTTTCCAAAAGATTAAAATTTTTTCGATCATTTCTCATTTATATTAAAGAAGGTATGTTCTCGATATTTTTGTTTACAAATTAAGTGAACATATCATAAATATATTCTTTGTAGCCTTTTAAAACCGCGAACTTTGTTTTAGATATTGTGCGTTGAAAACAAGAATGATCTTATCTGGAAATTCGTTAATATCTACTCCTTAACACTAAACGAGTTGCCAAGTTTGGTGATTGGTGGCTATGAAGATGGCAGAAGACTCTACATAGGCAGAATCTTTTTCCAAGGCGCTTGGAGAATCGGAAAAGTCGTCCCACCACCCTTTGTCTCTGAAGGGCTGATAATCAGTGACGCGACCAGAAAAAAACGAATCGTGCATGATTTTGAAGTCCTCGCAATTTCGGAACCGCCTCGTCATTAAGGGGACGAAGTACATATGCTCGTAATATTAAATAAAATGTTCACAAACAAAAAACAGTAAAGTAGCTCTAAAATTAAAATTCGTATTTTATTTGTTCAATCTAAGCTGATTATTTTTATTATTTTATTTGAAAAATATTCGGATGAATTCTCGACACCTTAGAGCGTCTGTAGAATACGCTTTAGGATGATATAGATATCGTAAATATTAAGTTTATACGTCTGAAGGATTGATTCTACCTTTCGTAGGGAAATAATGTGCAATTTTAATCGTAGATTGTGTTAAAGAAGTTTCTAACATGTATTCATTACATTTTTGACATAAGTATATGTATAAATATTGTGAAACTTCATAATCAAACTAATGAAAATTAAAAATTGTGTTAGTTTAAAATTATAAATCTTTGGCGTGAAAAGTATGTAATATTAAATTTTTTTATTATATCATCCATGCAGCCAGGCGCTAACGATTATAGAAGACACAACTAAGAGTAAACGTATACACTTTTCACGTCTGGAGGCCCCTCAAGGCGACTATTTCCGGATACTACGCCACGAAAATACAGGAAATTCCCTCAAAAGTATCATACGACAAGACCACAAACTTTAAATTAAATTTTAACTCAAAATTTTTCGCCCGAATTAAAAAAAGGGCTACTAAACAGCCCAGGATATTTTTTCTGTTCAGGGGTATTACATGTTGAAGGTTAAATGGTCTTTGTAACTTCAACGCGTTTTTTTAATCACTAAGGTTGATATATAACCCCTTTCCACATTAACTTTTATAATTCTGTATACGCATTTGGGCAACCAAATTATCATCATCAGCAGATAACTGCAAAGAGTCGCACCTGGTAAACCACGGCGAAAAATACCTGTACGAAAATAAACTTCGTACGCGATACACACCATTGAGAACATAAATGTACACAATGTTCTCAATGGTGTGTATCGCGTACGGAGTGTGTTTTCGTACAGGTATTTTTCGCCGTGGTTTACCAGGTGCGACACTTTGCGGTTATTTGCTGATGATGACAACTTGATTGTCGAAACGCGAATACAGAATTACAAAAGTTAATGTGGAAAGGGGTTATATATCAGCCTTAGTGATTAAGTTAATCAACCACAGGCTCCATCAAATTCAACTTCAACGCGTTTACATTGTGACTATCTTGTAAATGTATCCTGCGTTTAATTCGAAAACGATGTGATCGAGACTACCTTCAATGTTTTATGTACTACAATTGCTATTTTTAACAATTTTCAACAAAATGTTATACTATAGATCACCAATTTTCATCAGCAGCAGATATAGCATCATGAGCTCCATAAGGCCCCGAAGGTAAAAGTTATAAAACTTATTTTCCGTAAGTCTAGGAAATATTCCAGGATTGCCTTTGTCAAATAACTATGCTTTAAGCAAAATTAAAGAGTTAAAGAGATGGATAAACGGAATTTTTTTTAGAAAGGTACGATGTTCTTAGATTTTACCTTTCTAAAAAAAAATTTCGTTTATCCATCTCTTTGACTCTTTAATTTTGCTTACAGCATGGCTATCCATTGGTATTACAATTATAATATTGGAATATTACTTGGCTTTCGAAAAAAATTTTTATCTTTGTAACATACGCGTAAATAATTTTGAAACAAGTTCACGTCAACGATCTATAATTCGCTAAAGTAGAGAAGATGATCGATAGAGGTCCCGTTACATACATATATTGGCAGAGTTTTTAACGAAGGCCAAAGGAGAGTTCAGAAAGTGCTGCCACCTACATATCGTCTGGAAGGATTAATAGACATTTGATATAACGCAGGCCAAAGATAAATAACAGTAAAGTTTCAGATGTTAAAAAATTTAGGCCAAGAATTTGATTAGATTCTATTGAAAACTTAAAAACTTTGAGAAGCAGGCTTTAATTTTATAGAGAAGAAATGAGGTGCATTTTTATCTGTATCTATCGAATTATACATAAATAAAATTGATAAATTACCAACTTTTAAAAAAATCATAATCAAACAGCGACGATCAATCAATGCTATATATAAGTAGCCTTCGATTAAAGATAAAATAATATTTATTTACTTAATAATGCTTAAGTAAATAAATATTATTTTATCTTCAATATAGTTAATATTTTGTGCTGCAAATAATTCAATTACTTGGAGACATCTGAAAATAAAACTTGTTTTTCTTGCAATAGAATATAATAATCCTAAAATCCGAAAGTAGATTTAAGAATATGTAAATTATTTACCCATTAACAATGTTTGTCTAAATAAAACCATATACAACTAAAAGTCTTCACTGTGGCTTTCAGTTATTTGAATATTAGCACCTGCGATGTCAATTATTAGTTATTATCAATTGCAAGTAATATAATATTTGTACAACCATAGTTTATAATCATAGGGCCACAGGTTACAAAGCGAATAAACACACTACAAATTTATATGTACAGCTATGTTTTTAAGGTTGGAATTTATTGCAGTAACGAATTCCGTTTTAAACAGAAAAAAGAGCACGTTTAGTTACGTAACTTAAAAAAATAAATAATTTTTAACATTCGCGCTATAGGAAATGTACTGTCGTTAACCTGAAATACGTATACATATGCATATACTGTATATGTACACTACCAGTCATATGTATTTATTTGCCCACCCCAATTTTATGTGTTTCCTAAAATACGGATTATCTGTCGAAAAATCTGTATTATAATTATTCAACAATATTATTAGTGGAAGTAATTCCATATGAATTTCTACGAAAATCTTAAATTGTTTATGATATATCGTAAAGGTGTCATAAATTGGAAAAATACAGTATTAACAGTTTTACCTGCATTTCCGAAAGGTATTACTAATATTGTGTTATTGTACTAACTAATTACAATATTAGGATGTGTTATTCAAAAAGGAAAATAAATTTTATGTCAGTCATCGTTCATCTTTTGTTGCGAAAACAGTGAAATAGAGATTTATTGTGAATATTTTAATGCAATGCCGAAGACGAAGGAAATATCTGTTGAAGTGCGTGCTATGATAATTGCTTGTCATCGTACGGGTAAAAGTAATCGCGAAATTGCAAAAGAATTACGATTAAATCGCAGAACCGTTGATTATAACATTAAAAAATTTGAAGAAAGTGGTATATTTTCCAACAAAAGAAGATCTGGACGACGCAAAGCGACGACATCTGTAGATGACCGCCATCTAATACGGATAGGTAGACGCGATAGACGAAAAAAAGCACCAGAAATTGCTGCTGAAATGAATAGAGCGCGTGCAAACCAATTAGTGTGTCCACGGTACAGAGAAGGTTAAGGCTAAGGTTTATACGGAAGAATTGCTCTGCGAAAACCACTACTACGAAAGCAAAACAAGATAAACGACTAAATTGGGCTAAAGAACATAAGAATTGGACGATTGATCAGTAGAATAATGTGTTGTGGACTGACGAATCGAAGTTTGAACTTTTCGGTAGTAAAAGGCGAATATTCGTAAGTAGATCCGCAGGAGAAAGAGTACTGCCAGAATGTATTGCGCCTACCGTAAAACATGGAGGAGGTTCAGTAATGATTTGGGGGTGTTTTGGTGGAAAATCTGTAGGCGATCTCATCAAAATTGAGGGAATCCTAAGAAAAGAAGGCTACAAGAAAATTTTAGAAAATAACGCTGTTCCCTCAGGACTAAGGATTCTTGGCGAAAACTTGTGTATTTCAACAGAACAACGATCTGAAACACACTTCTAGATTGTGTGGCGATTACTTGCGTCAACTCGTAGAGCAAGGGCAAATCTTTATAATGGTATGGCCAGCTCGAAGTCCTGATCTGAAACCAATAGAGCTTCTTTGGGAAGAATTGGACCGGAAGGTTCGAGAACGTGCTCTAGCATCCACCACTGTACTGAGGGAACAACTTCAAGAAGCCTGGGCACAAATTACAGAAGATCCACTGCAAAAATTAATTGAGAGGATGCCGCGGTTATGTGCCGCAATTATCAAAAATGAAGGTGGGCACATTGATGAGAGCAAAATTTAATAATAATTAATGATAAAGTTTTTATATAAGAAAAATGTAACTATTTTATGTTTATTTTACACTATTGTATTGGTACAATAAATAAATTTTCAGTACACATTTGATAGTTTAATAATTTTGGCTTAAACTAAGGGTGGGCAAATAAATATGACCGGTAGTGTATGTAGTTTTTCATTATTGAGTCCTATCGAATGTAAAAGCTTGGTGATTAAAAAAATTGAGTGATTACTTATCTATATATGTATGTATACACATGTATAGATAGATATGAATTTAAATATTGTTATATTTATTTTATAATTCTGCATGCATTACATCGCCTTATAAATTAAAAATGTACTCACGTATATACTCTTTTACTATTGTAATTTATTATTAATATTAGCAAATAATAATAATAATAATAGTACTAATATGTGATTATTATATTTCTTACCTTCTTCATCTTATTCCGTTTTCTCTTCTGGCCATAGCTGTAAGGGTGTAATTTTTCTAAAAAAGTGCATTTTTTCTCATATAAACTAATATAAACTAAGCCTAAATTTTTGTTAGAAACAAAAATAAAAAAGTGCAATCAGGGATTGAACCGTAGTTAAATAAAAAAATACAAAAAGATGTAGGTTAAGGTCATCAGTGTAAACTGTTTAGTATAGTAGATCGATTAGTAATTCGACGATTACTTTATTCTTCGTATAAACGTAAACCATATAAATTCATTTCAACCATAATTCCATTTTTCGCATTGTATATAAGTAAACTTAGAAGCCTTTCGTTTATCATCAGATTCAGCAACGTGCGTCTCGTCTATAAAGCCTGGGCGGGGGCAGGCAGTTTTCGTTTCCATTATTCATCATATTTATAATTTCTACCTGGGGGTACTTTCGTCTATCATCATATTTCACTGCGGCGTATCAACGTTATTCATCATGTGTAACAACCAACAACAATTGATGATCTGACTAATCCAGGTTACCTGATTAATGTATGCCTTTCCACTACATCCGACCTCCAAGTTGCTAGATTACAGGAGTGCGCCACGCTCCCGGTCGAAACTTGTTTTTATTTGGAAGCATAAATATAATAGAAATGATTGTAGAAACGTTAATGTAGGCCACTACATCTACAAATTGATTTGTTTAGTTGTTTAGATCAGACTACTAAAATTACACTTAATTTTTATTCCGTGTTAAAATGTTATCAAATGGATGCCTCACCAACAGACAAATTTACTCCTAACTTAAAGATTTATATATTTTTTTTGATTATTGTTATTACTATTTTAATTTATATCGTACAGTCATTTAGTTTAAAAATTTATGTTGTTTTATTACATATTAGTTCTTCCAAAGTGTTGTTTCTTTTCTGTAGGTGTGAATCGGTAATACGTCTACGACGTAGGGGAATAACTGCCAGTGACAAGTCTCACCCAACCACCTGAGCGAGGGACGTTTGCACATCCGTTGCACTATTTAAATAGTAAGTGGGTTAGTGTAGAAGGAGATACGTTCGATTCGAAAGTGTAATCTTGTCTGATTGAAGAATACCGAAGATCATTCATTATTTTTTAATACCTTTAGTTTTTTAGTTCTTTTTCATAGTACATAGAGTACAAAGAATTATATAGAAAATTAAAAAAGGAATACAAAGCTCGGGTGACCCAGAGTAAGAAGGAATGGAACTCTGATTACATACTTGGAGCCGAGAACAAAATCAAGGCCACATGGGAAGTGGTTAGGGGGAAGTAGCGGGAAATAAACGTAATCAGGATATCCTGCATGAGGTGACTGCTGATGATTTCAACCATTATTTTGTTGGGGTAGGGAGAGAAGCAATCAAATTAGTACCAACCGGAGTCCGCACGATTTGATGAGGCGGGGCATAGGAATTGTAGAGAAAACTATCTTCCTCCACCCTACGACAGAGGAAGAAGTAAGAGAAGTTGTTTTTGGCTTCAGGAGTCAGCGGACTACTGATATATATGGAATGAATGTAAGCATACTAAAAAAGGGTATCGATTATATAGCTGCCCCAGTAACAGACATTTTCAATGAGTGTCTGGCCTGGGGGGTATTCCCAGACCCTCTGAAAATAGCAAAAGTGCTTCCGATACACAAGGGAGGATCGACTGACAAAACGAATTTTAGACCAAGCTCCATTCTACCCGTGATGTCTAAAATCTTGGAAACCATTGTCATATCATTGCATCTACTAAATTATTACTTAAATTATATATATTTTTTTTGTTGTAATTACGACCTGTCTGTTCTAAATATCAGGTGTACCGCACTCGTCGTTACCGGTTTTTTTCGTAAAAAGTATTGGTTTTTCGATTCTACATCTATCTTGTCGATCTTTCAGACAATTTATGGATGCTATCCCAAAAAAACTGTTTGTCCTTTCAGCAAAACCATTCATCGAGTCATTTTATAACTTCTTCGAAATTGCCGAAGTGCTGCTCTGTAAGCGAATGTCCCATTGATGCGAAAAGATGATAGTCGGACGGGGCAAGGTCTGGAGAGTACGGCGGGTGCGATATTATTTCCCATCCAAGTGCTTTCAACGCTTCCTTGACCGGTTTTGCTGTATGAGATGGTGCGCTAGCGTGCTTTAAAATCACTTTACCGTGTTTTCGGGCCCAGTCTGGATGTTTTTCTATCAATGCACGATTTACATATAATAATTTGTTGTCGGTTGCGATCAGTATTAACTGTTTCGCCAGGTATAATAATAATAATAATAATTTATTGATATATATGTACATATACACGTCATAGAATAAGCATAGATAAATAAAAACACAATTAATGCGCTCACAACACGTTAAAATCCGCAAAGCCTATACAAAACAAAACACCAGAGTACCAATTAAAATATAAAATCGACAGTTCGTAATACATCATGCCACTCTGGCCTCACCAAACACAGGACATTGTCTTGTGACCAAAACGATTTGCCCTTGGAGTCGAAACAAATCCATTTTTCATCAACCGTCAACATTCGATACAGAAATAACTTGCCGATCATACCTTTGAAGCAGCATTTCACAGACGATTTTTCGATTTTCCATTTACCATTTTCCATTTGTCATTCAACTGATGTGGCACCCATTTTCCCATCTTTTGAATTTTTCCCATTGCTCGTAATCAGTCGTTGATCGTTTCTTGGGCTATATTTAACGCTTCTGCCAATTGTTTTTGAGTTTGGGTGGGGTCTTCATCCAATAACTCCTGCAGTTTCGCATCTTCAAATTTTCTCGGTCTACCAGAACGTTCTTTGTCTTGCACATCGAAATCATCACTTTTGAATTATCGAAACCACGCCTCACATGTTTTTATAGTTGGAGGGAGCATGCTCACCGTAAGTTTCTACCAACAAACGATTACTTTCAGTAACGCGTGCCGCAAATGCATTTTTTCAGGCACGAAACTCGACATTTTCAAAGAGGTATAAATGTATGACGGTGTTGCTTTCGCAAAGTATAACATGTATGGTTTTGAAGCTTGCCGTCAATATAATAAAATGACATATGTGTCAAACAGTAACATTCCATATTTAAACCTAGCGACATCTGTTAGAGATTAATGTAATGACTTTTCGGTACACCTGGTACATATTTTTTTGAGGACCATTGTAAATTTGTTTTGTATATGTATATTCTTTAGTTATCGTATTTGCTAGATTTCAATTTGAATGTGCGTGCGACACATATTATAATAATAATCTACTAATGATGACAACTTAGTCGAAACGCGTATACGGAACATGTAAACAAACACTGATGAGGTAAGGGAGGGATTTTTTCCCCTTTTTTGATTAATTCAATTAAGTATAGTCTGTAAGTAGGTGTACTTAGTTCCAAATACTAATTTATTTTTTATTGCAAAAGTAATATATTTATTATATCAAGATGTTGTGATTATATAAATATGTGTTCTTTCATTAAAAAATAAAATAACGAAATTCCTTGTTAAAATGATTAACGAAGCACATGAAATATTAAATTTTATGGGGTAAACTTTCTACTCTCTCAAATTTAATCATGAACAAAGTTGTACAATACACTTTTACGGTAGGCCACCAGAAATGCAAACCTCACCTTACGAACACGTCTACCAAACTAGCACATAGCCTGCAAGTTATTAAAACTAAATGTTTTAATAATTTTCTCCTATTCTTTATACAATTTATATAATACATTTTTTTTAGTGATAAAATAAATATTATAATCGTGTGAATTTTATTTTAATTTGAAAAAATGCTTTGAATATTCGACATGTGATATTTAAATTGGATCTGATTTATTTCGATGAAAAAAAAAATAGAAAAAAGATGTAGGTCCAAACGAGACTAGCTTAGCTGTCGTTTTTGTCGGCCATATTCAAGCGCAGTGTCCTCCGTTGTATCTCACAAACAACAATGTCAATTGTTTGTGAGAGACTATAAAGTCTCAAAGCGCAGCAGTAGTGTATTTAAAATGTTCGGAACGATTATCTTGGCGCCATCACTACCACTAGCCAACAAATTTGTCCAGAAATTAAGCTAGTCTCACAAGTTTCATCCACTACATCCGACTTCAAAGTTGCTAGATTACAGGAGTGCGCCACGCTCCCAGTCGCTAACGAATTTTTAAGGCGTACTTATGAATGTAATGTTCAAACGAAAAATAGGCAACCAAAATAATGATTGCATCTTGCGACATCGGCCACCAAATACTCAGGCGTGCTACATTTCGATTTGTTCTCCATATTCTGAAGCGGTCTATGTAAAGCTTGCTGGCAATTCTTCGGACCCAAGTGAAAGGTTGAACGTCAAACATATTAAGTATTGTTTCTTTATGAGTAAGTTCTTGTTACACGGAACGCTCAGAAGTAGCTGCAGGAAACTGATTCTCTTTAGTATCGTTGACAGTTAAAATAGCTCTACAAGGTGATTTACCGCTCATATAATTTTCATTACACAATCAAACAATGTGAATATCAGTCTATTCTTCATTCGACAAAATTAACATACTTTTAAGAGCATTTTACCGTAACACGAAAGAATAAACACTTTAAATTAATTTAATTGACGTTTATTGTCACAATGAATAATAACCGATGGATCACAGCCACCCCGACTGCGACAGACCGTGTTTATATTACATTCATATGCATGTATTTTGTTCATGTTTGAGTCTTGTCCTATTTACAAGACATTAATTTTCTGACAATTATAAGAATGGTAATTATTAAAATTGAGTGATTATACATACATATATTTATATATATATATATATATATATATATATATATATATATATATATATATAAAAATTAGCTAAAAGTGTTTTGGTCGACCGTTATAAGATAATCCAAATCAATGAAATTCGTCGGGTATTCGGTCAACTGTTAAGAAAATTAAAAAATTAAAAAACAATCATTTGTTTTATCCTCTATATTTCGCTATAAATTTATAGCTTCCTCAGGAGTTAAAAACTAGATTAATTTAAAAAATTCTTTAAAAATCATTAAAATGTGGTTTGTCATACTAAATACTAGTAAATAAAATTATAAACTATTGTACTAGCGTCAGTGGTAGGTAAAGGTCAGAGCATGTTCAGCAAATAATTTAGAAATTTTGAAAATTATTTGTGTAACATGCTCTGACCTTTACCTACCACTGACGCTAGTACAATAGTTTATAACTTTATTTATTAGTATTTAGTATGACAAACCACATTTTAATGTTTTTTAAAGAATTTTTTAAATTAATCTAGTTTTTGTAATAAAAAGATAATAATTGTGAACATGATTAGAATATTGTACATATTATTGTTTTTTAGAACTCCTGAGGAAGCTATAAATTTATAGCGAAATATAGAGGATAAAACAAATGATTGTTTTTTGATTTTTTAATTTTCTTAACAGTTGACCGAATACCCGACGAATTTCATTGATTTGGATTGTCTTATAACGGTCGACCATAACACTTTTAGCTAATTTTATATAAATATATATATATATATATATATATATATATATATATATATATATATATATGAATTTAAATATTATGCTATATATTTTTATAATTTTATACACATTACGTGACTTTTATTTTTTTTATCTTCCTATCTTATTCCATTTCTTCTACTGTACTTTTTATAACGAAGTGCAAAATTTGTTCATGTATGCTAACTCATATTTGCTTCTTGTTAGAAAAAAAGTGTAATCTAGAATCGAACCGCAATCAATTAAAAAATACAACAGAAAGATTAATTTCAAAATAAACACATCAGTAAGTACTACGTTCATTAAAAAGCTAGCGTATATTATTACGAATGTTCAAATGACTAAGCCGGCCTCCACTAGTTCTGATTAGTGGTGACCGGCTTAGTCGACTAGACTACTGCGTCGATATAATGAACTAGTCGTTAACCACTACAGCCGGAATCCAACTTACTAGATTATAGGAGTACACCATGCTCATGTCAAAAGTCGTTTTCATTTCGAGACATAAATGTGGATACAAATGATTGTAGAAATGTTAATATAGGCCACCACATCTACAAATTAATATGTTTAGATTAGACTAAAGAAATTACTACATATTTATACTTAATTCTTATTCTCAAAATGGAAGCGTTAAAATATCTTATCATGAGAGAGATTTACTCTTAATTAACTTCAAAATAAGTTCTTATTTATTTTATTTGACCCATTAAAATACTAGTTCAAAGTTAAATTTTACCATGAAGTTTTAATTTTTATTGTACAAAATAATTTAACTTATAAATTAACGTTTTTCATTGTGTGTTATGTGTTGTTCTGAAAGTTATTACTTTTCCTGTAAGTGTGATTCGGGGATTGGCACTTACCTCCCCTGTTTCTGTTAATTACCTGACGCCTTCTGCCTAACCACCTAATTTGGGAAATGTTCGCTGACTTCTAGCGTCTGCTAGGACATGTGTTTTTATCAATTCAGAAGTGTAATATCGAAAGTGAAAAGATGTAGCACACCGTTCCAGTAAATTCTATTACAAAACGTAACAATGATTATGTTAAAAAGGTGACTAGAAGCGAAAATACGAATCAAGGTGTGTAAAATAGGCATTATTCAGCGAAATTATGCGAGAGGTAGGAAATCTAGAGCATGGTTAGGACTTAATTTTCTTCTAGTATCCGAAAAACAGCTGACAGATTCAACGTTCGCATGAAAGTGTGAAAGCCGCAGAAACTATTCGTGCTCATCCCGACACTGTTAGTATAGCAACTCTTCAATTCTAAAAAGAGCTGGACAGAAACCGTTGTACAACTAATTCACCCAAGAGATTTCTTTTTAAATAACTTTCATTGGGATTTTTTTTTACAGCGGTACACAGTACCTGCGCCATCTAAAACTGCAACTGCTTGTATAGCTCAGTGACGATAGAGTTCATTAAGTATACAATAACAAAGATTACAGTTGGTATGAAATATCCTTGTAACTAGATCGTGACAGATCTCTCTTTATAACCCAACTAAATTGTTTGACATTGTGCCTTATTTGATTTGTAATTACATGTTATCAATTATCAGTAATTTTCAGAAGTATTGGTAAATTTTTGGTGGTTAGAGCGGTAAGTTGGATTTAATTTCATATTAAGTGTGTTGGATAATTTTTTTAAAACTATAGATTTCTAGGGTTTGAATGTAAGGCTACCAATAGTGTATGTTTGGTTGCATAAGGTTCCATCTCAATCATTAATGAACTCACTGTATATGTATTTTGTTATTTTTTAATCTCTTCCACAAGTACATCAATTTTCTAGTAATTGTAAATATATTAACGAGCCATGAAGCTTTTATGGTAGGCTACCGGCAATACAAACTTATTCTTACAAATATGTCTACTAACCTTGTACATAATGTGATTTTGTTTTAACATCTTTGTCTACTTCAAATGCAATTTTTAAATAAAATAATTGTTTACGTTTACCTTCTCTTACTAATTTTTATATAAATCAAATAATAAACGATTTCTTAAATGATAAAATAAATATTACAACCGAGTGAATTTTATTTTAATTCAAACAATGCTTTGAATGTTTTGAATTGGAATATTAATAAAAACAATAAATTAAATGTGTTTCATTTAGTTGGGAAAAGAAAAAAAAAGATGCAGGTTTAACGAAACTAGCTAAGCTGTCTTTTTAGTCGGCCACAAATTATAACAGAGACAAATTACTAACTAACTTAACTGTATATATTATCAACGACTAAGCCGGTCACCACTAGCCAACAACACAATGCCATCCAGAATAACTAGTCGTTATTCACTACACCAGACCTCAAAGTTGCTAGATTACAGGAGTGCGCCACTCTCCCAGTCAATAGCGAATCTTTAAAACGTACTCATAAACGTAATGTTCAAACGATAAACAAGCAGCCAAAATTACAATCACATCACGCAACGTCGGCAACCAAACACTCAAACGTGCTCTAAATAGGAAAACAAGTGAGAAGTAAAAAGTAATATGTGCATATGCATGTATCATTCATAACATTCATCAATGTTCAAATGGCGTCTCAAAGAAAAGGCCGTCAATTTGTAATTTTTACATTATATATATATATATATATATATATATATGCATTGAACTGTTGTGTATGATGATAACACCACCTATTGCGTTTTGGTCATTTTTTGTCGCAAAAAAGTGTGTATGTTTTTTTGCGACGGTTCATCTCTGTTACGCATGTAGTACGTACCTATATACATAAAATTCGGTTAGAGAATGGCATATTACATCACATGCGCAATGAACCAGTTTTAGTAAGTGTCCACCTGTTGCTAGGCAACGAACAGTGGCGCTCTGATTTATTCCCCAATATTCCCGAAGCGATACTGCCATATTCTCTATCCTTTTTTTTATAACAGTACGCCAATGGTATGCCATTTGCTGTGGTATTTGGTTTCGTGGCGTCAACTTCGCTCATGATTTGATGATGAATTGTACCATTGAAGACAGAGATGATATGATATAATTAAATACAAGAGTTCAATATCATGTATGCATATCAAGCAAATATTCTTTTGAAAAATTTTCGTTTTCAAGTAGTTAGATAATCGGACGGAATTAAATACAATACACGTTGTGGTAAATGGTCTTTACTAAACTCTATTGTCTGACTGCGTAAAATGCATTATATACAACACGGTACGTAATGAAAAAAGAATCCCATTTTTCATGTCCCGTATTTAAATAAATGATTATGTTTAAGGTAACGTATGTATGTACATTTTCCAGATATTGTTTTAAAGGTATTGTTTCTTGGATGATTCTAAAAATTCAATAGATCTTTTCCAAGACATGTATAAAAAATAACCGCAGAACGATTACATCACCGATTATTTATTACTTAGAAGGTTATTTCATTGATTAAGTCAACTTCAATTCCGATATTAAAGCAGTAAGTTTTGTTAAGAATATATGACACACTTCTACAGCGTAAAAAACATTTTAGGCGAAATTAGGTGATTAAAGGAATTAATTTAAAATTTAGTATTGCAGAAGTCGGCAAACCGGACTAACATATCTACAATTGCCTGTGGTTTCCTCGAATCGCTGATATGTAAGTTATTATGTTCTTTATTGTGTTCATATTAGACGCCCAGGTAAGTAATATTCTATATTATAATAATGTACTCTTCGTATGTATGCAATGTAGTGTTTATTTGTAGGTGGGAAGATTCAGTTGCAGTCGTTACATTCTTTAATATACTAGTCTTTGGCTCAGCAAGTATGTATCTCTTAAATCTATACGCAATATATTTATTATCACATCCTCACCTTAAGAAATAGAACACGATTACTATTGGAGGGACTATAGAGGTACTATACCATCGGACGCGTTCAGCGGCGCAGAAAACTTGTACGTAGCTCAAATTACATCGCAATGGTTAATGCCGGGCACATTTAATGCCTCAACAGGAGAAGCCTACACAGAACAGGGATCTAGAATCACTGTTCGAAACAACTTTAAGGTGAAGCTAAAAACAACCGCAAATTTCTCCCCTTTTCACTTGTATTTTTGTAGTTATTGTGTGACTTACACGGCGATAATTTCGTATGGGAGGAGGTCAATATATACGATCTGGTCGGACCGGCTCTGGACGACTTAGTGGTGGGAGGTTACGAATTCTTCACTAACCTGTACGTTGGCAGAAAGTTCTACGATGGGGGATGGAAAATTGGGAAAGTCTTCGCGCCGCTTCATCTACTGCAAGGACTTAGGATTTGGAATGACGGGAACGACCGTTACGTTACTAATGATTTTGAAGTCTTGAAATACAGAAACAAACACAAGCACGAACATGTCTGTAATTGTAGCTTTAAGCGTGTTTCAACTTGATTTATAATAATGTAATAGTGCAGTTTATAGATTAAGAACGAAATTGATTAAAGATTGTTTTTCAAAAATTATATTTTGCAGAGTTTTTTAATTGATATGCTTACTGATAATTGAGTTAAAAAGTATGATTCTTTTAAATCCAGTGAGAATATTATTAAATGGTAATATAAATTTCAGGAGCTATCCGAGTAGACATTCTGCCTTACATCGTATCGAATGTGAGTTTATTTAAACTACGAGAAATTCAAATGAAGACAATAATAGAGCTGCTATTACTCCTCCACTTATACCATTAACATACTACTGTGGGCAAAAAATAGTAATACTTTTTAATTTAATTTCGCGCAAAAACCCATTTGTCGAAATATTTTTTTTCTAGGTTGGTAAGACTATCAGTGACATCTGTACCAAATATCACATCAAAATAATCATTAGTGTTTAGTATACGCCTGTCTTTCTGAAGTACGAAAAGTGCATTCAGCGATTTTTACAATGAGTGAAATTATTCAACAAAGAAGTTTCATTAAATTTTGTGCACGGAATCAAATTTTTGGTGCCGAAACGTTCAGAATGTTGCAAAAGGCCTTCGGTGATAATTGTTTATCGCGAGCAAATGTTTTTGATTGGTACAAATTATTCAAAGAGGGTCGAGAACGCGTTGATGACGAACCACGTCCACGACGGCCATCAACATCAACTGATGATCAACGCGTCAATAGAATCAAGGAATTGGTGCTTGAGAATCGACGATTAACAGTCAGAGACCTTACTGGTATCGTTGGAATATCGGAAGGATTAGTGAAAACCATTTTGAAAGATCATTAGGGCCTAAGAAAAGTGAAAGCACGATTTGTTTCAAAATCACTCATTTTTTTCGAAAAACAGTGTCGCGTTGACGTCTGTGAAACAATGCTTTCCAACTATCGAGACAAAATGAAAGGCATCATAACTGCAGATGAGACTTGGATCTACGCTTATGACCTGGAAACAGACGATCAATCGGCCGAATATCGTATCAAAGGTGAGCCGAAGCCCAAAAAACCACGTCAAAGCAAGTCAAAAATCAAGGTTATATTGACAGTTTTCTTCGACTATCGAGGTGTGGTGTACTCCGAATTCCTTCCAACCAGCCAAACTGTCAACAAAGAATACTATTTGAGTGTTATGCGTCGTTTGCGCAATGCATTAATTCTTCGTGAGTTTATCGCCAAATTTTCAGCCAATATCGTACCGCAACCACCGTATTCGCCTTTTTTAGCTCGGTGTGACTTCTGGCTATTCAGCAAACTCACACGACCGCTCCGGGGAAACCGTTTTGAGTCAATTGAAGACATTAAACGTGAATCGCTACGCGCATTGAAGGCTATTCCTGAAATTGACTTTAACAACTGTTTCGAGAATTGGAAGAAACGTTGGCAGAAGTGTATTGGGGCCAGAGGGGATTGCTTTGAGGGGGGCGAAATAGATTTGGAAGAATAAATTAAGAATTTAAAAATTATGAACAAAGTCTTACTATTTTTTGCCCACAGTAGTAATCTTCCCCGTTTCGCATTGCGGTTATTGTAAAAATTAACTTTTAGTTGTTGACGCTATTAGCTTCTGCAGATACATTGAGTGTGTCAAAAAAGTTCGTCCAGTTTTGCATATCGAAAATTCAACAAAGACAGCTATTTTGGGAAATAAATTTTTTCATCAAAGTAACCACCTACGCAATATAAACTTTATAAAGTTGGATAATTTGACAGCTTTTTCTTCGATATCTCCTTTACCGTGGTGATATTCTAGAGTTAAGGAAAGACATTTGTTAACAAATGTCTAAAGTATATTTAACCGATTCATAACAAAAATTCAGTTGTGTGTTTTTCACAAAACATCTTTATCGAAAAAGCGTAACAATTGTTTCGTCAGCACTGTGACTTCTTCAGACTCAAATGTAAATCTGTTTTACTAATCAATCTGTTTATTTCCAGATTTACATTTGAGTCTGAAGAAGTCACAGTGCTGACGAAACAATTGTTACACTTTTTCGATAAAGATGTTTTGTGAAAAACACACAACCGAATGTTTGTGTTTAATCCAAGGTTTATATTGGCCAAACGCAATATTATATAAACAAGTCATTCGTAATAATTCTACATGAAGCTGATAAATCATTTATTGTCTCAGAAGACATAGATTTGTCCAAATAAGTTTACATTAAACAACTTCCAGATATACAGAAGCAGGGTATACGAATTTTCTTTAATAAACCTAATAAATGAATAAAATGTATGTATGTACATACGTACATGTATGTAGATGTGTGTCGAACGGAATTCGGTATTCTTTTTTTAATATACTTACTTTTATCAAATGAAAAGTCAAATTAAATATAATTCTATTCTTATTTATTATTATAAAAGTCTTTTTACATCATTGTCACTGAAACAATATCGGCATTATTAAATTAACATTAAATGTAATAAGATGAATAAGGAAAGTCGAAAATTTTGGGTATATTCCTGCTTAAAATCTAATTTATTTAAATGATGGCAAATTACGTTTGTACATGTTGTGTTTTAAAATATGTTTTCGTTTTAATTTGACTTTATTAATGGACTAATGGCCGAACTTACGCATTCATTTAGAAACGAAAACGAAATCACAAGAACGTAAAATTTCCGACATTCTATTTAAAAAATACGGAGAAGACATCATTAATGAATAAACAAAGTCATATATTGAGTCAGAACTTATTTCGTTATCGATCCAGTTTAACCACAAATGAGTGTTAATTGTTCATTATCAAAATGCGTAAAAGAAATTGGTGATAATGACCTTTTAGGTCGATGTATATATATACAGACTGGCAGGTAAATTCTAGTATCATTCAAAACTAGTATTCTTCTCGTGAAAGTGACTTTTCAAAAAAAAAAATGTAAGTTCTTCACACAAATTTAAATAATTTTTAATTAGTTTGTTAATTATTTAAAATGGAAAAACTTTTTAGTGTTTTTTAAGTTGTTATAGCAGTGATGTTAGATGTAATGAAAAATTAATTGAGTAGTCGTTGCTTAACCACGAATATTAACTGCAATTTAACTTTAAAAAATAATTATTATGGAAAATAATTTTAGTGGAAAAACTTCAAGATTCATGTTAAAACAAGTTAAGTAAAATTGTACTGAAAACAAGTTGAATTTGATGGAGCCTGTGGTTGATTGACTTGATCAATAAGGTTGATATATAACCCCTTTCCACAATTAACTATTTGTAAATTCTGTATACGCATTTCGACAACCAAGTTGTCATCATCAGCAGATAATTTCAAAGTGTCGCACCTGGTAAAACACGGCGAAAAAATTGTACGAAAAATACACTCCGTACGCGATCCGCACCGTTGAAAACCAAGATGTGCACATCTTGGTTTTACCAGGTGCGACACTTTGAAATTATCTGCTGATGATGACAACTTGGTTGTCGAAATGCGTATACAGAATTTACAAATAGTTAATTGTGGAAAGGGGTTATATATCAACCTTATTGATCAAATGAAAACAAGTCTTCATACGAGACAAACTCCTGAACATTTCGATGACATTTTTTTCCAATATCCTAAGTGAAACTTATATCTAAAAAACTGACTCCATCTTCTCCTTAAGATACTGAGAATCTTGAAAATATATCCTTTTGTTGCTTTTTTCACGGGAAGAATATGCATAGGATTAAATTTGGTATTATTTCCTTTTAAATTTAGTTTACTCATTATTAAAAACTTCTTACTACACGATTGACTGAAAGGCTTTTTCATAAGGGAGTTTTCTTTTCGAATTGATTTACTTTAATTGGTGGGAATTTATGTTCTTTTCATTGATAATAATTTTCTTTTGATCGGATTTTTCCATTTCGTTCTGCAAACATACCAGCCGGGTAATTACTTTAGCCCCTTACTTTCCTTTCTCATAAAATCCACGCAACTTTCTCGGATGACAAGAATGCCAAAGATTTACTATTATCTGCTGTGAAAACTCAACCTCCTTTTCGCTACGCAATTTTTTTCCCTATCCAGTACGTTGGCCATCTCCTTTTTCGATTAATATGATATTATGCTGGCTGATTTTCTACAGTTTCCAAACTTGTAAGAACGAATTAAAACTTTCGTAATGTACCGCATAACAATTTCCGAATAATCTAGTATTTGGCATGGGGGAATATTAGAATTCGGTTGACAGACCGGGTTGATTCAGATTTAAAATATCGGAAAGGCATACATACGTTAACTAGCTTCCAACAAATGAATAATGTAATCATAGTTTGGCAAACAATAGACTTTTGGTGAGGAGCCTGAAGGTGAACGTATTGGTGCGTTAATGTTATAGTGTAAATTGCGCGTCTGGTGCTTATTACTGCATAAGTTCTCGGCGTCTCTGGTTTATAGCTGTCAAATTTGTGCAAAGAATGTTTTTTTCCGCGACACATCTTTGTTATTTTACATAAAATATTTTTCAGGATCAAGTTCGCTACAGTTTTTCTATGCAGTTTCCTATTTGCGTATACATTAACAGGTAACCATCTTCATTTCATACCAGCTACTCCTTCAAGTTAAAACAATTCTAATTGACTTTCCCACAACACTTTAGAATGCGATCACAGCTATTATTGGAGAGATTACATGGGTAGGATTCCACATGACGCAATCGACAGTGGCGAAGGCACATTCATAGCACAAGTTCATACTACCAGCGGTTTATTGCCAGCCACTTTTTACCCTGATAAGGGAGAGGCGTACGCGGCATGCTATGGTCGTCGTTTGGTAGTAACGAATGCGATTAAGGTAAGTGAAGAGTGCAAAATTTAATTAAAATCGATTAGGTTTTATCATACGCTGCTGTATTGAAACAATTGAAGAAAATGCAGCACAACTATTAGAAAAATCATTAATCTGTGAATTTTAGCAAAAATATATAGTAAGTGTAAATTCCATTCGACATTTTCGATAAGTGACATGTTTTTCGATATTCAATAAAAACGAATTATAAATACAATGCAGAAACGTGGTTTCGTAGTGAAACTACGTGTTAAAACCGCGAATCGCTCTATTCGATTTCCGCAGAAGCACTGTTTTTGTGGACGCCCAGTTTTTGTAGGGCCGAGATGTTGCAACATACGCATCGGTCCCTTATTATTATGTTTATTTTGGTCAACGTAGAGCCAAAAGCCAAAAAAATTCACTTAGTATCACAAATTGTCAAAAGGATTGAACCCAATATCCCAGATCCGTAGTCTAGCGTCTTACACGCTAGATCGACATGACGTTTTTTAATTTCGATTGTAGATTTTGATAGTACTTTGTACAGCAAAGCACCTTTCCTTATTTTGCAGCTTGAAATTCTGTTCAAAACGCAGCAAACACAAATGCTTTTGCAGTTTCTATTGGGTCTGCTGGATTGAATAATATTGTAGGCTTTATACATATTTTTTGATTTTGGGGTTGTATTGTTGGGGGTTTGGAAGAATTCAGTTGGATTATCAGTCGTACAAATTTACTAGTAGATACAAAGTCGCATGGATTCGGAATTTTGTTAACTGTAGATGCTTTTAAAGAATTATTTTTAGTAAAAAACTGGAACGAAATTGACATGACAAGGAATTATTTTAAGATTTGACCAGAACACTGCAGAAAGCAGCAGCATTACACAATCTAGAAGTCTAAAACACTACATTCCTTTTCGTAAATTTGGTATTTATACATTTACTTTTAGAAACTATTTATTTGAAAAGAAATTATGGCAATGCCAATAAATTGTAGAAATTTAATCGAAAAAATCACGTTACTACTTTTTTTCAGCTTCTCTGCGACGAACATAGTCAAAAACTGTATTGGAAGTACGTTAACATCGACAAAATTGGAGAGGAAGAATTAAAGTATTTAGTTGTTGGTGGTGTGGAAGTAAATGCCACATTGTACGTTGGTAAAATCTTTTACGAGGGCGAATGGAGAGTTGGTAAGGTGTACCTGTCAAGTCATAAATTAAAGGGGCTCACCATCTGGCGTGACGATGGTACCGATTGCAATTTCAGCGATTTCCAAATATTGAAAATAAATGGAAACTTTTCAAGTGCAGATGTAAGGATGTTATGCTTGTATAATTATAATTTTCATCATACTGATTCGATTGCAGCACTCTTACCATGATTAATAAGTGGGGAGATGGAACGACGGGACTTCAGCAATAAAGTAACATTTTTAATCAAAGCTTTTGATATTGCGTTGAAAACGATTTGTAGATAAATATGTTATTTATATAATAAACACTTTTTTTGTGAAAATTAGGTCTTTTAAATTTCGAATGGTGTATTTAAAGCATTACAAAGTATTAAATCCAAATTTCGACGAAAGTATCGTACATTCGAATGGGATAAAGATCGATATAAAAAATAAATGTACTTTTTTTCATCGGAATAGAGTAATTAAAAGAAAGAAAATTTAATTTTTAATGCATTATAAGTTGTCAATGGATTAAATAATTATAACAATAATTATTATATTATAATATAAAATTATAACAGAAAAGCGAAAAATAATTAAATTTCATTAGTATTTAGAATAGAACTTCGGCATTGCAAAAAACAATTTTATATACTTTCAAGTGCCTTGCAATGTTCTAAGTTTCATCATAACCTGAGCTTTATACTTCGCGATGTTCTTTTAATAGTTTACTTTATAATGTATTACTTATTTATAAAATTTTCGGAATAATAATATCTCCAACCACAGTTTTCAGTTAATACTGAAGACGACTTAGTTATCGAAACGCTGATACATTTTGGCATTTATTTGTGCCGTGTTGAGTATTCAGTTCTAAGTTATTAGACTATTTTTTATTCTAAACCATCAAAGTTGGGAAAGGTAACAACATCGTTGTCAAAATGTACGTATATATTGTTTAGCATTTGTTTACTCAATGCTAAATTATTAAAAACTTGTGACATATTGCCAAATTGACGCATTGTTGGGGATTTCAAAGATGTCAATTGAAAAATTTTGTAAAAAGAATTGTGTTTAAAAAAATTAGTTTCCCCTTGTATACCGCCTCTGTTGACCGAAGAACAAAAAGCAGCTAAGGTGAATTGGTGTCAAAAAATTCTATATCGCTTCAACGCCGGAAACTCTAAAAACGTATACAACATTATCAGTGGTGATGAATCTTGGTTTTACTCATACGAGTCGTCTGTTTGGTATACCGTTCTCGAAGTGTCTTCAAAAAGATGGTCGTGACATTTGTCTCGAAAGCGGGTCGCGTAGCAACAATTCCTCTACAAAATGAAAGAACTATTACCACCGATTGGTATATAACCATTTGTGAGCCGCAAGTCGTCGCTGATCTTCGAGAAACTAACCCCGAACGACGAATCATTCTCCACCAAGACAATGCAAGTTGGCACACAGCACGTAAGGCAATTGAATTTTTAACGCAAGAGAACGTGTTGGACCATCCTTCGTACCGTCCGGACCTAAGTCTCAACGATTTCTTGACATTTCCGAAAATTAAGAACCGACTGCGTGATCAAAGGTTCCAGTCTTCAGAAGGAGCAGTCGATGCCTTCGAAAAAGCAATTTCGAATGTACCAACAAACGAGTATAACAACTGCTTCCAGAGTTGGTTCGAACGCATGCAGAAGTACATTAATCTTCGTGAGGAATACTTCGAAGGACAGTGAAGTCTTTAAAAGTTATCTACTAGTTTATTCCAGTTTTATATGCAAAACTTAAAAGACGACCCACGTATACCTTGTTATTAAATCTTTAGAAGAAGAACTACTATTAAGCATTGTAATTATACTGTTTCAATACTGATACCGAAAAGAGATTAAAAATTGACATTAGTCTGCTAGATAAAGAACCATGAGATATTTCTTGCTGTCTACGATTTATCTATTAGTATATTTACGTATTTATAACAGAAGTCGTTAAGGTTAATTATTGATAGTCCAAAGTCCATGAACAAAACGTAATTAGTGACAATGACACTTATAATACATATAGTGTAATTGTAGAATAGTGATTTGAGAAAATAAAAACTGAAATCGCGAGAATTGCGAGTATTTATTAAAGCCTTTAGCTCGGGTCCAGGAAGTCATGATTTGAAATGGAGTTTTTCTTAAGGCCCTTTCCGTTATTTTCATGCGTTCATGTAATTGCAATAATACGCTGAATCTAGGTCAAGCACAATTTATTGCCAGTTCATTTGCATTTTGATAAAACGGTAACAGATAAGGTGCCGCAACTGAAAGGAAGTGTAGTCAACTTTCCTTCCCAGAATTGATATAAAATTAGCAAATGACAGGAACTACTAATGTACGTGGTAGTTCCTGTCATCATAAGTATAAATTATAAATATTTTGTTTCCGTTTCGTTTTTAATAACATGTGTTTATTTTTTTGTCAACACGTTCTATCTATTTTTCGTTGGTAATAAAGAAGAATAAATTTTGCAATATGTATCTGTGAATTCTTCTCCAGAAAAAGACACTGTGACCACAATAAAATAAAAGTTTTATGTGTAAAAAAGAAATTTTTCACAAAATGTGTGTGTACTAGATGTGGTCAGTAATAAAAGTGTTCGCATATTCTATCATGTGTGAACATTCGGCTATCATAAAGCATTTAACAATGTCAAAAGCCCCTAATAATAATATGAAAACTGTTATTATGTGCAACTATAAAGAATTTTCTTAATATTAACACTTTTACACTACCGGTCATATTTATTTGCTCACCCCAATTTTATGTGTTTCCTGAAATACGGATTATCTTTCTAAAAATCTGTATTGTAATTATTCAACAATATTATTAGTCGAAGTAATTCCATTTGTATTTCTACAAAAATCTTAAATTGTTTATGATATATCGTAAAGGTGTCATAAATTGGAAAAATACCATAAATATTATATAGGCTAATCCCTACAGTATTAACAGTTTTACCTGCATTTCCGAAAGGTATTACCAATATTGTGTTATCGTACTAACTAATTACAATATTAGGATGTGTTATTCAAAAAGGAAAATAAATTTTATGTCAGTCATCGTTCATCTTTTGTTGCGAAAACAGTGAAATAGAGAGTTATTGTGAATATTTTAATGCAATGCCGAAGACGAAGGAATTATCTGTTGAAGTGTGTGCTATGATAATTGCTTATCATCGTACGGGTAAAAGTAATTGCGAAATTGCAAAACAATTACGAATAAATCGCAGAACCGTTGATTATTACGTTAAAAAATTTGAAGAAAGTGGTACATTTTCCAACAAGAGAAGATCTGGACGAGGCAAAGCGACGACATCTGCAGATGACCGGTATCTAATACGGATAAGTAGACGCGATAGATGAAAAACAGCACCAGAAATTGCTGCTGAAATGAATAGAGCGCGTGCTAAGCCAACTAGTGTGTCCACGGTACAGAAAAGGTTAAGGCAAGCGGGTTTATACGGAAGAATTGCTCTGCGAAAACCACTACTTCGAAAGAAAACAAGATAAAACGACTAAATTGGGCTAAAGAACATAAGAATTGGACGATTGATCAGTGGAATAATGTGTTGTGGACAGACGAATCGAAGTTTGAACTTTTCGGTAGTAAAAGGCGAATATTCGTAAGAAGATCCGCAGGAGAAAGAGTACTGCCAGAATGTATATGCGCCTATCGTAAAACATGGAGGAGGTTCAGTAATAATTTGGGGGTGTTTTTGTGGAAGATCTGTAGGCGATCTCATCAAAATTGAGGCAATCCTAAGAAAAGAAGGCTACAAGGAGATTTTAGAAAATAACGCTGTTCCTCCAGGACTAAGGATTCTTGGCGAAAACTTTGTATTTCAACAGGACAACGATTCGAAACACACTTCTAGATTGTGTGGCGATTACTTGCGTCAACTAGAAGGGCAAGGGCAAATCTCTATAATGGTATGGCCAGCTCAAAGTCCTGATCTGAACCCAATAGAGCTTCTTTGGGAAGAATTGGACCGGAAGGTTCGAGAACGTTCTCTATCATCCACCACTGTACTGTGGAAACAACTTCAAGAAGCCTGGGCACAAATTACAGAAGATAGACTGCAAAAATTAATTGAAAGGATGCCGCGGTTATCAAAAATAAAGGTGGGCACATTGATGAGAGCAAAATTTAATAATAATTAATGATAAAGTTTTTATATAAGAAAAATGTAACTATTTTATGTTTATTTTACACTATTGTATTGGTACAACAAATAAATTTTCAGTATACATTTGATAGTTTAATAATTTTGGCTGAAACTAAGGGTGGGCAAATAAATATGACCGGTAGTGTATATGCTTTATTTTACGAGAGGTAACTATGAACGACGCTTAATAAAAGAACTTTTTTCTCTTTCGCTATAACCAGTTTTGTATGAAATTTTCATTATGTTTATTTAATGTGCTTTCTTTCCAATATAGAATTCCATCTGTACGTCTATTCTCAGTGCAATTATCCATTAATGTTAACTCATTGTACTTAGAACAATTTTATTCAGTGTTTTTTAACAAATACACATTGTTCGCAAGTATTAAAATTATTTTCAATATAATCGGAATTATAACCATCATAATAATAATATATTTTAAATCTTTCAATTTATAAATACATTAGTTAATTAATGGAATGTCAATACAAAATACTATACTTGCATATTGTACATAAAAGTTATTAGATCCTTGCGAAATACGGTAGTTAACAATATATGATTTAAATTATTACAACATTAATAGTAGTTGAATTTGATGGAGCCTGTGGTTTATTGACTTGATCAATAAGGTTAATATATAACCCCTTTCCACAATTAACTATTTGTAAATTCTGTATACGTATTTCGACAACCAAGTTGTCATCATCAGCAGATAAAATCAAAGTGTCGCACCTGGTAAAACACGGCGAAAAAATTGTACGAAAAATATACTCCGTACGCGATCCGCATCGTTGAAAACCAAGATGTGCACTGTGTCTGTTTCACAAGGTTTTTAAAAATACTTTTACTTAAACTAACATGCACTACACCGAAAAAGGTTATTATGGTCAAAAATGTGTGTGATTTATGTGTGTTTTATGATATTGTTCCTCTTGTCTTTCAGTAGAGAAAAAGAGGCGTTTGCAGGGGGCCGGCGTCATAAACATTTACCAGATGGCCTGAATTCTTTACGATGTGCATGCTTTCATACGCGTCCAGTTCGCGATAATTGTACACGTTCTTTATCAAATGTAAACAATCCATATTAACACTGTGGTTATTTTCTAATACATGTCTCGCTATACCCGATTTTTCCGGTCGGTTGAATTTTATGTGCGAAAGGTGTTCTTTATACCTGGTTTCGATCGATCTTTTGGTTTGGCCGATGTATTGTTTATTGCACTCTAAACATTCAATTCGGTAGATTCCCGATTTTTTATTCTCTTCAATTTTGTCTTTTGCATTTCCTAACAGCAATTTAAGGGTATTATTAGGGCGGGAACATACCTTAAACCCGTGATCTTTAAAAATACTATTCACAGTGTTAATATGGATTGTTTACATTTGATAAAGAACGTGTACAATTATCGCGAACTGGACGCGTATGAAAGCATGCACATCGTAAAGAATTCAGGCCATCTGGTAAATGTTTATGACGCCGGCCCCCTGCAAACGCCTCTTTTTCTCTACTGAAAGACAAGAGGAACAATATCATAAAACACACATAAATCACACACATTTTTGACCATAATAACCTTTTTCGGTGTAGTGCATGTTAGTTTAAGTAAAAGTATTTTTAAAAACCTTGTGAAACAGACACAGTGCACATCTTGGTTTTCAACGATGCGGATCGCGTACGGAGTATATTTTTCGTACAATTTTTTCGCCGTGTTTTACCAGGTGCGACACTTTGATTTTATCTGCTGATGATGACAACTTGGTTGTCGAAATACGTATACAGAATTTACAAATAGTTAATTGTGGAAAGGGGTTATATATTAACCTTATTGATCAACATTAATAGTAATGAAGTTAAGAGCTTTGGAAGTAAAAGAGTAAAATATGAGGAAAATGCAGACTTTTGTCTTGTACTTTCTACTCATTTTTCTAAAAATAAAACCAAAACTGTCATCTGTCATATAGCACAGCATATAGATAAATGCAGATGACTCTAACACTTGCGATAAATAGATTAGCGCCATCTATTGCAAAAATGCATTACAACTTTTTAGACATCACAGTATCAGGTAATCCGAAGAGGAATAATTTCTATTCACGCAATTTAAACCTGGTTTTGTTTGATGTGGTGTATTTTAAATATTTACAACTTACAGCAGTACAGTGGACGAGAGAGGGAGGCATGGTTATTATTCATTATTTTTCTGTATCGAAATGATATGATAAAGGCTATCAAGGAATTGTTCATTAATAACACAAAATATGCCTGATGATCGGTCAATCGGTGAAACATACATATGTAGTAGATAGGTTGTTATTAATAATAGAATGATTCCTTTTAACATACTTACAACACTATAATAATACTTGTAGGTATAGTTTAAGCTTTAGATTCTCTAACAGAAATTAATTGAAGTAAAACAATTACTTGTCTTAAATATTTTAAATATTTTTATTTTTCCCAATATGCGAAAGTGAACTCTCTTCCTTCATTAGCTCATTGAGTAATTCCAAATCTTCCGGTCAAGATAAAATATCTATCAGTTTTTTAAAATCTTACTCGGATAGTTACTTATGACCACTTACCTATATAATTAATCACTCCTTTGCTACAGGCATTTTTCCGGACTATCTTAAACATGCTTTGATTGTTCCGTTATTTAAGAAGGGTGATCCTAATGATTTGGAAAATTACAGGCCGGTTAGCCTTTTAACCGGCTTCTCGAAATTATTCGATTTATAAAATGGAAGGATCATATCCATGATTTATCTAAAGTCCTTTCAAGTGTATGTTTTGGAGTTCGTCGCTTGAGGAAACTCGTTGGTGAACAGGCGTTACGAATGATATACTTTGGATGCTTTTATTCCAGAGTAAGATATGGCATTACTGTTTGGGGTAGCAGTACTGATATGAATCGTATTTTCATAACACAAAAAAGAATTCTGAGAATAATATATAACATAAATTTTAATCAATCATGCAGGGGCATATTTAGAAAACATTTTTTGTTAACTATTTTTGGAATTTATATATTCGAGGTCCTACTTTTTGCCTACAAACATAAAGACTTATTTGAAGAATACAGCGCTGTTCACGATTATTCCACAAGGCATAAAACTAATTATTATTATCCCAAACACCGCCTAACCCTGACGGAGAGTGGACTTCACTACTCTTCCATTAAACTTTTTAATAGTTTACCGGAATCATTAAAAGAAATTAAGGTATTCTCAATATTTAAAAAAAAAGTTCGTGATTTGTTAATTGACATAGAACCATACAGTATGTTTGAATTTATAAATCGTGGTTCTCTACAGCAAGAATGTGATGTATAAGAATATGTTTTAACACATATGTAATATATTGTAACTGTCATGACGTTTGCAATTTCTTTTTCTCTTTGTATAATTAATTGCGATAAAGTTATTATTATTATTATTATTATTATTATTATTATTATTATTCTTTCTCTAAGAACATGGACTTTTAAGCAAATGTATACTTTAACTTTTTACTATTGCAGTTAATGATTGTGCATCTTTGCAGAAACCAAATTGAGGATTGAAGGTCGAGAAAAATGCAGACAGGATTTGCGTGTGTTTTGATCAAATTCTATAAATTTTTCTTTGTTTTTGTCAAATATACGTCTTTGTAGTTTTTATGGTAGTGGAATTTTATGGTGTTATTTATTTCACGCCATTCCTGTTCAAACAGTAGTCGTCACTTCGTTCTTCGCTTTATCACTTCACTACTCGATAGTGACATCAATTTTAAAATGTATGTACATATGTATTATTGGTGTTTGGTCCTTCACTTTTGCATTGCTTAACATTAGAGACTTTTTTTAGTAAATTTTATTATAATATATGTAATAAGACGTTTTAAACTTTTATTATTTTAAATGTGATAGACATATGAAATTTCGGAAGAAATGATTTTATTCATCTTCTTTATATTTTTTTTTATAATAAATCGTTTTTCATTTTTTTAATATTATTTAAAATTCTTTAATCGGATAGAAGATACACTATTTAAATATTTAAATATTCATATGTTCAAATGGTAATATAAATTTTGCAGTATTTAATTTGAGAATTACAAAAAAAATTTCGAACAAAATATAAATTTTATTTTTTCGATTGAGAACTGCTGTAATTCATGCAAGAATCTTTTTTAAAGAATTTTCGGAAATAAATAGACGTGATTTAGAATGAAAGTTTAAAAAAATGAATATTTGAAATGCCTTCGACATCATTATCTACATATTTACGGATAGACAAGATTGACTTTTTCTTTAGATATAGCCCTCTTTTTGAACAAAATACACAAACAAATTTGATTGCAATTAACATTATTATTTCTCAGGTTGTCCAATTTTGGAATTTTCTTCATTTGTTTTTCACTTAATTTCTTAGCAAGTATGTTGTTATTTTGTTATGATATTCACAGGATAATGTAAAAGTTTATTTTTGAAGGTGTAGATGCGTATTTTTGGAAGGAATTAACAGATACTTTGCCCAAGGATGCTTACACCACGGACAGCTTATACATAGGCCAAGTTTACGCCGACGGGTTAATACCAGGTACATACTATGATAGCTCAAAAGAGCTAATTAGTGAAAGTAATGGACAAAAATTCACTGCGAAAACTGATATTAATGTGAATATACATATATGAAATTGTCTCCGATCGCGATTCAAAATCAATACTGCCTTTTGAGGTTAATCGGTATATCTCCCTTCACATTCTCGGTGATATTTTCCACTTAGAAGGTAGTATTAATATTACCAGGAAGAGATATTCCTTTCTCCACAGACTATAAATGCGTACTCAAAAATTTTCCATTTCTATTCAATTAAACGTAAATGAATTCGATGATACAATTTTTTAACTTGCTTCGTAACAAATTCCAGATACTCTGTTCTGAAAAAACCGACAAGTTCCAGTGGACGAACGTAAACATTAACAAGATAGATGTCAACAGCCTACGTCTAGCGATCGGCGGCTTCGAAAAGAATAACACGTTGTACATTGGCAAAGTGTTCCACGAAGAACAATGGAAAATAGGAAAAGTCTTTTTGGCTACCTCTCAATTCAAAGGTCTTAATGTTTGGCAGAATTCGGACAATGGGAAATTCGTGGCTATTGATTTTCAAATATTGGAATATGGCTACTAAAATAAAGAGAGAAGAATGTAATTTGCCCGAAATTTTCTGTAAATAATAAAATAAAAAAATGTATATTTCGATCTAAATTTTTTGAACTCGTATTACCCTTAAATAAACTGATGCCCCGCCCCCCATACGTCCAAGACAATATCTAAAAATTTGTATTCGAAATTCCATGTAAAAATAATTTTATCATTTCTATATTGTCTTAAATTTAACAGTACTTTACTCTAGTTATAAAAAACATAATTTCGGTTAGTTGGGAATAATATTACATATGCCATTCGCATATTTTTTTTTACATACATATCTATTACATTTTGCGAATAATTTTTTTCGTATTTAAAATACCGCCTGTAACATATTTTCACCTAGACGATTAAAGTGTTTTTTTGCAATTAAATATCTTGTTGAAAAACCAATTGGGACCCTGAGCTTTAAAAATAATAATAATAATGACTTTACTTAATTTAAAATATAATCAAACAAATTGCAAATAGCAATGGTTATCATCTCCGAACAGAGAATAATATTTTAGTTAAAAAATGAGAGGTCCGTTTCAAATGTTTATCTCAAAGCAAGAATTTTCTAGAAAAACAAAATTTACATCTATCATACAAAACTAATAATGCCTTTTCGAAATATATTAAAAATAATAAATTTCTCCGTAATACAGCAAGCTTTGGCTCAGAACTATTTGGAGGTATGTTAATTTCATATTCAAACAGCAGACTTTAGCTTTTTTAAAATATAAAAAGTAAGCGTAGGATATTTTGGACCCCTCTAAAATTACACAATATTTCTTGAAAAATCTATTGATACTGGTTAACATTTACATTAGAGAAAACGCTAATTATTAAACATTAGGTAAATTGGCAGAAAATATTTTCTTAATTGACGAAGAAACATTTAATATTAAAGGGTTTTCCAATAGGGACTTGACAATTTTTAAATCAATTTGTGAACGCACCCTTTCACTAATCATCGAACTGTCACTGTTAATTTATTCAGTAAACTTAGCATTTTCATCATGGTAAAGTACACGAACGAACAACGTCTGAAAATTATAAAAATTTACTACAGAAATTCGGAGTCGGTGACCGCTACTTTAAGAGCGTTAACTCCGATTTTCGGACGTAATTCTCGCCCTAGTAGACAGGCAGTAAGTAACAAGTTTAGTGCAAAAATTTGAGTCTACATGTTCGTTGTGTGATGTTGCCGTGCCAGTGGGACAACGGGTTGGTCGAAGTGTCGAAATGATGCGCCAAGATGATCAATTTCATCGCAAAATCATTTTGAGTGACGAAGCTCATTTTTGGCTCAATGGGTTCGTCAATAAGCAAAATATGCGTTATTGCTCGGGTGAAAATATGCGTTAATGGTCACATGTGCTTCATGAAACACCACTTCATCCACAAAAAAATAACTGTTTGGTGCGGTTTGCATGCCGACGGCGTCATAGGGCCATATTTTTTCGTCGACGATAGTGATCGTCACGTTACTGTGAATGGTAATCGTTATCGCGCCATGATTACCAATTATTTTTGGCCCGAATTGGAAGATAGGACTTGGACAACATGTGGTTTCAGGAGGACGGTGCCACAAGCCACACAGCACACGTTACAATCGATTTATTGAAGAGTAAGTTTGATGAGCGCGTTATCTCAAGAAATGGACCAGTCGATTGGCCGCCTCGTTTGTGCGATTTAACGCCTTTAGACTTTTTTCTTTGCGGCTACGTCAAGTCATTGGTCTATGCCAACAAGCCGACAACGTTGGAAGAGCTCAGTGCCAACATTGAACGCGAAATAGCAGCCGTTTCGGCCGAATTGTGTGGCCGAATCATCGAAAATTGGGTCCAACGAATCGACCGCTGCAAACGTGCCCGCGGTGGCCATATGAACGAAGTCGAGTTCCATTCATAAATGTTTTGATTGTACTTCAACCCGATAATAAAGTTTTTGAAATATCTCAAATGGTTTGCATTTTATTTTGAAAAAAAGTTGTCAAGTCTTTATTGGAAAATCCTTTATTAATAACAATGACGGTTAATCAGTATTTTGCGTAAAATTCAAAAACTATTTTATATAATAGTTGCGTACTTTTTATTATTTGAATTTTGTTTATTTTAGAAATGAGACAAAATGCAGTTAAAATAAATCTATTATTATTAATGTAACTTTTGTACTTTTAACCTTGTTAGCGACTTTGGTGTCCGCATTCATAAAAACATTATTATTATTCGTATAACAAAAACGTCAATTTATTGGCCTTTGCCACATATTTGATGGGTAGTTAATACCAGAAGAAATATAATAGATTCAGTGCTTCGTTTTGCTTTTTTAATTGTTACAAACTATTCATAATTCTAAATATCCATTTAAGGTAGACGTAAACATTGTCACCAATCGAAATAATTTCACAAAATTTCATGAAAATCGTTGTGCGCGTATATTGAAAATCCATTCTCGTAATTTTATCGTACACAGTCTTCTTTTTATTTTCTAATTACTTTTTGTAGTCCTATATTTCCCACAATTTTTTCATTTTTCGATAAAAATTTAATTCAAATTAAAAACTAAAATATATACGCTTATTTGTGCATACATTACTTTTACATGTAACTCAAATTTCTTTCTTTATCATTATTTTATTCTAACATTAATCGTCTAGTGTTTTTTAATTTTAAGTGCAGTACAAATAATAAACTTTGATTAATATTTGTGTTCGAAACAAGAGTTCACCTAAAACACTATTTAAATTTAAATTCGCAATCTGTTTATTGTTCTAAAATCTCATGCAGACAGTGATTGTTCGTAGATCGTTTTACTTAACTTCAAAAAAGATGACGACATGAACAGCAATTAAATTTAATATTTTGTTTTATTATTTGCGTCAATTATAAACGATATTTCTATAATGTATGTACATATGTATATTCATTTGCATAACGTTAAGGTTTTTGTATGCTGAAACTGTTGTTTTTGCTGCCATTATTGGTCAATTGTACAACAAAAACTATTCATTTTTGTATTTTTATTGGTTTCCTTATAACACATCTATTTTGCATTTGAATCACATGAGATGGTTAAAAAAGAGATTTCAGACAATTCTAAAAATTATCAGCGTTTACTGTTTATGTTTTCATTGGATGTTAGACAGACAAAATCAATTAAACGATAATAAAAGTTTCTGGTATCGTAAACAGAATAAATTATTGGTTAACGATTATATGATATATTTAGCACAAAACGATTCAGTTTTTTCGTTACATATACATACATCTTATGTATTAATGTATATTACTTTTAGTAAATTAATAGACATATTAAATCTCATTTTATATGTGAGAATGTTTTGCAACAACTTATTAAACTTATTCAAAATTATTTTCGCCTTTGGACAAACTCTATATTTTTCGAAACATTCTTAACAATACAATACCGGTTTTCTATATGTACATATGTATCTGAGCTAGTATTTCTTTTGTAAAGAAAGTATGCAGTTTCGAGAATAAGTAGTTTGATATTTCAATACATAATAACTCAATCTTGTACTTAACTCGATGTCTAAAGAATAATAGAGCTAAATAGTTACTTTCATTGTATATACATATGTGCGGAAATTTTGTTAAAAAATCTATTGTGGATTCTTTTAATATCTATTTCCATGATGCACTGTATGGCATGACTAGACTAGACTCGTATGTCACCGTTCTTTGTGGTCTAATGGTATGACACGTGCCCTCTAAGTATGAGATCGTAAGTTCGAATCTCACCAGAGTAAAAATTTTTTTCACAAAAACTTCTATAAATATAATTTTATATATATATGTATATATATATATATATATATATATATATATATATATATATATAAAATCGATAGAAATCAGATTTTTTCAGTTTCACGTCATAAAAGGGCACAATTGTTTGTAATTACTTGGAATTTCTGCGTAGAGGAGAAAAAATATTTTTTATTTAAAAAATACTTATTTAACTATAAATATTGTATTATTATTACGTAATCAAGTATACATGCAACATTTAAACGTTGGTAATTATCGTATCTGAATAAATATCCATAATTTGAATTTTTAGGTCTCCCGACACTGGTATAAACAAATAAATTAAAATTCTGAATATATTAATTATTTTAGGAGTATTGCAGTTGTTTTCAGTTATTGCAGTTATTGCAAAAAAAGGCTAAAAAGGAATAGCTTTTTCATTTCGAATGGTAATGAAAACATTTTTTAATGTACGGTAGTGGTGGTATTTCGTTAGTATATTTATGGCGCTGAATTTTGTAGCAGACACATCCTTTCTTGTGATTTCTATTGGTTTTGATAAAGTTAATCCGTTCCATTTTTCTAATTCGAAAATGTAAGTGAAAATTTCTATAATTATTCAAACTGATATATATTTTTTAATGCAAGAATATTCAGTAAACGTTTAAATTTATAATAATTATTTTCGGGCTGTTTCATTTCGAAATTCAAAATTATATTTCTTGGCGTATTATTTCAATAACTGCATACGTATATGCTGGTATAATTCTCGTGAACAAATTAAAAAAAAAATAAAACATCTTCGACATGGTTTCAATTGTACTTAACATGTATTTAAGAAGACAAAATTTGCATACGCATTTTGTAATATTGTTCGTGACAATTTCCATTGCTATATTAATTCAATTTTTATCCTATAATGGCTGTTTGAGATATATTTTGTATAACATAATAGAATCTCGTTTCCTTTTGTGTTTGCCTCTTTAAGTCCTTTTTAAGTCTTTCAAAAATTAGTCTTTCTTTTTTTAACGAAAAGTGTGCTATTCTGTAAAAATTTTTCTACCTTTTAATGTACATAATTTCATCATTTTCATGTACAAAATTTAAATAAAATAAGTTTCTCTTAAAGTTCTTGAAAATGTAGCAGATCTTTCTGTACAACTTCATTTATCATTTCTTTGGAACTAACTCAATGTTTCTCTAGATATTTTGTAAGAGTCCAAGTTGTCTTCTTCAAAATGAAGTATTCAAAATATGTCATCTCTGGCACACTCAATTTTTTCTTTCAATACAGCTTTTTATGTTTTTAATGATTATAAATCAATCCAAGATGAAGATGCCTCTCTTGCACAGTAACCCAATAATTAATATTAATCAGTTCGTTGAGATAAAAGTTTGTTGCAGGTTGCGCATCGTTCTAAGCTGTGCCTTTCTACTTTCCGTAACAAGTAATGTTGGTATTTCACCTTAAAATACAATTCTTTAAAATTTGTTTTTATGCTCTTAGATATAGTACATGGGAAGTACTTTTGGGAAGACTACCAAGGCATCATACCGGAACAAGCGTACGAAGTTGATCAGAAAGAAAATCTGTATATAGGTCGGGCGCAAGTAGGCGATGATTCGCTACCGGGCCCACTTTTTGCCACCGAAAGGTCGGTGGTTGTAGTATATAAGAACGAGGAACTTACAAAACATACAGGATTAAAGGTAAATATATATATATATATAGAGTGTGTTCAAAAGAAGTGTTCAAAATCAAAAATACTGAATGTAATCGCAACTGAAAAAATTTTCTACGAGGAATAATTTCAAAAACCTTTAAAGTTAAAGATTAGTTTCAGAAATCTTCGGAATTATTAAAGAAACTTCTTTTCGAACTGTAATTCTGTAATCAATTAGCAATTTAATCATCTACTAGAACAAGTTAACCAGTAGTAAATTTCAGATTTTGAATGAGATAGAAATTTCAAAGCTCGTCTGGGAAAAGGTGAACATAGCGCAATTGACTGGCGACATTTTGAATCGATTAGTCATTGGCGGCAATGAAAACGGTAGCGATTTATACATAGGTAAAATCATCCTTGATGACCAACCGAAAATCGGGAAGGTCGTTCCAGGCAGTGGTCTTGAAATTTGGACCAAACAAAATGGATTACTTACGTTGACCGAGTTCGATGTTTTGACTTCTATCATAATTTTATAAAAAAAGGAAATGGAAAAGAAGACGACAAAGTTTACCAATTACACGACGACCTTGATTTTTCCGTTTAATATTGCCTTGTTTATAAGTTATTCAGTCCATAATTTAAATGAATACTGAATTCTCTTATACTTATCAATAGATCTATCTTGAAATAAAGCTTAATTTCATCATCAATGTTGTTGTTTGTTTCTAAAATTTCTAATTTAAGTAAACAGGTGGTGTATGAGCGTAGTCGCAATCTAACGACCAATCATATCCGTTTTCATCGAAGAATATAATCAGCAATTTTATTCGAAAGCGTATATGTAATATGTATGTATACGACTTTTACATACATACTTACATACACATCGATCTACATCATTTTGTAATTTTTTAGGAATTGGACGCTGGCTTTACGAACTTTGAATATACACTACCGTTCACTTGGCCAATGGGAAAAATTAGGAAGAATATATAAGTAATATATGTATATTATTCCGGATGTATATTAAAAACATAATAGAAAAGAAAAAAAATGAAAATTAATAACGAAGTAAATAACCTTTCATTGAATATGCTACGAGGGAGCGTTTCTATATTCGCGGAATGGGAGACAAGGGGTGGAAATAAAAAAACCAAATTATTTTTCTTTTTCAATATATTCACCTGCAAGACGGATACATTTTTCACATCTTTCAATTAATTTATTTATACCCTCATAAAAAAATGATTTCTCTTTATCTGCAAAATACGCCGAAACTGCCTCCTTGACTTCATCATCAGCAGTAAATTTTTTACCCCCCAGCTCTTTTTTCATTTTCGGAAACAGGTAATAATCACTCGGGGCCAGGTCTGGGCTGTAGGGTGGGTGATTCACAATTTCGAAGCCCACCTTATGCAGGGCAGCTAACGCAACGCGGCTCTTGTGGACGGGCGCGTTGTCGTGCAAAAGCAGAACACCTTTTGTCAATTTTCCCCGTCTTTTCTCTTTAATGGCTTCTTTTAGTCGCTCTAATATTGAAGCGTAATATTCTCCGGTTATAGAAACACCTTTATCTTTATAATCAATCAACAATATTCCTTCCGAGTCCCAAAATACCGTTGCCATGAGTTTCCCAGCTGATTGTGACACTTTAAATTTCTTGGGAGGTGCTGTGCCCTTTTTATGCCACTGCATGGAGTCTTGTTTGGACTCAGGTTCATAACGATGAACCCAAGTTTCGTCTCCAGTAACAATTCCACTCAATACACCATCCTTGTTTTCATTACAGAGGTCCAAAAATGCACGCGAACACTCTACGCGCTGTTGTTTTTGCGGCGGCGTGAGCATTCTCGGCACCCATCTTGCGCTGACCTTAGACATGCCGAGATGATCGTGTAGGATTTTAAAAATTGTTGTATCGAATACGCCAACCATTTCTGCGAGTTGTTTCTTCTTTAGTCGAGCATCTTCGAGTACAATTTGTTCAACTTTTTGGATAAGTGCTGGCGTGGTCACCTCAATGCTCCTGCCCGGCCTCGAGTCGTCTTCAAGGGATTCCCTTCCTTGTTTAAATAAACTATGCCACTTGTACACCATGGTTTTTCCTGGACAAGAGTCGCCGTAAACCAATGACATCTCATTCATTATGGTCGCGACTGATTTTCCTTGCCTTGTAAGGAACTTTATATCGGCACGATATTCGATTTTTTCCATATTTCACTTTTCACTCCTGATTATGTTACTTGGTTGACGATAGCTCAAAGACTAACTGTCTAATAACAATGAAACTTCGTATTTATGCTAATCATGAGTCGCTGCACAGGCCACGCCCCCAATGCGCCTACTCACCCCTCTACAACCCGCTCATTCCGCGAATATAAAAACGCTCCCTCGCAGTTTTTCGTCGAAAAATCGTCCCTCTGAATTCAGTACATATGCAGCAAATAATTTAAAATTTTAACAACTCTCATGTGCGACCATTTAAGTATTTCTCTCCTGGGAAGGGTTTTGCCAAAACATTCGTTCTTTTAGTAGTTTCTGGGCAGAGTCTTTGTAAATTCGATTATTAAATAAATTTGAAATATTAAGCGAAATAATTCTAGCTTTTTAATAAATAGAAAGAAGGTCAATAAAAAAGCTGACTGGCATTACGAGTACTTCGATTTAAATATGAATTATTTTCTATTTCAGTATTTTATTTCATTTTAAAATGTGGTGGTGGTAGATACATTTACAAGACTACGCTGATGAAAGTAATCCAATTGTGAATCTTAGTTTCGCCTTTTTAGATTTTATTTTAAAACTTAGAAATGTAAGTCGAACTTGTATTATACATATATTCATCCGACTTTCGAATAGTTTTTTCACTACCTTTGGTTTTCATTTCGCAAATATTTTTTCTTCTGAAAAAATTTATTTAAATTTTATAGAAAAACGATAATACTAATGCACATGTTTTGCATATGTACCTATACAGAAACGAAATTGAATTGTCATGTATTTTAGTAATTAGTTATGGAAATAAAGTTGGTCGTGGGAATTATGAATTAGCTGAAATACATTTAGAAAACGGAAATTGGAGATTATAAGGACGTTTACACAACAACAATTTCAACTTGTAATACTGGTTACACTGTAACCATAACAACACATTTGTTTCAGACTGCGTTTTGTTCTTGGCTGCGCCTTTATCCTACCCATAGCAAGTAAGCTGAATTTTCATTCAATTTTTTAGGGCACGATTGTTGAGTGTTTGTCATTTTTAGGTGTCGCCTCCATGCACTATTGGACGCGCTATACTGGAACTCTCTCGGAGGATGCCTACAAAGTCGCACCTTCCTTAAAAATATATGTAGCACAAGGAAGTTCTAAAGGTCTTCTACCGGGCACATTCTACCCAGACACAAATGAAGAAGTTACGACCACGATAGATGAGAAAAAAGTAATTTTAACGTCAAATCTTCGAGTAAATATATTTTAGTTTGTATCAATAGCTTAATCTATAATTGTAATAGTGTCATGTAGGTTAGTGTATTTGATCAGTTTTATTTGTATAAATATTTCATAATAATATTTCAACAACTATTATTAACTATTGTTATCAGCGCTAGAAGTGCTTGAAGTGCTAGCACGCACTTTACGTATGTAAGTAACGGTTTGACTAAAATTATAATTTCTGCTACTACCAAGGATGACAACTTAGTTTTCCCATAAGTATTGACATTCGAAAATAACATTCTGTTGAAGGATTTATTTCTAAAGAAGCTTTATATAAATGATAATGTTAAAATCATAGTAGAACACATTTTAACTCTTATTACTATGTTTGCAGATCGTGTGCAGCGATGATAATTCGAAATTCCAATGGGTACTAACCGGTATCGATTCATTAACTGGTGATAAATTGAAGGATTTAGTCATAGGTGGTCGGTAAAAAGATTACTCTCTGTATATTGGCAAACTTCAGCACGAGAATGAGTGGAAGATTGGAAAGGTCATTCTCCCACCATCTCCATCTAAAGGTCCTGTTGTTTGGAACTATAGAAACGATGCGGACAGAATAAGCGACTTTGAAATACTGAAATACGTGAATTAATACTTCTCGTATAATAGGGAAGGAAATAAAAATGTTTTTGGAAAATTTGTGGTTTAAACATGTTATGAGTCTATTTAAATTTATATTTTCTTTTTCGGGAAAACGGGATTTTTTTAATTTTCTAAAATTTTGGGAGAAAATAAACTGTGAATACATAATTTTTATGTTTTAATGTCGGAAATAAAACTTTAAATTTAGTTTCATTTTTCTTCAAATATTTGAATCTCTTTTCCAGTTTTCAGTGGCTCCTTAACCTTCCATTGTGATTTATTTTCATATGTCGATCGAATTTCTATATCAAGACCCCAATAAAACTCATAAAAGTTATAAATTAATTTTAAAGTAATTATCTGTAATTATAAATAATTATATCCTTCGAAAATTATATAAATTTAGTTCAAGCGGTCCTCTTGGTTAGGGGGCTTGTAACTCAAACGATACAATGGATTAGGGTATTACGGGAATTCGTGGCCCAAACGGAGTACACTCATCTCAAATATTTTCAGTGCCAGAGATACTTTTAAATACGTAATTAACAGGATGTTGATTCTCATTCCATAGAACTGTTTCGATTGGTCATCCGATTGCGAATTAATTATATCGTAATGGATATTGATTTTTGAAAGATCAATTTTTTCATTCGTACATCATAATTTCTCGACCTAATACGTAATGTTTCGTATAATGTATCATCAAATAATGGTGTGAAACACCAAAGAGGCCCCGAAAAAATACAAATGATAATTTAATTTACGGTATATATAAAAAATTACTATTGAGGATGACAACGTCACTATCTAGATGTATATTCAGTAATAATAAGTAATCGACATTAAAATATTTAAATTTCTTGAGATTTTTAATGCATAATTGCATATATGTATAATCATATGATTGATAACCTTCTATCTTTATAACAGTTATAGTGACTAATTTCGATTTTTCAATAATTTTGAACAAAAATAAGTATAGTTTCTTGGCGATTTTTTGCCATTTAAATTTCGCGTCGTTTAGATGAAAAAACAAACATTCATTTACTATTTCGGTCATTATTTTAATCAAAGTCACGAAAGCCAATTTAGAAAGATTCCTGATTGGATATTTGAATTTTCATCGAGGCAACGGATATTGATTGGTTTTCAAAGCACACTGAAGGTTCTTTTGAATATATAGTAGTGGTGGTAGCTTTATAGCAAAACCACTGTCATGTTTGATTTGAGTTAGTCAATGGTGGTGGTAATGTGAGGACTATATTTATCTAGCTGCAGTTGACGATAGAATAGTTCTTTTTATAAATTGTCTCATTCTTAGTCATTCTAATCTATTTAGTATTAATACGATTTATACAATGTATGTATTACTTATGTTATTACACAATAAAACGAATTTTTTCAATTACTCAAGATTTCTGGAATACTTTTTTTCGTATTCATAAATTACGAGTTGTTTTAATATTTTTTTATCAATTATAAATTTGGCTATGGTTAACTTAGACCTACTTAAAATCTAATCCAAAACTACTCACTGCACTATATTTACAATTAACATGTATTGATTAAAAATATATTAATATAATCTAATATATATATATTACAAAACTTTTATACACAACTGAACATCTGTTTCAGGGCAAGTGTCGTTTACGGTATCTTGATCATTTCGATAACAAGTAATTTTGACGATTTATTTCGAAATTTGCATTTTTATCTAATTCAAAATTCACTTATGCACCTTTAGATGGAGTGTGGGGATATTGTTGGAGGGACTACGTAAGGGATATACCCGAAGATGCGTATAAGGTCGACGCAAAAGAAAATTTGTATATTGCTCAAGCTCTGGCAGAGGATGCGCTCATACCAGCCACGCTTTATGTAGACGATAGGCTTGCAGTATCGGAAGTTAACGGGCATAAAGTTGAATTAAGAGCAGGGCTAAAGGTAAAGGATAAAATGTAGATGTAGTAGACGTTGAAAAAATATTATCGCCGATTGCTTGAGTTGAAAGTTAAAAAAGGCAGAAATGAAATAAATGTAGCGCTAGTTGTTCTGATAAATTCTTATAGTACATTTTGCTGTTCCTAGGAATCAAATAAATTCAAAATTTAAATATTTTTTAGTCTGCAAATACTAATAATTTGTTTAACTTTTATTTAATGAAAACAATTTATTGACCGATAGAAAATTTTAATTTTAAATATATCCGTCATACTTTAGAAGTTTCTGTAAGCGTTTTCTCAATTTGAGTTTTTTATTTATTTTTTTTGAACAAAACGTGTACAATATTGAGTGTATTTATTATTGATAATATGAAGAGTTTACTTAATTTTCATATTATTTTTCCATCATGTATGTACCTACTCACATAAGTACATATGTTTAATACAAATAATAAATTTTAGATATTGTGCGACCAATACCTTTCCAGATTCGTATGGGAGACCATAAATATTCAAACCATGCAAGGAGATTACCTAAATGAATTAGTCAAAGGTGGCTACGAAAAGAACTATACCGTGTATGTAGGGAGGACATTTCACGATGGACATAGGAAAATTGGAAAGGTCTTTCCAGATGCTTCTCAATATAAGGGACTTAAAGTCTGGGATAGCAAAGGGGCGGTTGTTAATTTTATGGATTTTGAAATATTAAGATATCCCTTGTCTTTAGTCAACGCGAAAAATACGGAAACCGAAAAAAATGTATATAATTAGGCAAAAATTACGCTCGTTTTCCAAATTATTGTAATTCAATATTTCCTTTTGGATCAATTTCCCATTAACAAAAGTAAGATATGAAAGAGAATTGAACCTCATTAAGAATATCGCGGTATACAACGGTTTCGATTCGGAAATAATCAATGGATTAATTAGAAAGGCCAACATAAGAAAAACAATCCGTGACACCACATGTCTTTCACCACAGAGCAATCGGGAAAAGTATTTTGTTTGTTTACCTTTCCATCGTGTGACAAAAAATCTGAATAGTATTTTTAAAGATCACGGGTTTAAAGTATGTTCCCGCCCTAATAATACCCTTAAAATGCTGTTAGGAAATGCAAAAGACAAAATTGAAGAGAATAAAAAATCGGGAATCTACCGAATTGAATGTTTAGAGTGCAATAAACAATACATCGGCCAAACCAAAAGATCGATCGAAACCAGGTATAAAGAACACCTTTCGCACATAAAATTCAACCGACCGGAAAAATCGGGTATAGCGAGACATGTATTAGAAAATAACCACAGTGTTAATATGGATTGTTTACATTTGATAAAGAACGTGTACAATTATCGCGAACTGGACGCGTATGAAAGCATGCACATCGTAAAGAATTCAGGCCATCTGGTAAACGTTTATGACGCCGGCCCTCTGCAAACGCCTCTCTTCTCTCTACTGAAAGACAAGAGGAACAATATCATAAAACACACATAAATCACACACACTTTTGACCATAATAACCTTTTTCGATGTAGTGCATGTTAGTTTAAGTAAAAGTATTTTTTAAAAATCTTGTGAAACAGACACAGTGCACATCTTGGTTTTCAACGATGCGGATCGCGTACGGAGTTTATTTTTCGTACAATTTTTCGCCGTGTTTTACCAGGTGCGACACTTTGAAATTATCTGCTGATGATGACAACTTGGTTGTCGAAATACGTATACAGAATTTACAAATAGTTAATTGTGGAAAGGGGTTATATATCAACCTTATTGATCAAGTCAATCAACCACAGGCTCCATCAAATTCAACTACAAGATGACTTCCCGGTCAAAGGAGTACAACACATTTCACAAGATATATAGTAAAGCTAAGTTTATAAGTGCAGATATAAATTTCTTGAATCGCTGTAAAAGTAGAAATGTTTTTCCTAAATTTATTAAAGTAAATGTCACATCAAATTGTAGAATGAACGAAAAAATCATTTCATATGCGAAAATGAAATGGTTAAAAATGGAAATGAAATATCTGTACAGTAAAAGAAGTAGATTAGAATTAAAATTATATGAATTGCATTTAAAATTAACAAAAAACTTAAATGAATCTGAATATCAAGACTGGTGTTGCTTTTATAGAAAAATCGCGGAAATTACAAACCATAAATTAAATAAGAAAATTAAAGGTTTGAACAAGAAATTCAAAAATTTATGCCCACGATCAGACAAGAATGTTAATATAAATCCTATAAAAGAAACACTCGTCGTCAATAATTCATCCGAGACTTTTAATCGAGGAGAAATAGACTTATTAAATAAAGGTTTAAAACATTGTTTGTCGTACCGCGAAACCCCTACCGAGGAGGTGATCGCAAGCATCGAAGCGGCTATTAAATATTTAGATCAAACCTCAAAAAATTTTATTAGAGAAGCTTGTAAGACTCAAATCAAACAGAACTTACAAGAACAAAAACAAAAAGTAGTGCACCACGAATGGAACTTAATTAAGAGTCTCAGATCGAAAGACTGTTTTTATTTAAAAGCAGATAAAGGGAATAAGTTAGTAATTTTGAACAAAAGCGACTATTTTCTAAGAGTGAAAAATTTAATCTCAGAAGGTCCCTATGTTGAATGTACGAAAACTCCATTACCAAAAATGATTAGGGACACAAAAAACGCGTTAAAAAGTTGTTCAAAGTTAATAACCCCGAATCTGAATTATAGGCTAAGTGTAAGTAATCCGTTGATCCCTAGACTATATTGTTTGCCTAAAATACACAAACCAGGCAACTCAATGAGACCAATTGTCTCAGGGATCAACTCCCCTACTTACTTGTTATCGAAATGGCTAGTGAATGAATACAAAAATTTGCCCGAAAAACTTGAAAGTCTCTCAGTCAATAATTCATTAGAATTTATCCAAAGGATCAAAGATTGTAAATTAGAAAAAGGAGAAATTTTAGTTTCATTCGACGTAACGTCATTGTTTCCTTCGGTACCGATCCCAGAAACTTTAAAATATTTAGAAGAATTGCTTCACAAAAATAAGATCGAACCAGAGAAAATAAAGGAATACGTGAAATTAACAAACCTTTGCATGTCCCAAAATTGTTTTCAGTTCGAAGGGAAGTTCTATGAACAAAAACAGGGAACTGCAATGGGCAATTGTCTCTCTCCATTCATAGCGGACCTGTTTATGAGTAACTTTGAAATAGAACTAAAAAATAAAGCTAAATATTTTCCTAGAATTTGGGTCAGGTATGTCGATGATATTTTCGCGGTTTTCAATACACAAAAATGCAACTTAAATGATTTCGTTAAACAGTTAAATTCAAAATTCCCGACAATTAAATTCACAGTAGAAAAAGAAAACAATGACAAGTTGCCTTTTTTGGACACCTTAGTTATTAAGAAAGATCTCAAAATAGAAATTGATATTTTCCGAAAAGAAACCAATGTCAATAGATTCATTACGGCTGACTCAAATCACAGCATGCAACAGAAGATGGCTTCATTCAATTTTCTGATTAATCGTTTGATCAATTTCCCATTAACAAAAGTAAGATATGAAAGAGAATTGAACCTCATTAAGAATATCGCGGTATACAACGGTTTCGATTCGGAAATAATCAATGGATTAATTAGAAAGGCCAACATAAGAAAAGCAATCCGTGACACCACATGTCTTTCACCACAGAGCAATCGGGAAAAGTATTTTGTTTGTTTACCTTTCCATCGTGTGACAAAGAATCTGAATAGTATTTTTAAAGACCACGGGTTCAAAGTATGTTCCCGCCCTAATAATACCCTTAAAATGCTGTTAGGAAATGCAAAAGACAAAATTGAAGAGAATAAAAAATCGGGAATCTACCGAATTGAATGTTTAGAGTGCAATAAACTATACATCGGCCAAACCAAAAGATCGATCGAAACCAGGTATAAAGAACACCTTTCGCACATAAAATTCAACCGACCGGAAAAATCGGGTATAGCGAGACATGTATTAGAAAATAACCACAGTGTTAATATGGATTGTCTACATTTGATAAAGAACGTGTACAATTATCGCGAACTGGACGCGTATGAAAGCATGCACATCGTGAAGAGTTCAGGCCATCTGGTAAACGTTTATGACGCCGGCCCTCTGCAAACGCCTCTCTTGTCTCTACTGAAAGACAAGAGGAACAATATCATAAAACACACATAAATCACACAGACACTTTTGACCATAATAACCTTTTTCGATGTAGTGCATGTTAGTTTAAGTAAAAGTATTTTTTAAAAATCTTGTGAAACAGACACAGTGCACATCTTGGTTTTCAACGATGCGGATCGCGTGCGGAGTTTATTTTTCGTACAATCTTTTCGCCGTGTTTTACCAGGTGCGACACTTTGAAATTATCTGCTGATGATGACAACTTGGTTGTCGAAATACGTATACAGAATTTACAAATAGTTAATTGTGGAAAGGGGTTATATATCAACCTTATTGATCAAGTCAATCAACCACAGGCTCCATCAAATTCAACTACAAGATGACTTCCCGGTCAAAGGAGTACAACACATTTCACAAGATATATAGTAAAGCTAAGTTTATAAGTGCAGATATAAATTTCTTGAATCGCTGTAAAAGTAGAAATGTTTTTCCTAAATTTATTAAAGTAAATGTCACATCAAATTGTAGAATGAACGAGAAAATCATTTCATATGCGAAAATGAAATGGTTAAAAATGGAAATGAAATATCTGTACAGTAAAAGAAGTAGATTAGAATTAAAATTATATGAATTGCATTTAAAATTAACAAAAAACTTAAATGAATCTGAATATCAAGACTGGTGTTGCTTTTATAGAAAAATCGCGGAAATTACAAACCATAAATTAAATAAGAAAATTAAAGGTTTGAACAAGAAATTCAAAAATTTATGCCCACGATCAGACAAGAATGTTAATATAAATCCTATAAAAGAAACACTCGTCGTCAATAATTCATCCGAGACTTTTAATCGAGGAGAAATAGACTTATTAAATAAAGGTTTAAAACATTGTTTGTCGTACCGCGAAACCCCTACCGAGGAGGTGATCGCAAGCATCGAAGCGGCTATTAAATATTTAGATCAAACCTCAAAAAATTTTATTAGAGAAGCTTGTAAGACTCAAATCAAACAGAACTTACAAGAACAAAAACAAAAAGTAGTGCACCACGAATGGAACTTAATTAAGAGTCTCAGATCGAAAGACTGTTTTTATTTAAAAGCAGATAAAGGGAATAAGTTAGTAATTTTGAACAAAAGCGACTATTTTCTAAGAGTGAAAAAAATTTAATCTCAGAAGGTCCCTATGTTGAATGTACGAAAACTCCATTACCAAAAATGATTAGGGACACAAAAAACGCGTTAAAAAGTTGTTCAAAGTTAATAACCCCGAATCTGAATTATAGGCTAAGTGTAAGTAATCCGTTGATCCCTAGACTATATTGTTTGCCTAAAATACACAAACCAGGCAACTCAATGAGACCAATTGTCTCAGGGATCAACTCCCCTACTTACTTGTTATCGAAATGGCTAGTGAATGAATACAAAAATTTGCCCGAAAAACTTGAAAGTCTCTCAGTCAATAATTCATTAGAATTTATCCAAAGGATCAAAGATTGTAAATTAGAAAAAGGAGAAATTTTAGTTTCATTCGACGTAACGTCATTGTTTCCTTCGGTACCGATCCCAGAAACTTTAAAATATTTAGAAGAATTGCTTCACAAAAATAAGATCGAACCAGAGAAAATAAAGGAATACGTGAAATTAACAAACCTTTGCATGTCCCAAAATTGTTTTCAGTTCGAAGGGAAGTTCTATGAACAAAAACAGGGAACTGCAATGGGCAATTGTCTCTCTCCATTCATAGCGGACCTGTTTATGAGTAACTTTGAAATAGAACTAAAAAATAAAGCTAAATATTTTCCTAGAATTTGGGTCAGGTATGTCGATGATATTTTCGCGGTTTTCAATACACAAAAATGCAACTTAAATGATTTCGTTAAACAGTTAAATTCAAAATTCCCGACAATTAAATTCACAGTAGAAAAAGAAAACAATGACAAGTTGCCTTTTTTGGACACCTTAGTTATTAAGAAAGATCTCAAAATAGAAATTGATATTTTCCGAAAAGAAACCAATGTCAATAGATTCATTACGGCTGACTCAAATCACAGCATGCAACAGAAGATGGCTTCATTCAATTTTCTGATTAATCGTTTGATCAATTTCCCATTAACAAAAGTAAGATATGAAAGAGAATTGAACCTCATTAAGAATATCGCGGTATACAACGGTTTCGATTCGGAAATAATCAATGGATTAATTAGAAAGGCCAACATAAGAAAAGCAATCCGTGACACCACATGTCTTTCACCACAGAGCAATCGGGAAAAGTATTTTGTTTGTTTACCTTTCCATCGTGTGACAAAGAATCTGAATAGTATTTTTAAAGACCACGGGTTCAAAGTATGTTCCCGCCCTAATAATACCCTTAAAATGCTGTTAGGAAATGCAAAAGACAAAATTGAAGAGAATAAAAAATCGGGAATCTACCGAATTGAATGTTTAGAGTGCAATAAACTATACATCGGCCAAACCAAAAGATCGATCGAAACCAGGTATAAAGAACACCTTTCGCACATAAAATTCAACCGACCGGAAAAATCGGGTATAGCGAGACATGTATTAGAAAATAACCACAGTGTTAATATGGATTGTCTACATTTGATAAAGAACGTGTACAATTATCGCGAACTGGACGCGTATGAAAGCATGCACATCGTGAAGAGTTCAGGCCATCTGGTAAACGTTTATGACGCCGGCCCTCTGCAAACGCCTCTCTTGTCTCTACTGAAAGACAAGAGGAACAATATCATAAAACACACATAAATCACATAGACACTTTTGACCATAATAACCTTTTTCGATGTAGTGCATGTGACAATGCACATTTCAACGATCGGATCGCGTGCGGAGTTTATTTTTCGTACAATCTTTTCGCCGTGTTTTACGTGATGATGACAACTTGGTTGTCGACGTATACAGAATCAACCTTATTGATCAAGTCAATCAACCACAGGCTCCATCAAATTCAACTTCAAATTTGTCCCTGCAAAACAAATGTTTATCACGTACTGAACATATTATTTTCGTACCATCTGGAAAATCTTTTTTAAACTTTATTATTACATATTGCAATTCTCTCACAATGTGCGATGTACTAAGACCGCATTCAGTAATTGTACTACGTACAGTGTTCTGCATGCACGCATCTTGACGGTATTGGTTTGCTGAAGTGATTGGCAGCTTTAATGATAATGGTAAAAGGTAATGGTAAGAAACTATGCTTCCATCTTTTGAACAGAAATGAAACTGTTCGAACGAAGGAAAGTACAGATGATGCCCTTATCTCATAAATTGAAAGTTAAAACATAGCAGATGCCTAATAGTTGCCTACTAGGCATCTGTCGTGTTTTTCTACTTGACTTGTATGTTTATCTGGAGATGTCCCTGGTTCATTCGCTATTCTAGATTAATTTTCTTATTGAATGTTCATGTCTTGCAGTTTTACAACTTCTCACAAATTATTTTAACTTTTTAATTATCTTTCCCACTATTGCATGCTATTTGCGGGCATTTTACGTACATGCACATGCACGTATCTCATCTATCTATCTCACTGTAAAATTATAAATAAATGCCCTAGTCGATATTTTTTTATTTGATACTGAGGAATAACAAATCCTTTAAGATAATAAGTGCAAATTTAGTAAATTATTCTAGTTGTAAGAATTTTAATATTTACACTTACCCTATAGCCAAATATCTCCATACCGCCAATGCCAGCGTTAAACATATGGATATTGAATGTAAAACTTGTGTAAAATGAATATGAAACAGCATAAAAGCAGCACCCCAGAATGGAAAATTTAATTTCTCGGGCAATTCCATGTGATAGTAGTATGCAAATGACATATATTCAATCATTAGTAACATATCAGTTACTGCTAATCCAGTCAAAATTCGGTTTATGGGAGCACAAGCCATTTCCTTTTTGGTCAATACGACGATATTAAATATGTTTGCTATAGTACCAAATACACAGACCACAATTGAAAGGTGTCCATGATATTTTGCGTAAAATCTTGTCCAAGTCAAAGCAGCAATCTCGCATGGTTCACACGTTATTTGTTCGATAGTGTAATTATAAGATTCCAGTGTAAAAGTATTGTTGTCGAAAGAAACTACACTGTTGATTTGAAAACTGATGTTATGTATATCCACCATAGAAATATTCTTTAAGAATATTATCGTCATTTCTGTATCTATCGTATTATTTCTGCGTTTATTATAGATACCTTATTTGTTATTTTGTATTTTTGCAGACATGTTTTTGAAATTATTTAAAATTTTTAGAACAGAAGGCTGAACTCAACAAATTCCATTAACCTGGAAGTAAAATTAGGTCTTAATAATTACATGTTTAGCAAACTCTTGTACATATTTATTTATTTATTTATAATATTACATTGAAAATTAAACTAAACATATGACGTGTATGCTTCTAGTAAATTACTTTTTTGGAAAAATAGGAATACTTAGTTCAAGGCCTGATTGTATTCGAGATTCAATAAAATACACATTTGTTAAGTGCTATACATAAAAAACATATTAAGTTATTAAATTTAGTAGTATAGACATAAAGGTCTACATTTAATTATTATAATTTTCTAGTAGACAATGTAGTGCTAAAAACGATAAGCCTAAATTATTTTTTGCTGGGTAGGATCAATTATTCGAAAATCACAAATTTTTGGTAGATTTTTAAGGATAAGGCAGAAAAATGGCTTCCCTCAAGGTAATGTTCAAGCACCAAAATTGTTTAACACTTATATGAATAACCGTTAATTCCCGAAGCGACTAGAAGCTTCACTTATACGTGGGTTGTCTTTTAAGTTTTGCATATAAAACAGTAGATAGTTTTCGAAGACTTCATTGTTTTTTCGAAGTATTTTCCACGAAGATTAATGCACTTTTGCATGCGCTCGAATCAACTCTGGAGGCTGTTCCATTCGATTGTTAACCTAGGTAAGAACGTTATTAATGAATTAAATGAATTTTTAATCATATCCTGTTAATGTTAATGTTTATTAATATATATATAGTTAAGTTGCATTTCCCTGGATTCTAAGGCGCGTATGAATTGTGTCCTGAGAAGGACCATTCTCTCGACGTTTCAACGAGACCGCACTAATCATCTTCTGGAGCTAGTCTGTCACCTTCGGAAACTGAAGATTGTCTGACGTGTTTTTGACTTTGACTTCGAACTTGTTGGCTTAAAGATGAATTGAGTTCTATTTCTTTGTGAACATTGTGAGGAAAGGTTAAAATCATTGCTAAGAAGAGGAAAAAGAGTGAGAACTCGATTGAGTACACTACGTGATTAATACCTCTCAATTGTCATATGATGTAGGGTTTGAGCGATTATCGGGACTGAGACTGTCGATATCGTGGATCGTGTCAGGTGGAACAATGGCTGGAGGAGGGTGGTCCTCAAGGGGAATCTCTTGCTTGCATTTGTGTTTTCCGTGGAGGAAGTTGACATTGATACTGAAGATTGGGAGATGGTCGTGGTGTGGAATGGATTAGAAATGTACATATATATCCGTGCCAAGTTCTGTAAAAATTCCTTGATGGTAGAGAAATTTGGATCGTGGTGTATCCACCGATTGGTTACATATCAGGGGGAATCCAGAATGATCCTTAAGATCTTATTTTGTTTTCTTTGCAGCTTCTGAATGTGGGATTTCGCTGCGTATCCACATACTAGGATGGCGTACGTCATAATAGGACTGATAACTGCTTGTATAGAAGGAGTTTTACTTCTAGGTTAAGTCTGTTGCTTCTGTGCAACAGTGCGTGCAGTTGGGTGGATACGCCTGTTCATGACTTCTGTAACATACTGTTTTCAAGTTAATCCGGAGTCCAATGTTACTCTCTCTCGGGAGATCTCTCTGTCGAAAATGACGAGGTTTTCCTCTGGGGGAGTTCGAGTGTGACCGGGTGAATATCAGGGTGTCATCTGCATGGAGGGCTAAGTGGGGATTTAGAGAATTAGGGATGTCGTGGGTAAACAAGTTGTAATATGTGTGGGAAAGAACTGATACGGGATAAGGACGGTGATTAGCGCTGGATGGAGGGTATGACTTTCAGGATGATATAGAAAATCCTGTCTTGGAGAGTTTGATCACATAGAATTTTCTAAACTTCTTACCTTCGAATTCGTACAGGAGTCGATAACTCGTTCGTAGACTTTCCCCATGGCCAATAGTAAACTTATTGGTCTGTAGTTTTGGGAAAACATTAGATTCTCGGACTGTTTCGATTCATTACCACTCGGATTTCCTTCCGATTGTGGGAAAACTCTTGGGACGGAGTGCAAAATTCATGATATTCAGGAATGCCATAAGGCCTTTCCTGGGAAGAGATTTCAGGGGGGCATTGGTGATGTTGTCATGCCCTGGAGTCTTCTTGGGGTTTATTCTCTAGAGGATTATGGCGTTTTCTGCTGGGGTGATCAGAAGAATAATAGTCTAGTTTGGGATTGATAGAAGATGGTCCACCTCATGATCCACAGTTTCGATGTGGTCTAAGTCCACATGATCGCCCGATGGGGCGAAGCATAGCTCAAGATGTTTAACAAGTGCTTCCAGTTTGTCTTCGTGGAAGTGTGTTATTCCGCTTTTGCCTTGGGTCGATGGGACCACTGGGGTATGACTTCTATTCAGGGCGTTCTTGACTTTCCATAGCTTCGGATTTTGGTCCACGCTTTCAATCTTTTCTGCTCAAAAGGCGTTCCTGTACTTGAAGACAGCGCATCTGACCTCAACTAAGAGGCTGTTGAGGGTTTGTTTGTCTCCTGGGTTCAGAATTCTGAAGTGTTCTCGCCTGGATCGGTTCCTTCTACCGATAAGGTCAGTCAAATACCTGTGCAGTGGAGCATAGTTGTTACTTTTACAGATTCTCTTGGTGGCGTAGTTTAGGTAGTTTTCGATGCTGTGTATGATGGTTCCAACTACTTGTTCCTGGATGTTATTGATTATTGAGATTAGGGGCTGTTGTCTTGAAGGTGTTTTTTAAAAGCAGTCCAGGACATGATTGTTGTAAACTGCTGATCTGAGGTGGATTACTCTCCAAGTTTTATCACTATGATATCATGGTAACCGCTTCTGGTTGAAGTACAGAATAAGACGAAACGCAACAGAGCGCAATCTTCACATAATCATACGGACCAACTGCAGAATGCACAGATATTGCGACTAATCACACGCAGTAGAGCGCATGTAACGTCAGTAAGACAACGCTCCCACCAAGACATCAACGTATAAGTAGGCGCATTACTACACATATCAAACGATCTTCAGCAACAGTAAGTGACAGATCAGCTCCAGAAGGTTACGACTATGATCTCGTTGAAACGTCGCGAGAACGGTCCTTCACATGCTTCTTGGAACCCGAGAAAATACATCTTCATTGTACGTCCGCGAAAACATCAAGTGAAGTAGGCGGTGAAGTTTACAGGCTTGCTTCTCCGCTAATGTTGTTAGGTGTAGTAAGCATTTAAGCTGAAGCGTTGGACAACCAATTATTTTAAGTAATATATGGCGACCGCAAGAAAGTCAAGATTAACATCTGGACATGAGAAAAATTTAAAAAAATTTGGTTCTGTTCTAATTCTTATGTACTTGAAGACGGACAAGAGATTTTTATGTCAGTCAAAAATGGACCAATTATACAATAACATTCTAATTTAACGAGTGGTGTCGTAAAGAAAGTGTTCATCGACTTCCAGTTCATTTTCTGAAAATGTGTTATTCTAATGCATACTGTACACCGTGCATTGACCATCAGTGTTCGAAATTGTTATTTCGTTTTAGTATACAATTTCGACTAGTTTTGAAAATGTTGCGGTAACGCTTTTTTTTCAGAATCTCACGTAGCTTTTACGGAATATTTTCAGAGAATAGACTTCTGCATTTGAACTACCAACGCACAATAGGTGGTATTAAAGGCACTGTACTATTTTACATCACTTTCAACAGATTATACATAATGATACATTCATTACAGAATAGTCAAATTTTGAATTTCAAGAAAGAAAAAGTAACTTTAACACTTCGAACTTTCGTTTTCAAAAATATATTTGTAAATATAACACAATAGTTGCCGCTATTAGTGATCTAGATAAATAAATTTCGGTTATGAAAATTAAGAATTTAGTTATTTTACTAATAGTGGAATTATTTCACAATTTCCCAACTACAAATGCAACATAGAAATGCATTTTAACATTCGCTATTGCAGACTGAATGAACTATTTATACTAATTCAAGGTGGATGTTTACGTCTGTTAAAAGCAGTCTGATTAGCAAGATCTGTATTTGTTCGTAATAGAAATTGCTATTACCAGAAATTATACCGGTTTCCTTTTGTAATTGACTCTATCATCGTAGCAATGAATAATAAAGTCGTTTAAATGGTAGAAAGAAAAACTAATTACGTCTGTTTTTCCTTTCGGTTTAGAATCTTTTTTATAAAAACACATTCTATTATTTTTTTGAACTCATTTCTTTATCGTGTCGTTCATGTACATTGTGTAGGTTTCATTCTATTGCTTTTTTGTAATGACAGTACTTCTATAAATACGATATATTGTCGTCTTCGATTCCCACCGTTCGAAATATCGTATATCTTATCACGCTTTATTTATTTTGAATATACGAGTATAACCAAGGTTTGTCCTTTGTGAAAGAGTTAGCGTACATAAAAGAAACTGTAAAAGTGTTTACCTTTTCTTGGTTTTCGATTGCAAAGAGCAACGCTCGTTGAGTAGACGAACTGTTACAGAAACTGACTTACTTATAAATAATATAATATAAATAAATGTTACAGACACTGACTTACTTATAAATCAGTACTAAAATTAGTTAATTATGAGTCGAATACAGTGCCATTAGATACTCCACGTTTTAGATTTAGATAGAAAAGGGTGAGTACTATTTTTTAGGTGTTATTTGACATCTAAATAAGAGGTTATTATTTATATAATTTGTAATTCAAATAACATTGCTTAGTTGCTTATTTATTACGGAGAATAAAAATTTGCGTTACATATTATTATAACATCGCATTTACATTGTGATGGTAGTTAGTTTCAGAATCCTTTATTTCAACATCCAAATCTAATATTACATAATTTATTCAATTTATTTTTTTTTCTTTTTTGACCTTTAAATTACTTTTTCTTGATTTACTTTTTTTTTGGGCCGTTCGCTTTTATTATCAGGTGCGTAACTAAGTTCGCGCTGTTTTTTTGATGAAAATGAAACTTTATTGTGAAAAAATGTTTACAAATGAATCATTCAAAATATTTCCCATCGCTAGCGACAACTTTTTCCCATCTTTCTGGCAGAGCTCGAATACCGTCACGGTAGAAGTGTTCGTCTTTTGAGGCTATCCACGAATCAAGCTATTTCGAGATGTCTTCATATGAGCGGAACTGCTGATTAGCCAGACCATGTGCCATCGAACGGAACAAGTAATAATCGGATAGCGTAATATCTGGGGAATGTGGCGGGTGGGGTAGGACCTCCCATTTGAGCGTTTCTAAGTAGGTTTTAACGGGTTTGGCAACGTGAGGCCGAGCGTTGTCATGCTGTAGAATCACTTTTTCGTGCCTCTGCTCGTATTGTGGCCGCTTTTCGCGCAGTGCTTGGCTCAATCGCATCAATTGAGTTCGATACCGTTCCCCAGTGATGGTTTCGTTCGGTTTCAACAGCTCATAATAAATAACACCGCCCTGGTCCCATTAAATACACAGCAAAACATTCGCAGCATGAATATTTGGGCGAACCGACGACGTAGAAGCATGACCGGGCAGTCTCCATGATTTTGTTCTCTTTGGGTTGCTGTAATGAATCCATTTATCATCACCCGTAACGATGCGATGAAGAAAACCCTTTCTTTTTTGCCGCTGGAGCAATTGTTCACAGGCGAAAAAACGACGCTCAACGTCTCTTGGCTTCAAATCATAATAAGTTCCTTGCTTTTGAATCATTTCCAACGCATGTAATCGCTGGTAAATGACTTGGCGGGTAACTCCTAATGCTGGAGCAAGCTCTTTTTGCATTTGGCACGGATCCTCATCGAGCAATGCGTCCAATTCAGCGTCTTTGAAGGTTTTTGGTCTTCCTTCACGCGAACGGTCTTCAACATCGAAATCACCGTCTTTGAAGCGACGGAACCAATCACGGCACGTTGTTTCACTTAGAGCAGCATTTCCGTAAACTTTTTGGAGTTCTCGATGCGCTTCAGCCGCCGTTTTCGTCGAATGAAAGAAGAAAAGCAACACTTCCCGCAAATGACGATTATTTGGCACAAAATCAGACATTTTCACACAACCAAAAGTATATGACGCAAAAACAAAATCACTAATGTGTCAAAGCGGTTTGTTTACCATATGTCTAAGCTTGGTTCATGCCGTTTTGTTTATGTCACAATCGACCAGCGCTTAAAACTGGAGTCATCTCTTGAAAAACAGCGAGAACTTAGTTGCGCACCTAATATTTCTTAATTTATCGTTAAGAAGTAATAAATAAAATACTGTTTCACTACGACGATTCGTAATGTGATTTGTCTTATAAATAGCATAGTGCGCTGGCACTAGAAAACACAACTGTATAACCGTATTCCGGGAAGGAAAAATCCCGTCTCCCTAACGATAAGTTAAGGAATAAGAAAATCGAAAGGCCCAAAAAAGGAAATCAGGAGAATAATAATTTATTACTAAAATAATTATTATGTATATAGAATAATAAAAGTTATTATACATGATGAGAATAAACACGGTGTAATATTTGATTTTCTACATAATCAAATAAACTGTAACTTAAGTTAATTAGAAATCACTATTTAAATTATTAACGAATTTGTGGCACATATCTTCATCATAAATTAATGTTTGTAATTTATGAAGAGGTTTATACTTCTTTTAAATATATATTTCTAAAATCTAGGCTTCTCAGAATACAATTGCACTAAATAATATTCCAATTATAAAAAGAACAAATGAAAGTAGATTTTTCTTGCTGCGATTAAAACGTTGCTCTCTCAGTCATTTACATGCTATTATTTCAAAAATTTTAATTTTGCTAAAAAAATAGACACCAAAATATAATATATTTTTCAATGTTTATGTTTTCATTAAATATATTTATTTTAATAAATATATTACTTTATTGTGAAAAAATGTTTACAAATGAATCATTCAAAATATTGCCCATCGCTACCAACTTTTACCCATCTTTCTGGCAGAGCTCGAATACCGATACGGTAGAAGTTTTCGTCTTTTGAGGCTATCCACGAATCAAGCCATTTTGAGATGTCTTCCTATGAGCGGAACTGCTGATTAGCCAGACCATGTGCCATCGAACGGAACAAGTAATAATCAGACGGCGCAATATCTGGGGAATATGGTGGGTGGGGTAGGACTTCCCATTTGAGCGGTTCTAAGTAGGTTTTAACGGGTTTGGCAACATGAGGCCGAGTGTTGTCATGCTGTAGAATCACTTTTTCGTGCCTCTGCTCGTATTGTGGCCGCTTTTCGCGCAGTGCTCGGCTCAATCACAACAATTGAGTTCGATTCCGTTCCCCAGTGATGGTTTCGTTCGGTTTCAACAGCTCATAATAAATAACACCGCCCTGGTCCCACCAAATACACAGCAAAACCTTCGCAGCGTGAATATTCGGCCGAACCGACGACGTAGAAGCATGACCGGGCAGTCCCCATGATTTTGTTCTCTTTGGGTTGCTGTAATTAATCCATTTTTCATCACCACAACGATGTAATGAAGAAGACCCTTCCTTTTCTGCCGCTGGAGCAGTTGTTCACAGACGAAAAACAACGTTCAACTTCTCTTGGCATCAAATCATAAGGAACTCAAGTTCCTTGTTTTTGAATCATTCCCAACGCATGCAATCGCTGGAAAATGGCTTGGCGGGTAACTCCTAATGCTGAAGCAAGCTCTTTTTGCATTTGGCACGGATCCTCATCGAGAAATGTCTCCAATTCAGCGTCTTCGAAGGTTTTTGGTCTTCCTTCACGCGAACGGTCGTCAACATCGAAATCACCGTCTTTGAAGCGACGGAACCAATCACGGCACGTTGTTTTACTTAGAGCAGCATCTCCGTAAACTTTTTGGAGTTCTCGATGCGCTTCAGCCACTGTTTTCTTGGAATGAAAGAAGAAAAGCAACACTTCCCGCAAATGACGATTATTTGGCACAAAATCAGACATTTTCACACAACCAAAAGTATATGACGCAAAAACAAAATTACTAATGTATCAAAGCGGTTTGTTTACCATATGTCTAAGCTTGGTTCATGACGTTTTGGTTATATCGCAATCGACCAGCATTTACTACTGGTGCCATCTCTTGATAAACAGCGAGAACTAATATACACAATTTCTGATTTGCTAATATTAAATATTAAATTTTTAAAAAATGTTTTGGGACAAAAATTACGTATATTGAAAAGTTAGTTTATCACAATATTTTGTATTTTCGTCACATTTATACAAAAAGCTGTATCATTGCATCATCATATCATCGCGTAAACTAGCTTCTTACCTTCCATATCAAAGATTTAAAAAAATCATATAATACTTATAATAATTAAATATTTAATACTCGATATTTGAAGTCTGTAACTGCATCCATCCGTTCCATCAACTTAAGTCCAAGTATCCTATCATATTTGTCCGAAAAATTGACACTGTTACATTTGTGAATTAGTCCATGAGCGTTAAAGGTATATAATGGGGGTATTTCGGGAATATATTCATGATACGTTCTGCAGTGCATTTGCCGTGTTACTGAGAAAGGGAAATATTTGATGTGTTCAGGGAATTCTTCTTAAGCAATTTTTGTTGAAGAGGATAAAGCTGGGATTCCGGTACCATAATTTGGCATTGATTTCAGAAACATAAATATAAAGTAAACGAATTGATTGGAGATAATCGCAGTAAATATTGTTTAATTCTAAGAATTCAGTGGTGGTTCTGAAAGTACAGACTTCTACTGGGAAATTCTGGTCATTTTGTGGTTCTCAGGGAAATGGTTCCGTATTTTCGCCCCATATTGGCAGATATTCGTATTTATTTCGATCTAGTTCTTCTACATAAAATACTTTTCTTTGTGTAGCTGGCCTAAATGGTGGTATTTTCTTTTTATTAAATTTTTTCTTTTTCATTTCAAGGGTTTGGTTTGTACTTACATTTACATAAACAATAACCTGATTAACTAGGTACAAACCAAAACAGTGCAATTAAAAAGAAAAAGAATTAATCAAAAACCGAAAGAAATAACCATTGCCTACATCTCACCTAGAGTTCCGGAGAACCAAAATACAAAAAAGTAAGAAAATAAATAAATTTAACAAATTATGTAATATTAGATTAGGATTTCGCGCAAGCTGAAACGAAGGAATTTAAAATTATTACAAATATCCAATTATAGAAACTCTTTAGGTTTCTGTTACACAATATCTAGCACAATTTAAACATTTTGATTCTAAAGAGCTTTCTATTTTCGACGTAATATTAATTATAAACAACACTAGACTCGACGGATTACTGTTTTTGTTTTTCAGCTTATAGGAAGAAAAGTTAGTTCCATATCCCTTTGAAATTAATTAATAATTGTACTTATTGGTTGCTCTATTGCAGATAGATTTTGGTGTTTTTTGTTTTAATACATACTTTAACATCTAAGTCTACTTTACCATTTAAAAGTCCCAATGAGACCCTATGTAATTATTAGTGCAAACAGCAGTGTTTACTTGACTTGTCCGAAGTTATCTTTTTCTTTTTTATACTCATTTAGCTCGGTTTATATTGTTTTATATCAAGCATAATTTTTATATACAATAATTTCAAATGTTTGCGGAAGATGAAAGACATTGAACGCTAACTACCGACGTATAACGAAAGTGCATTTATCATTTTACCACTTCGTCAGTGACTGTTTTGCAAAATATTTAAATAAACATGTTTGTTTATTATCTGCCTAATAATTTTAAAATATTCAATACCTGTTGATGACAATAAATCCCTTCAAAGAACACTTTCTCCTCCATGTTTAACAGTATTTCACATTGTTTTTAGTACGACATCAGGGCGTCTCCACGCTGTGTACTGAATTTGCTTTCATCGCAGAAAAGTAGATGTGGTACTTCTTTGTAAACATAAATCTCTTGAATACTGCAATACAGACTTTATCATTCCTAGGACGCAAAGTTGTTGACATTATAGACTTCTGAGCAGTTGCATGAAAATATGTTTGTAATTCTACTTAGTTGCCGTAAAGTTAAATCACGTTCCTTATTAACAGCAATATATTTTTCTCCACTACATTTAATTTTCCGCTGTATTCCAAGTGATGTCTAACTACTTTAACAACACTTTGAATTATCGTACAACTTATTTATAGCACATAAGGTATAAGCCCGGTTTCTGCTGATTGAAGACAATCTTTTTTGTTTCACGAATAATTCATTTTTTTCATTGAATACCATTTTCCTTTTCACTTTAAGTATTTGAAATACGTAGCATTGTTATGTACATAATCTAATGAAGGGATTACAAACGTACAGTTCGTAACTTTGAACTAATTTCGATTACAACAGCAGGGAATGCCTATCTGTCCTTTTTTGGGTGTTAGTAAAATGCACAATATAATTTTTATAGAAAGGACTATCTACATATAAATTTATGCAACTAACTGTATATGTATACACAAATACAGACTTCTACATATAAGTAAATAATTGGAGATGTTCCTCCTTGAATACGATTTGTGATAAGAAAATGTATTCCTGAAAGTCTTCATATAATAGGCTGTTCATATACTCCGATAATAAGAAAGTTCTAACAGATTTAAGTCCAGTCAACGAATAAATAAAAATATACATCATTCACGTCCAGCACTACATAATCCACCGAAAATGGATATTATTTAAAAAGGCGGGATCTTATTATGTGTAAACTCATTTTCGAAATGAATGTGTATTATCTAAATATTTTGGTAAAGTACTCTCCGAAAATTTCAAACAAATCGCTGAAGCTAATCGGACATAAATCTCCTAAGCCTGTTATCAATAATTCCCGCAACAGTATTTATTGAAAAGCGATGTTGAATATAACATTAATCTATAATATGTAGGCATTAATCTCCGTTGTTACCAAATTGGGAGAGTGTACTTTATACTTCTGCATATTTGTTACTTTATTCATGGACTGCATTTACTTTTATATTTTGTAAGACATGACGTGAAATTGTTGACGGTCGAATACTATTTGCATTATTATTTGCATTTCTGATGCTCAAGTCTAACACATTAACACGATTGGGGACCATGGCTATAAATTTCGTGAAAATTATTAAATTAATTCAATTATATTTCATAGTGAAATGTCTGAGACTCCTATGTTTCATTTAAGGTACTAATAACGTTTTACATATTAATTAATTTAATTGCATTCGAATTTTAAATTGATTTCTTGTTTGTGTTTTATAGAAGTAGATTAAATTATTTTCATTAAATATATTATATATCAGGAACCAAATTGAGTAGGTCGGCGATAGCCATGCAGCTTGAGATGTTTTAGGTCTATTCGACATTGCGTTCAAATTAAACTTTATTTTGAATATTTAATTAACCATCAAGACATGGATATGTACTATTAGGTGGAAGATACTCATGTATGTATCAAACAACAGATGTATTTAGTGTTATCTGTTATTTTATTCCAAAAATAAACAAGAAATCAGGATTTAATTTACTCTGGATTAAAATTGTTGCGATTTTTCAAAATTTTATTTTGTGATTTTAACTTTAATTTTGTAAATAAATAAAATAACAATCTTACTATTTGCTATTTATTTAAAATTTTTAAATGTTTTTAAAGATTAGATAATTTTCATTGTGTATATATTTCAGTTCTCGTCATTTGTTTTAAATGTTTAAATTCATAATTGTCATTAATCTCTGTTCACAATTGTAGCTGCAGCTCAGCCCTAAAAAGTTTACAAAAGAATTCACTAAGGAGAGTCTCAATTTCAAATAAATATTATGCTGTATGAGAATACTTATTTCGTAACATAGATTTTTATTTTTAAAAAAATATGTACACTATCGTCACAAAGTTTAAAAGCAGTAAGACATTTCTTGGTATGTTAAATAACATAAATAATTTAAGTTTTAATCATTTCATTGTTATATTGTGCTATTATTCTAAATATCATAATGTTTAATTATGATATTTAGAATAATAGCACAATATAACAATGAAATGATTAAAACTTAAATTATTTATGTTATTTAACATACCAAGAAATGTCTTACTGCTTTTAAACTTTGTGACGATAGTGCCGTTTAGGCCAAACAGCTCAGTATTATTCAAGCAGTTGTTACATTACAGAGTGGAACAGTTTTATCAGTGGTCTTGTGTAAATCGACTGTGTTAATATTTTTTTAAAAATTAGAACATGTGTTTCTTTCTTTGATCAAATTGTATTAGTTGCTAGATAAAAATGCCATTGGGCAAATAACTAACTTTAGAGCAACTTTCCACAATTTTTGCTCTCCAAGAGGAAGAATATTCAGGAAGTGTAATATAGCTGATAGATTGGGAATTTCACCGAAAGGTGTTCGTTACATCTTGGCCAGGAGAAGGGGAACGGGGCACTTTCGTAATAAGAGACGCAGTGGACGACTACAGATAGCAAGTGTTGTCGAATACAGATTTGTATTTGCAATAGAGAAGCGATACCGACGCTTTACAGTATCAGATATCATCAAACGCTTTAACATCCAGACAAGAACGAGGTGATCTGTTACTACGGTAAAAAACGATTATTGGCTGCAGGCAAAAAGTAAAAAAAAGACATAAAAACATGTATACAAATAAAAAAGACTTATGGACATGAGAACACCTAAATTGGACGGTAGATGAGTGGAAAACCGTCTTATGGAGCAATGGGTTGAAATTTGAAATCTTCGGTTTTAAACGTAAAATTTTCATTCGTCGGGAATCAGGTGAACGTCTTAATGAAGTTGGATTTGTGTCTTCGGTAAAACATGGAGGGAGAAATGTGATGGTTTGGGGTTGGCATAAGAACGAGTGATTTGGCAAAATGCGAAAAGACGAATATTTAAACATTTTGCAAAACAAGACATTGTCCCTCCCACATTATCGGTTAATCGTTTATATTCTATCGATTCAAAGTACACAGCAAAAGTATATAAGTACTTTTTGGAAGAAAGTAAGGCAGTTGGAGAAGTTACGATAATGATCTGGCCCTCTCAAAGTCCTAACTTATCTCTTATTGAGCTGTTATGGAATGAGCTGGACAAAAAAGCGAAACCGCGACAACCAAAAAAATGTTCAACAGCTGTAGAGTTACTTATAGGAAGCTTGGCAACAAATTGATTCCTATTACCTCGAAAAATTGATAGCAAAATGCCCAGACGATGCTAAGACAAAATACAGGTCAAAGCAGGGCAAATAGATGAAAAAAATTGTAAATTTACAAAATACCAAATGTAATTATTATATTATGTGTATTATTATTTTATTTATACTTCCACGTCACTTGCATGTCACAGTAATATGTTGTAACCCTATTTGCTTGTGATAATAAAAACTTAATGAAAGTATATATCTAGATAGGGAATAATAATAATAGCATAACATTTATAAGAATTTTGTAGGTAGAAATCTTGATTTAAAGTACTAATGTAAGAATTCAATAAATTTCTTTCTCATATTTCCTTGTTTGGAATGGAATGATGCTGGAGCATACATACTTATTCTTAATTGAATTAAAGTCGTTTTCCATGTTATATGAGTTTTCATGAACTTATTTCACTGTCCTCTATTTCTAATTAACATCAATACTCTGTCCGGAGCTACCTTTGTGCAGCGTCCATCTTCTAGATGTTCAACTAGACTACTGGTTTCTCTAAAACGCTTGGAAGTATCTACCCTCTCAATTACTTCTATTGGCCGAAAGCCTATTGTCGTAAGACTACTGCTCGATTTATTTCATCTAAATACATATGTCGTCGCTCTATTGTTAAATTCAATAATTGGCGAATGTAGCTTCTAAGAAAAAGCTTCGTAGAATAAATAAAATTGCAAACTGTCAGACAATTTATAAAAGCACGCTGAATTAATCTTTTCCACCTATCGTTTTATCGAGTTGTTTGAGTACAAAAATTATCCCATGTTGTGAAACGAAATTATTGTTAACGTTCCGGTATTAAAAAAGAAAATGGTTAACATTTGGGTGCTAATTATTGTTAGTGCGACGGTATAAAAAATAGCTCACATTAGGTGTAAAATTGTTATTACGATAGGGGTACATGAGTAAAATTGCTTCACGTTATAAAGCCAAATTATTATTAACGCTACGGTGTTGAATAAAAAACGGTCATGTTTGAGCGCGAAATTGTTATTAATGACTAAGTGTGAAAAATAAGTAGGGTTGGTGAAGTTTCGGGCTAGTTACATATTGATACAATAATGAAATAAAGTATTAAATTAATTTATAATAATCATCGAAAATCCGAGACATGTGAAAAGTTGAAAGAAAATATTAGTAAAAACAAAAACGACGAGCTTTTCCTTAAAATTTTATTTAACTAAATTAAATAAAAAAGTGTTAAAGCTTTGAGAATATTAAAAATTAGTAAACGAAAGCAATATGTATTTAAAAAAATATAGTTAGTGCAAAAGTTGTATAATTTTATTGGAATACTTTTGAATTCTCTTGTCTTTCAGAAAAGTATATTTTGTAATATAAAATTAGTAGTGTGATACCGTACTGTAGTTAAGAAATGAATCATATTTTTTGTTAATAACTTTTGGGATACATTCATATTTGTAATTCTTTTTCATATTAAGAATCTCAGTATTATTGTATGTGGTTAAAATATTCATTTTGATTATTTTCATGTTTATAATGTTCAACTTTTAAAACCTTCAATCGGTTTTCTTAGTTGTATTTGTAAAGTTACTGTTTCTTCTAGGTTTATATTTTATTTCAGATGGAAACACAAGCATTCACTTTTTCCCTTATTTTATCCATGTTTGAGATGAAACATAAACTTCGCGTTTGCTCGTAAATAGTTTATAAAAGAATGCTTTGTGTTTAAGTTTAGAGAAGCTTTGTAGGTATCTTCTATTTGTACCAACGCAATAAATACCTTTGCAATATGTTTGAATTTTAGTGTATATCATTTACTGTTTCTTCGAATACCTAATAATATTTAAAATATTTAGTACATATTAATAATAGCAATTTTTAAAATCATAGTTCATTTCGTCATCGTATTTGCCATAGGGAACCGTTTCAAATGTCATTTGTTATTCAAGATTGGATTCGAGAGAAGTCCTTTAAAATTTGTGGACACCTGACTGTTTTTCCTTTAAAGCAATTCATGTATATACGATATAATGCATTAAAATAAAACAAATTTACTATATGGTAGCTTACTTTATTTTATTATATTTCGTAGCAGAACTTAAAAATGTAATGATAATTGTAAAAAATTTTTGTAAATCAAGAAACTTATTTTTCAATCTACCACGTACCATTACTTTCTTATACACTCCAAAAAGGGTACTTCTATATCATTTATCAACGAAGATGACACTCATTGATGGAAAGGTATTTAATATAATACAAAAGATTGTCTATTTTTTCCATTAAATACTGGAATATAATTATAAAGAGAAGCTCCTGAATGTTTTTAATATCTGTTTATATTTTATATAAACTAAAAATCTGTCAATAATCTTAGGACTATATAGTATAGGACTTACCTATAGAATGTCTTATACTGTCTATAAGCAGTGAATGTACGTATAATAACAACAATAATTCGTGCCTTCACATCATTCCGGGCTAACATTATTATGCCCGCTCTCTCGTATAATCTAATATTGTAAAGTTTCATTTACGTTACATTTATAATGTTACTCGATGTGAAACAAATCCATGAAAAATTAAATGTTAAAATACAGCGTGTTTCAAAAAGAATATACGTATTACAAAGTATTATTTTGTCCAAACTATCGATCCCTGCGCCTCGCCTCGTCTATTGGAGAAATGAATACATAGTCTAGTTTATTTAATAATCGCTGGATGTTAGTTGTCTTCTGTTTTTCTTGGTAACCGTCTTATGTTTAAAATGGCTACTCCGTAGCAGAAATCATTTGGTCTTCTCGAGTTTGCGAAGTGCAATTCCGTGATTACAGTGCAAGGATGTTTCAGGTTGAGCTACCAAATTGATCCTCCGAATGGGTAGAACATTCGCAGATGGTATCGACAGTTTACAGATACAGGATGGTATGTAAAGGAAAGAGTTCTGGCCGCCCACGTGTTTCTGAAGAAAATGTTGCACGAATTCAAACTGCTTTCCAACGTAATCCTTCAAAATCAACTCGTCGTGCCAGTCAGGAGTTACAACGGCCTACAACAACAATTTGGCGTGTTTTGAGACGTCGGTTAGTTATGAAGTCGTACAAGTTACAGTTGTTACAAGCTCTGTGTCCTGATGACAAACGGGAACGTGTGGCATTTTGTAACGAGATTCATGATGCCATTGCACGAAGACAACTTCATTTTTCAACAAGACGGGGCACCCCCTCACTGGAGTCGCCAAGTGAATATCTGAATGAAAGTCTATGTTGGATTGGTCTTCAAGGAGCTGGCAACTTAGCATGTCTCAACTGGGCTCTACGGTCACTGGATTTGACACCCTGTATCTTCTTCCTGTGGGGTTTCATTAAAGACAACGTTTATGTACCATCAACCCCACAGAACCTGGAAGAGCTGAAGAACCGGATAAGTACTGCCATAACATCAGTAACGAAGGACATGCTCGCCCGGGTATGGGAGGAATTTGAGTATCGATGTGATATTGTTCGTGTCGCTGATGGAGGACATATTGAACATCTGTAATCTGAACTTGAGAGATTTGTAAATATATGTGTAAAGTTTCATATTCGTATGTCTTAAAGTTTAATAAATATATGCATTCGAAATACGTATATTCTTTTTGAAACACCTTGTATATATGATCTACTCAATATTGCCTACTATACTAATATTGCCTGTTACCGTTATGTTCTTAATTAGACTTAAAATTTGTTACATACTTTTTTAAAGTTGTAAAATTTTTATGGCAATTCACTGTTGCTATTCTCTTGTTACTTATGGCCTACGCGTTTATAGTCCCGTGAATAAACTATTATGATTGATATTACGAGGGTGGACCAGTAATTAGTGAACTTGACGAAAAAGACCAATACTAATAAAAGAAATCTACTTGTTTTTCAATTTGCAGTTTTCAAAACATAACTGTTTTCAGCTTGTTTTGATTATTATGGTGTAGATTTCTCCCACTTTTTCAGCCTAATGCCGGGAAATCTTCACTTCACCCACATATCTCTATGGGTTTGAACATGGTGGATATTGTATAGTTTATTATCTATCATAAAACGGTACTTACTACAAGTTTTATGATGTTTTGTATATCTATTAAAAGGTGGCTATCATGGCTGTGATTGTGTTGATCGAATAATGGATATTAGTCAAGTTATGATATCTTCTATTGTTAGTTGAAAAGTTTTGTGATTATTGCTGTTGTTTTTATAAAAACTACTTTTTAATATGTGGATCTATTTCTAGACTTCGTATGTAATGGAGAAATTGTTTCATTGTAAAATCTGTTACTGACATAACAATTGGTAGTATTGATATTACTTCTTGATTGCAAGTGGTGTATATTATACTTTTTTTGCATGTTAATATTATTTGGTATTGCAATGTCTATTATGTAAATTTTCTTTTGTTTTGTATCAGTAAATGTAATGTCTGACCTGTTACTGGTAATTTGTCTATCTGCTGTACTACCCTGTCCCAGTTTATACAGTTTATAATTATTATTTTCAAGGATATATTCTGATGTATATCTGTAATATACTGCCTTAGTTTTTAGGATCTGATGCTTGAGTACAAGTACGTTGTGTATAATTTTCACTGCAATATTGTGTCTGTTTGTAACGGGTGAGGCAGAATAACGAGCGATTTTAAAAAGGCTGTAAAAAACAAGAAAAACAATATTTAGGAATAAATTCATTATTTTCTCAAAGAACATAAATAAGCATTAATTATTTTATTTTTTAAAAATAACTCCGGAAAGATGACATCCGTTCAGGCGTACACATTCTTCCAATCGTATTTTGAAACTATTCATTACATTTTGCAGCATTGCTAGGGCAATGTTTTCCACTTCCTGTCGGATCCCTTCTTTCAGGGCTTGAATTGTTTGTGGTGGGTTATCTTGAAACACTTTACTTTGTAAGTACCCCCACAAGAAAAAGCCGCACGGTGGAGGTCCGGTGAGCGAGAAGGCCAGATGATGTCCCCATTTCGAGAAATCACATGATTTGGAAATAATCTGTTAACAATATTCATGCATACTCTGGCTGTATGGGAGGTTGCTCCGTCTTGAAAAAATGTTTCCTCGTTAACTTCGTAGCGTGCAAGCTGTGGTTCACAAAAGTTTTCCAACATGTCGGCGTATCTTTGTGAGGTTACTGTCACAGCATTGCCACGAGCATTTTCAAAAAAGTAAGGCCCTATGATCCCCGATGAAGACATAGCGCACCACACAGTAACTTTTGTAGAGTGAAGGGGTTCTTGATGCATTTGTCTAGGATTTACGTCACTCCAGTATCTAAAGTTCTGCTTATTGACGTAACCGGACAAATGGAAATGGGTTTCGTCACTCATCCATAAGTTGTTTACAATATCCTCATGGTGATTAATTAAATCTGAAAACTCCTTTAAAACGCCTTTAAGAGCCTGTACGATTTGGATTTTGTATGGATGAAGGTGGAGATCCTTGTGTAATATTCATCTGACATTTCGGTTTGAAATCCCAAGTATAGTGCTATGCCGGCGAGCTGAACGACGCGGGCTTCGCTCAATAGCAGTTCTTATACGGTCGATATTCTCGGGCGTACACACCGATTTTGGTTGACCAGGTTTCTTTTTTGTCGTTGACGAAGTTTCCTCAAAGTTCCTAACCCATTTTTTAATGGCACAGGCAGACGGCACTGGTTGATTGCGATTAATGTTAAAATGATTTCGAAAGGCACGACGCGCGCGTATGTAAGAATTATCATTTTCATAAAACGCCTTAACAGCGTACGCACGCTGTTAAGGGGTCCAACGCTCCATTGTTACTAAATGCTAATATCAAGGAAACATGGCCGATAGCGTCCCTACCACCTCCGAATGACACGGCGCGAATCGCGGGCTTTTTAAAATCGCTCGTTATTCTGCCCCACCCTGTATAATCCTTTCCAGCAAGTAGTTTACACATTCCGGTGATATATTCTGTAGCTTCTTTGAAATGATGACATTGTTTGCAAATGTTATTTTTAAAAGTTGAATATGTGTTTTCTGTAGTTCTTTGTAAAAATTACATTTGTTAAAACAAATTTTTCTATTGTCATTGGTGTGATAATTTTTTGATCTACATGTTTTGCATAATATTGTAATCAGTGTAGTATGGTATTTTTCTGGATCATTTCTCTTTCTTTTATTGTGTGATTATTTAATGGTGTATATTTGTTGTCTGTTAATACGATTTCTTTGTGTATGGATATATTTTTGATTTGAAGGTATTTTCTTAAATTTAGTATTTGTACGTTGTATATCTAGCATGTCCCTGTTTTCCTCATTTCTGGCTTTAGTACGTAACACGTTCTTGAATGTAGTATACGATATTTTGTTAACTTGTTCTATGGTATTAAGATGATCAACTTCTCTAGTTGTGTGTTGAACTATTTAATTATGCCGAAAGAGTATGTATTAACTGGTCTCGCGCCTACATTAATTGCTTTAAGTATGTTTTAACTTCAATATAGATGTCAGTGTTTGCTCATACTTTTTTAATTTTCTCTTTTGCATATGAATTGTTTATTTTTGTATTTGGTTCAAACTCCATGTACTTGTAAGCTTCTTTCGGCTACATATTTGTGAAACGTCTGTTGTTAAGTGTTTTTTTTACTTCCAGGAATCTTAAATTTTCCTATTTCGATACATATAACATTTTGCATTTGGTTATTTCAAATTCCTTACCAGTGATTCTGCTATTTTTAAAAATCTTTGCATTTGTGTCTTATTTGAGGCAAATTGTTTCATATCGTCTATATAGAGTAGTTATTTTGCATAGGATCCCATTATGCAAAGTAATTTGATATTCAATTTTGAATATCTGTATTGTGTTATTTAAGATATTTGACAGTGAATTAAGGCATAAACAAAAGCTATAAGGCACTAACCGAATCTTCCTGAAATATCCTTCTATTAGTTTTGATTCCATCTATTACTATATTTTTGCTTTTTTCTTAGAAAAATAAGGTTCTCCAGGATAACATGACTGTTTCTAAAAATGTTGTTTATGTATGTCTAGTGATTTCGTTAGTCAACTGTGTGGTATGGAATCAAATGCTTTCTTATTGTTGATATAACATGTAATTAAATTTTTTTGTTGTTTCTCTATTTGTTTCATAATTACATTGTCTATTATTACTGATATTATAATAATATATTATATTACAAAGGGTACTAGGAAAGTTTTGCAATATGACGCAATGAATCGTAGGAAGCTGCTTGTTGTTGCATGTTGAGACATGTTCATGCGTGCATAGTAGACGCCGCGCCATGTCGATGGACTCAGTCATTTATTAGTAGTGAGAGTGTAAACTGCTTGCGATAGCATCGTCGTCACGAAATGAGATAAGGGCAGTTTTGCGTTATAATTTCGTGCGTGGTTTAAACATAGACCAGTGCTTCAAAGAATTGACTCTTGCACTGGGTGATGTTTGTCCACATCGCACAACGATATTCAGGTGGTATAGAGAGTTTCAAAGGGGAAATTTAACTGTGGAGGATTCTGAGAGGCCGGGAAGGCCACAAACATCAGTTACGTAAGAAAACGTTACTACTGTGAGGAAAATGCTTGGCGAGGACAGGCGAGTGACCTACCAGCAGATGGAGGATATTTCGGGCCTAAATGCACCAGCAATTCGTTCGATTCTGCATGATCATTTGCACGTGATGAAACTTTGTTCTCTCTGGGTGCCGCATCGACTGACTGAAAAGCAGATTACATGACGTGTGACTTGGTGCCGGGACAAAAAAGTTTAATAAGGGACAATCTCAGTATGTGAACAACATCGCGACAGGTGACGAGACTTGGCTGTACTATTACGATGTGTCGACCAAAGCTCAAAACAAAATTTGGGTCTTTGACGATGAGGACACACCCGTAGTTGTCAGAAAATCCCGATCTGTAAAGAAGATAACGATAGCTGTATTTTTCGAATCGAGTGGAATTGTGAAACGCGTCATTTTGTACAAACAGAAGACAGTCACAGCTAAGTCGTATACTCAACAGTGCCTGCCTAAAGTCATTGGATCTATGAAGAACCTGTGGCCAAAGTCAAGAATGGACACCTGGTTCCTCCATCACGATAATGCTACTATGCCCTACACTCCCTGCGACTTTGCACTGTTTCCGCATGTGAAAATGAAGTTAAAATGGAAGCGGTTTTCCAGTGATGAGGACCTTCTGCTGGCTCGGGACAACGAGTGTCCTTTACTCCCTAGTGAAACTTGCAGAACTGGTTTAAAGATTGGTTTCGGAGGATGGAGAGGTGTATTGACTGTAGAGGAAATTACTTTGAAAAAATTAAATAAACAAAGCTGTATTGCAAAACTTTCCTAGTACCCTTTGTATAGAAGGTACTACACATTCAAATAAACAAACTTTTGATTATAGGAAGAAAAATTTTGAAAAGAATATCAGCTGCCTATACGATGAAATACTATAGTACAAAGTAATTGGCAATGCATTTGTGATAATTTTTGAAAAATAGATATGCTCTAAGTTAATTATTTTCTTATAAATACAGAATTGCTAAGATAAAATTGACAGCATTCGAAATTATCAAAAGTTAGAAGAGTTGTTAACATCGATTTGGACATAGCGATTAAAAAAAAATACATTTGAGATACTGGTTCGTGATTTCAGTCTTAATTTAATCTCGAGACTTTATTTTAAAATAATTAGTAAGGTTATCTTTGAAAAATCAAAGATGAACAGTTGCTCTTAAGATTTGCTTTACTGATAACTGGGATTCGAGCAGTAATTAGAATGTGTAATAGTGCAGGTCCAACATCAAAATATCTAGTTTTATAGAAAGGTTATAGGAAGATATTTTGGAAAATGAGAGCTGCAAACTGGAATAAATCGAAAGTTGACATAATTTTCTGGTTGTCAGAAAATATAAGATATTTTGCCAAATTGTTGTACAGTCGGAGAAAGAACATTTCGTGTGACTCAATGATTTCTCAGTTCATTATTGGTCGTATTTGCACATTTTTCACTTGTGCCATTTGAGTACTTGACTAGAGAGTAGACTGCAGGGAAAGTACATACATCGAATTTATTAATTTCTCAAAGAGATTATTGGATAGTAATGCTGATTGGCACTTTAGAGTAGATTTGTCTCCTTTTAATAATATAATCAGTTCAGAAATTAGCGTTTTGTCAAAACGATTTTGACTAATATTGAAACCTTGCGAAGGAAGAAAGGTCAAATTATTTGCATACCGGCCTTGTTCTAAGAACGAATTCATACGCTGTTTTTCGTTCCTTTTTATCATCCTACAGAAATGACTTGCTCTTGTTGAACTTCAATATTTGCTTATTTTGAAAGGACTGTCTAATTTACGTTTTTATTTTGTATATAGAGTGCCTACAATTAAATTTTACGAAGACGTCTTATTCTTTTGTTGACTTTTTTTATATTTATAATTTCAACTTTTAACTTCGAGTCTTTGTGTCAATAAATGAAGCGAAATCGAGTTTCCAGCTTTTCGTATCCGGAAATATGTCCCTTGTTATAACGACATTTATAAATCATTTACGTGTTTGCCTAGTTTTTCAAGTATAAGTATATACGAGGATAGTTTGACAAGTAGTGAGAATGACACATAGGTGGCGCTCTAATTGGTAAAACAAATGCACTGTAATTTAGGTTGCATATTTATATGTTTACATTCCGATATTTAGATAAATCGGTTGATTAGTTTATTTTTGACAGCTGATTGAAAAAGAAGCAACACGTTGTTTTGTTAAAATGGAAAAAGCAGAGTATCGTGCGGTGATTAAATACTTCGTAATTAAGGATATGAAAGCTACCGAAATAAAAGATGAGTTACGGGAAACATTAGGTGAATCTGCTCCATCATCCGCCACAATAAGTAGATGGATAAGTGAATTTAAACGTGGTAGAACAAGCTGTGTTGACGAAGCGCGCTCTGGGGCACCCAAAATCGTGACTTCAAAGGAAATGATTATAAAAATCCATAATATTATTACGCAAGATCGACGACTCAAAGTGAGAGAGATAGCAGCCATGGTAAACATTTAAACAGAACGCGTACACCACATTTTAACGAAAGAATTGGGCCTTTCCAGCTATCGGCAAAATGGGTGCCGCGATTGCTTACGACTGATCAAAAGTTCACTCGTTTGCTCATTTCCAATGAGTGTTTGGACCTTTATAAGCGGAATCCGGTTGATTTTTGTAGGCGATTTGTTACTTGCGATGAAACTTGGATACACTACAGTACATCCGAAACTAAACAACAGTCGAAACAATGGTTAGAACGTGGTTCTGCATCTCCGAAGAAAGCGAAAACCACTTTATCTGCAAACAAGGTGATGGCATCAATTTTTTGGGATTCAAAGGGCATTTTGCTCATTGATTACCTTCAGAAAGGTATATTATGCAGAAAGAAAAAATTAGATGTTGAGATTGGTGCTAAACGGTCAGGAATGGCAAAGAAAAAGATTCTGTTTCACGAAGACAAACCTCCCTCGCATACCAGCACAGTTGCGATATCCAAAATCCACGAGTTGCATTTCCAATTAGTGCCGCATGCGCCTTATTCGCCGGATCTAGCTCCTTCCGATTTCCACCTTTTTCCAAAATTGAAAACGGCACTAGGTGGAAAGAAATTTTCGTCTAACGACGAGCTTATCATCTTCGTATATGAGTATTTTGCAAGCCTTCCGGAATCGCATTTTAGAGATGGCATAAGGGCATTAGAGCACCGTTGGAATAAATGTATTGCTCTTTTAGGAGAATATATTGAAAAATAAAAATTATTTTGTATTTAAAAAATTCGTTTTTCTTTTCCATTCTCACTACTTGTCAAACTACCCTCGTATTTAGTATCAGAGGTGCAATTAACGTGCAAATTATGATATATTAATGAAAATTAATTACAATCTGTTGTTTATTAATGTCATACTTTTATATTCATGTTCAGAGTGAGCACTGTATTTACATTTCTTTAAAGCAGTTCAAATTTAAAAATACATTTTAAATTCTGTCTGTGTAATTCTTCCTTACAGTAATTGAATACGAAGAGAGAATATTTTAAAACAACCAAATAGATTAAGATTAATTGATCTAATATCTCAGGAGATACGTTTTCTATATTTACATTGTTTTTTTTAAATTTAAATATTTAATTGAAAGTTATACGGAATAAATCAACAAATTTACGAATAATAATACTAATTCACACTTTGAATCAAAGAAGATATACAGGAGTTAGTTGCAAGGTGTTTTGTTTTAAAAGTAGAAATCAAATGAAGGATATTAAATCACTAAGTGAAACAAATGGTATGATAAAGTATCCACTTACGTGCTCGAACGATTTAAAGAAGAAAATCTCTTCACTTTAATTACATGAGAACATTCGTGTTTTTTTTTGATGAAAATTTTGTATTTTCCACAATATCTACAATAAAATATAAATTATGTTTAGTATTCATTAATCGCAAAATGTTATTTTGCAAGTACGCAAGAGTCTGGGATGTTCCTATACTGATGCGGAAAGTACTAACATTAGAATTTACCAATTTCGCGATATTTATTAAAAACTATTTTAAAAAGCAATAACAATCTGTTATTACCTATATTCAGTGTAGATATAAATGAAAATATTACCAAACGCATATATACTGCTGTGCGCAAAAAATAGTAAGACTTTTTAATTTAAATTTCGCGCGAAAACCCATTCGTCAAAATATTTTTTTTCTAGGTTGGTATGACTGTCAATGACATCTGTGCCTAATGTCACATCAAAATAATCATTAGTGTTTAGTATACGCTTGTCTTTCTGAAGTACAAAAGTGCATTCGGCGATTTTTACAATGATTGAAATTATTCAACAAAGAAGTTCCATTAAATTTTGTGTACCGAATTAAATTTCTGGTGCCGAAACGTTGAGAATGTCGCAAAAGGCCTTCGGTGATAATTGTTTGTCGCGAGCAAGTGTTTTTGATTAGTACAAATTATTCAAAGAGGGTCGAGAACGCGTTGATGACGAACCACATCCAGGACGGCCATCAACATCAACTGATGATCAACACGTCAATAGAATCAAGGAATTGGTGCTTGAGAATCGACGATTAACAGTCAGAGACCTTACTGGCATCGTTGGAATATCGAAAGGATCAGTGAAAACCATTTTGAAAGATCATTTGTGCCTAAGAAAAGTGAAAGCACGATTTGTTCCAAAATCACTCAATTTTTTCGAAAAACAGCGTCTGTGACAATGCTTTCCGATCAAGACAAAATGAAAGGCATCATAACTGGAGATGAGACTTGGATCTACGCTTATGACCCGGAAACAGACGATCAATCGGCCGAATATCGTATCAAAGGTGAGCCGAAGCCCAAAAAACCACGTCAAAGCAAGTCAAAAATCAAGGTTATGTTGATAGTTTTTCTCGATTATCGAGGTGTGGTGCACTCCGAATTCCTTCCGACCGGCCAAATTGTCAACAAAGAATACTATTTGAGTGTTATGCGTCGTTTGCGCAATGCTATTCGTAAAAAAAGGCCAGAATTATGGGCCGACAACTCTTGGTTTTTGCACCACGATAATGCACCGTCGCATACTGCATTAATTCTTCGTGAGTTTTTCGCCAAATTTTCAACCAATATCATGCTGCAACCACCGTATTCGCCTGATTTAGCTCCGTGTGACTTCTGGCTATTCAGCAAACTCAAACGACCTCTCCGGGGACCGTTTTGAGTCAATTGAAGACATTAAACGTGAATCGCTACGCGCATTGAAGGCTATTCCTGAAATTGACTTTAACAACTGTTTCGAGAATTGGAAGAAACGTTGCCACAAGTGTATTGGGGCCAGGGGGATTACTTTGAGTGGGACGAAATAGATTTGGAAGAATAAATTAAGAATTTAAAAATTATGAACAAAGTCTTGCTATTTTTTGCCCACAGTAGTACATATGTTCGGTATATAATATCATTAGTGGAAGTGGTAAGTTACATTGTAATTGATATACCTGGAATTTGATTTCAGAACAGACTGAACTCAAGTAGAAATGTTATTTTGGAAATGTTTTTTTGTTGATATTAATGGTGTAATTTTCTCGACCAAGTTTGTATGAGTATTGGCCTCATGGAAATTTACTGTATATCTCTCTGCCACAAAATAAGATTCCAGTCTGCATGCTGCTTAATAGATAACAAATCTCTGCTGTGATATGCTAATAACGTAGCTGAAGTTCTTTGAAAACAATGACTGGTATACTTTAATGGAGTATACAGTTTTAAGTATTCAGTAATTTTCGAAGGCGCTTTGCAGGTATCGTATGGGTTCATCTGATACTAATTTTCAACAATGGCTGATGAGTTTTCCTCCTCGTACATGCGAGAGACATTAATTAAAACAAAACATAGAATATTGCGTCACCGAGAAATTGATCCAATAACTTGAGGTAATTGTTGGAGGCTTATATTGATGTTAAGTGTTTCGGAACAATAAATTATATATAAATATGTAAATACATAAATAGATGAAATTAAAAGTACACACCCAAGCAGTTTAATTGATTCATGCTGAGGCTATTTTTCTTATACCTAATAATTAAGTACATAAATAAAACCTGCGACGTCGTGTACGTCATCAGAAACAAGGCTTCCTTATGTTATTATTTGCAGGGTATTTGCTCAGTAAATCCAACACGGAATTGATTAAATAACAAACTTGAGCCACCCGTCTAAAATCGAGAAGTTTTATGAACTTCCGTGTTCAACAGCAAGTGGCGCCGACTCTACGCACAACACGTGCTTTAGGAACACTACCATTATTAAAACATGAATTCAAAGACGTACAAATATATTAAACATTTGTATGAAAATTTTCAACACTAAAAAAATAACGCTTTTATAGTTGGTTGGCTGGAAATAACACAAAAATGACGGGAAATTAAATTAAACAAATTTTAAAGTAGGTTTTCTAGCAAAATAACACAATTATAAAGAATTTAAATTTTGAAAATAAATACGAAGTACATCAATAGTGTAAATATTGTTAAGGCGTCAGATTTTTATATTTAATGATAAATTTATATTATTTGATAATTATAAATTTTGTAATATATGTTTTTGTTTCACATATAGTTACAAAATATTACATCAGGAATCAAATTTAATCGGTGATTGAAATATTTTTTCTGTGACATTTATGGACAATCTGGATACTTCCTTTATTAATACTGCTTAAAATCCGTTACAATGATAGTTTCCAATACCATCCCTCATATAAACTAGCGCTGTTAACTGTAAAGTAGAACACAAATCTTAATTTGTATTCATGGCGCAAGTGTTTATTGAAAAAGATTCATTTTTATTTATATTGCTATTTGACTCATTATTCTAAACGTTAACTTGATTATTAAGATGCCTTCAACGCTGTCCATATGAAGTAAAGGGTTGTGAAGTCTCTAACACTATTTGCAACTCAAAGAAGTACAATGCTTTGAAATAATTTGAGATAATTTTTCAAAGCTCGCGCACTACTAAATATAATGCTTGTCACCGCTTCTAAAATTTGATATTTATTCCTCTAAGCTTTTCTTTAATGTTTTTACTTATTGGTTTTAGTTATTTTAATTCATCTGACATAATGGTAAATATGATAATTTTTAAAATATATGTGTATGCTGTACTATATTTGCTATATATAATGTTACCAAAAATGTAAGATCGAAACACAATACAAAATAAGGTATCACGCCGCTCTCTACACTAGAGAACTACAAGCCCATATTGCTTATCTTATTTGTATTAAAACTTTGCTGCTCCTAGGGAGGAACTGGTCAGAATATTCGAAGGGTAGGACGGTTCCTGTGTGAAAGTTTTTCAGGGGCGTCCCAACATTTAATCCCTAGAAGTATCCCTGCTAATGCTGCAGCACTTGGATCCAATACGTGTCAATGACAAAGTTGCAAAATTGGACAATACCAAAAAAACTAAAATAAAACGCTAGGGTGAAATGGAAAGAAAACTTGTAATCACTGGTTAACAGTCAATTTGATTTTTTTTTATTAACATAAGAAAGAAATGCTGAACCATAATCGCTCCAGGACTTAATGATTGACCCTGGCACATAATATCTCAAAGTTACTAATAAAATTTCTTAACAAATAAAATAGATAGAAAGAATGATTAAGGTGGTAATTCCGATCTAAAGCTATTTGTAAATAAGTAATACTAGTATTCCAAAGCTAACATTAGAGTATATGCCAGCCAATTGTTACCTTTTTTTACTAAGTAGATCCCTAATAATTTTAAGTTAATTAGTTAAGATAGGGTCTTAAATAGTAGCTACTTACTCGGTTAACAAATGTTGGGCTGGACACGTATGCAGCGTACAAGTTCTTATATTAACTTTATATCGATTGGCTTACTTATATGTAAATGATAAAAATAAAACCTATATTTATGAGCTGAAGATCCATGTACTAAATATAATGGATAATAAATGGATTTCTATTATTTGCTCTAATCTTTCTAATTAACTAAATACTTCCAATGTGAAACAATAACTTTACTAATATGTGAATGACTGAATGCAGTTAACACTTAAGCTAGCTATCTTAAACCACTTGAGGAGTTTGCAACGAGACAATCCCTAGGGTGTTTGAGTCACCAATAACTTAGAACGGTTACTATGGTTGGGAATGGTTTCGATGCAGGTTCACAGATGATGTTAATGCAACGTAATCCCTAATGCACGATATACAGCGTAGTGGGATGTTACTAGCTTTCATAAGACTCTCTCCTTGGTGGAGGACATTAAAAAAAGGTAGACTTTTCACGATAACGTAAAAAAATCCAAAAAATTTCACAAGAGAATAATAGCGACTAGTCGTCTAATATAATTGTAATTAATAATAATACCTCAGACATTATTGCAGAATTGTAACAACATTTCGAGAGAACGGTAACGCAAGACGGCGTCAAAAGATTCCACACACACGTGGTTTTCGATAAAGAATCTTTCACAATGGACTAATTAAACTTTGACAAACTACAGTTAGGTAAAACAAGATCCGACAACCGTCGAAGGAATAAAGATTTTTCCCTGCTATTAACCTAAACAAACACCATGAAACCCCACAGTAGGTCAGATTAAATAGGATAGAAATTGTGCCTTTAGAAATCCCGAGGCATCAATTAATGACTGTAAAATAGGAAAAAGATTTCACAATAGGTATTAAATTGCTACGTACGGTAAAGCTCATTAAAGTTAGGACGTGCTCAAAATAAGCATATAACAAAGGAAGGTGTAGATGGAGTGGGGATTTACCTTAATTGTAGCAGTACCTGTCTAATAATGTAAAACCCCCGCGCTCCGAAAGGACTCCAACTTCGTTATGATTATATTCTTCGTGGCAATACAATGTGTACAATATGTATGTATGTATAACTTCAGTGGACGCTTCTTTTCTGTACAATATGGCCGTTGTTCATGTTGTTTCGCTTTAGTGCTTTGTTTTCATTCTATCTTGTTAGAAGGACCAATGATTCGTTCGACATTTTCTCTTTACGAGAAAATTGATGTTGCCCATTCCAATTATGTAAAGTAAAAAGGGCTTTGATTTTTATTATTATAAAACTATTTTGACATTAGTTACATATGTACATTTTCATCGACCTACCGTTTCTCTCGATCATTATTATCATACCTCTACCCATCTAACAAAAATCCCATCAAGGTACTGGAAATCAAAATAGCTTACTATTCTAGTTCCTCTCGTGATATATACTTATTACCATTATTGATGGCATTCTAATCATGTTGCATTACCATTATATTTTCTACTTAATTTTTTTTTAAATATATAAGTTATAGTCATGAATGCTTTATAATTTTAACAAAATATCACCGTGTTAATGGTTAATTTACAAAAAAAGCACACCAAAAGTTTTAGTACATACATATGTATATAATAACTAAACATAAAATGACAGTGAATTATAGAAAATAAATGTCCATGCAATCTCTATTGGTCTGTTAGTCTTCATTTACATTTCAACACTTCTTGCATGAGTTTTGATGGTGAACCTACTACTAAAAAAACAACTAATTTTTCTGTTACAGGCTGTTGAATGCTATTTCATCAGATCACAGGCACGGGTTTCAGCTCTATATTGCTTCTTGCTCGGTGTTTCTTAATTTGTTTACCTAATTTATCCCATAGACGTTTAATAGAGTTTATGTTTGAAGACTGTAGAGGTGTGCGTAATTGCTTTGACACATTATGTAATAACCATTCTTTGGAAGGTAGTGGATTCGCTAAGATGTAATTTTTCAACATTACTCTTAAGATTTATTCAAGTAAACACTCTCGTCCACAATCTCATCATTATATAGTAAATTTCCAGCTACTGTTGTATTCCTACAACTCCAAACTAATACATTACTGTTTAGATTTTCTCTATACAATAACTCTTCTATTAGACCCAGAATGGCTGAATTTGCTTTCGTTACAGAATGAAACAGTGTTCTAAAAACATGAGCCCTCGCTATATAGGCCTCGTCAAATTTTATTTGTTTCTGTTGATTTACATTGACTACATACGGTTCTTTCCTAACTACACGACCATCACATTCAGCCTTTTGAATAACACTTCGCATAGTCGGAAATACCACTTCTATATTATAGTCTTTTTGAATCATACCCGTTAGTTTAGGCGCACTAATTCCTGGATCATCGCGAATTATTCTCAAAATAGTTCGCCTGTAATTCACTTCCAACTTTTATGGATGATTAAATATTGCTCTTTAAATTTGCAGATAATATATTTCACTTAATCAACAATTTTTACAATTTGCCTTACAGATTTACTCTCATTTGTTAATATAATTATTGGCTCTCAAATTGGAGCTGGTCTACACAGCGCATTAAATTATGTTCGTATTGTTTCGTAAATTATGTACAGATAACGTTAATTCTTTGCTTGCATTCGTTAGACCGACAGGTATAGACATGTTTTAAGAAAGAATTATTTGTTATAGGACGACCAATTGGCTTACTTCAAATTCAAGATTAATACTTTAACTTTGAGGAATTCTGTCTAGTAACTTATGTAAAAAGTCACCTTTAAGTATAATTGAAGAATTTTTTGATTGACTGTATATAATACTCGTATGTTACATATAGCAACATGTACTAAGTACTAGCTTATATATATTTATTCTACGAATTGTGTATGCTTAATTATGTTTATTTAATTATGTAGAATTTGAATTCAACAATTTTCTTGATTATTTATACCGTATTGATTTTTGCATTTATTTCGTAAGCAAATAACCTTTTAAGCTTGGTATTAATCGCGAGCTCAAGAGATGCATAACTCTGATCGGTTTTCATATTTCCGCATAGAAAATTTTCTGAATGGTTTTCTAATTAAGAAAATGTAATACTCTTTTCATATCTACGTTCAAAAGTTCCTACCTTATTAACATTTCTTCTTTGAAGGGCTGCCAAGCATATTATTTAGTTCAGTTTTTTTAGAAAGAGAACGTAGTTGTGTTTCATAATAGGTGTAGATGAAAAGGGATAAAAAACTTTAAACATAATTGCAATCTTCATAAAGAAATTATAGATTATTTTAAAATGTTTAATATTATTGCTCTTTGTTTGGCGTAGTAATTATGATTTGATTTCAATCGTTAAATCATTCTAATTTAAAAATAATTAGGTAAATATGTATATATTATCCTATTATTTTTGCTTATATTATCAGCAAACTTGAAATTTCTATTTTCAGTTTTTGAAAAACCATAATAAAATTTATTTAATGTATGCTTAATTTTTAGGATCCACTCGGAGGCTTGCATCTAGTAGATGAGTATGGGAATGACTGCTTCCGAGGAACCCAAATTAAATCCAAACTGATGTGTGAGGTAACGTGCCGAAATTTGTGTGGCCGTAGGGAAGTGCGGTAGATAATGTTCGTCTGGAGCCACCAGGAGCGACTCATGTATTTAATATTACCTCGTCAAGATTGGCTCTTCTCGGGAAGACTGTTATTTCCCTTGCTGATCGTGGAATCAGTATGGAAAAGGTTAGTTAAAAAGGGAATTACATTGATAAAAGTTGTTACCCTTGTTACATTGGCTTATTCGAAAGTGATTTGAAATATACTATAGCAGAATTTTGAAGACTAACGGCACAGTTCAGGGATTTTAAGGAGTTAATAATATTATTGTGGCGAGATTTTAGTGACCCTATAAATTAATTGAAGAAAGAATTTTAAAAAATATTAAAATATTTCACACATAAAAATAATAATAATTTTTTAATTAATAATTCGTTGTTACTTAAAATAAATGGAGTTATGATATTTATTTACAAGAAGTGTTAGTACTGTACGAAGAAATGAAAATTAACGAACACTAAAGAGTAAGTCTTCACTAATTCGAAGTCAAAATTATATTGAAAATGAATGAAACGTATCTTCGGCGATGAATTTGATTAAAATTAACAAGTTTGTGGGTGAAATTATATCAGTTTTCTTATAATTTTGAATTTCGCATATCTGAATTTTTATATATTATTTAATATGATAGTAAATATCTCGTGGACGTCCAATTAGGATTTGATGATTAGTTCATGATACTTGTTTCAGAGCACCCTCCTCATCCTCCTCATCCTTATATTAATAATTTTTCTTCTCAGTTTTCAGTCTCCTGTAAAACTCATTACAATTTTTGTAAAGCCAACCTCAACAAACTACGATGATCTTTGTCAGAATGACTGGTTTTTCCTTGATGATGTTAATGATGTTAATCTTGCATTAGAATCCTTTTATAATGTTATTTATAATATAAAATTTGATAGGTCTGTTCCTAAATTTAAATTACACTGTATCGTATTACCCTACTTGGTTAAATAGTTATTATTGCCGATTAATTGAATATTTAAATTCTCTTCGCTACAATGCATATTTATCGAATGTCGAGCATTCTGCTAAAGAAATTCCTCTATGGTCCTTTTTTCACTCAAAGTATTCACGAATGCCTGAACGATTAAGAATATATGGCGACTTGAAGAAAATAAATAATCAGTGGGGCATTATTGATTCATTTGCACATTATTTGTACATTGTCATGCCTCGTACGATTCCATTAATATTCTAATAGATCTCCTCACTTTTTGGATTAATCCACTTAATGAAGAAATTTAGACTTAAGTTATGCATTAAATTCTCTTCGGGTGATGATGATTTCTTGATTTATTATTAAAAAGGCTGGCTGTTCACTCGCTCTTTCTTTGCAGAAGATTATCAATCATGCTATTTCCTTCTATTTGAAAGGGTGCTAGAATAGTGACGAATTTAGTTTCTTCAATTGTCGTTCTATGACGATTCTTTCTAATCTTTCTAAGCTATTTGGGCAATATTTATACAATTCTATATCTTGCAAAATTCGCTCCAATGGATTCAATACAACAACATTTGTGTCGTCGTCTGGTGTTCCTCATGGTTCAAATCTAGACCCATTATTATTTTTTGTTTTTATAAATAACTTGTTACTTGATTTGCTTTCTTCTACCTTATGTTATACTGAAGAGGTAAAAATCTTTCCCGCTCTTTTCTTTATCGAAGATGTTAATAAGCTACAAGAGGGCCTAGACCTCATTTCAGGTTAATTTAAGGCTAATCGTCATTGTTCGAATATTTAAAAATGTTTTGTTGTTATTTACCTGCAAGTTAACGCCTTTTCCTTCCTCATATTCTATAGATGGACACATTCTTATGATAATCCACTCCACCAAGGACCTCGGTATTTTGCTTGATTAACTAATTAATTTAATCTTACATAATGAGATGGTATTTCGTTTTGCGGTTAAGAGCGCTGGCTTTATAATGAGGACTACACAATATTTTAGTAATACACTTGTTCTAGTTTAGTAATTATAATTTAGTGATACACTTTTCCTGCGTTGGTTGTTAGTAAGTTGAAGTATGAGTCAACTATTTGGTATTCCTTACATAGTTCGTAAATAAATGCTATTAAACGTGTTCAACGTCGATTTTTTAAATTTCTGATTTTTAAATCATTTGACGTATACCCTGAGTTCGGTATCGACTACAATCTTTTGTTATAGGAATACTATGTTAAATCACCAGAAGAACGCAGATCCTTCCATACTGCACTTTTTCTTCAAAAGTTGGTGACCCATATAGGTAAATGTACAAAACGTCTGTCTAACTGTCTTTGTTCCGCCCTCTTCCTTTAGATGTACGCTTACCTTTATATACCGTACGCCAAGGATAAAGTTTTTTTAGGAAAGTTCATTTGATCCATATATTCAGGAATGCTAGGTCAATACATAATTTTTAATTACTATTTAATTTCTGTTACTTTTATTTACTTTTTCAACAATTTCATTTACCTTTTAGTAAATTGTTCTTTCTTGTATGTGCTATGTACATTACTTTTGCTCTGTAGTGTGTCTCGCCTGCTAGACAATAAAGTATATTATTATTATTATTAATTGAAATTTCGAAAGAGATGTGCATCGAGTGATTCGTAACAGTTAAAAGCTAAGAAATAGTGAAACTTTTTCTAGGATATTTATTTGATATGACCGTTATGATCGTACATAGTATAATATATTTAAATAATTTGAAAGATCAGTTGCGTGAGATAAAAATAGCGCAATTGGAGTAGGAGTAAAATACATATATAATATTCCAAAAATTACTCATTTAAACTTAAACTGGTCAAGCAATCTACTCATTATAGTTCTATCGCTTATTTATACCAGAACCTGTTGGTATGAATATTAAGGCTATTATTACTTTCATTATTCTCTAAAGATCTCAGTAATTGAGTTTTGGGGATACGAAGGGGATATTTTCATACCAGGGGCGAAACTATTAATACATCGCATAGTGCCACTGAAACAAATATATAAACTATAATGGATAAATTAATTACACAAGAACAGTCATTCAAAAAAATCGAAGAACGATTAACTATCCTTGGATATGACACTAAATGAGCCATACATAAGAATAGAAATGGCCAGCGCACTTAATATCAAGACGTAGAATGCTAACGGACTACAGCAACACCAACAAGAGCTGCAAGTAATAATAGATACGAACAAAATTGATGTATGGTTAGTTTCAGAAATGCATTTCACAAAACAATCTTTTATCAAATTTAGAAGATATAAGGTCTATCACACAATTCACCCCGAAAATTCAGCTAAGGGTGGAAGCGCAGTATTAGTCAAAGAAAATCTCTATCATAATGAAGGAATTAAATTCGAAATGGAAGATATTCAAGCAACGGCAGTAACTATAAGGACCAAAAACTACAACTTTACTGTAGCCAGTCTGTACAGTTCTCCAAAACACAAGATCAAAGCTGAAAGGTACACTGAATTATCCAAAACCTTAGGAAATCGATTTATTATTGGGGGTGACTATAACGCGGAACACACATTTTGGGGGTCGAAGGCTTATTACAACCAAAGGTAAAGAATTGTTAATAGCAATGAATGAGTACAAATATGTGGCTGTATCAATGGGTAAACCAACGTATTGGCCTACAGATCTAGCTAAAATTCCTGACTTGATAGACTTTTACATCATCAAAAATATATCTAGCAACTACACGCAAATAGAAGATAACTTGGAGCTTAATTCGGATCATTCACCAATTATTTTAACTGTAAGTGAAAACATCATTCAGAAGTGTTACAACCCTATACTAGTACATAATAAAATTGACTGGGAGAGTTTCAGAATGACATTAGAAGAAAGAATTCAGTCGAACGTACCAATGTAAACAGAAGAACAATTGGACTACGAGGTGGAAAAATTTGTTAATGATATCCAGCAGCCAGCATGGGAAAACACGCCTGAAATAAAAAGAAGATTAAAAGACAACAATTATCCTAAAGAAATTCTAGGCTTGGTATCAGAAAAACGAAAAGCGAAAAAAAGTGGCACCAGTCCAGAGCACATAAGGATAAAAATAGATTGAATAAACTTACCTCACAATTAAAGAAAGAATTCAAGCAGGTGAAGAATGACATAAATAGATTTCTAAAAGAACTTACAAATGATGTCAGCACCGAAAATTCACTTTGGAAAACCACTAAAAATTTCAAAAGACCAATAAGGCAAACACTTTCTATCAGGAACATGGATGGTAGTTGGGCTAGAAGTAATGAACAAAAAGTATCGAGATTTACAGTATACTTAGAAAACATCTTTCAACCGAAGTTGGTAGAAAATTATAAAATATTACCAGATATCATTTGCCAAGACAGAAATGAAATTCCATTAACCACACTGGCTGAAGTCAAAAAGAAAATTAAAACAAACATTAACACGAAAAAAGCACCCGGTTTCGACCTCACTACTGGGCAAATACTAAAAGAACTTTCTAGAAAATCCTCGGTAAAGCTGACTAATCTTATCAACGCATCCTTCCGCCTGAAGTATGTACCTCAATTGAGGAAAGTGGCTGAAGTTGTCATGATTCTAAAACCTGGCAAACTATTATGGATTATTCCAAAATTATTTGAGAAACTTTTATTAAAAAGATTAAAACCTATTATCGAAGAAAAACATCTCATTCCGGATGGTTTCCGGAATCGTCATTCTACGATTGAAGAGATTCATCGAATTACTAATATATTTAATTGTAAAATCTTTAGAAGAAAAGAAAGTTTGCTTAACAATATTTTTGGATACCGCTCAAGCATTCGATAAAATTTGGCACGAAGGATTGATTCACAAGCTTAAATTACTTCTTCCTATCCAGTATTCAAAAATTCTTGAATTATATATGTCAGAAAGGTATTTCAGGATTAAGCAAGAAGACGCTTACTCTGATCTAACGGAAATCCAAGCAGGACTGCCACAGGGCAGTGTATTGGAATCAATTCTATGTTTTCTATACATTAGTGACTTACCAACGTCAGAACAACATGTCGTTGCCACATTTGCCGACGATACCGTAATCATGGCTATTGGTAATAACAACAGAAAAGCTACAAATTGTTATAGCTGAAGTACAAAACTGGACAAGGAAATGGCGGATAAAATTTAATGAGACGAAGTCAGTGCATGTTGACTTTACCAATAAAAGAATTGAGCACAAGTGAGTTTATATTAACCAACAAGTTATTCGATATGATAATACAACTAAATATCTGGGCATGACTCTAGATACCAGATATTGATGGAAGCCGCATGTAAAGAAAGAATAAGAAGAACTTAGGCTAAAATACAGAAAGATGTATTGGTTAATGTGTCGGTATTCATCGTTATCAGTATACAACAAGCTCCTGTTTTATAATTAAGTCCTTAAACCAGTTTGGACTTATGGTATTCGGTTTGTGCCAGTAAAAACAATAGAGATATCATACAAAGATTCCAAAACAAAGTACTTTGTGGTATTCTTGATGCACCCTGGAACATACGGAATGACAATTTACATAAGGATTTGGATGTACAAACTGTTGATATCATCAAAAAGTATGCTCAAAGTCATGAACGACGACTTCATTAGCACGTAAATCCCGAAGCCCTTTAGCTCCTGGATAATGCAGATATAAAAAGGAGACTTAAAAGAACTAAACGATTCGAGTTAGTTGAATGAGTGCAAAAGCAAAGTATGGAAGTGTACACATTAACTAAATGTTATATGAGTATATTAAGAGTACTCGTAGTGTGAATTTTAAAATCCGTACTCTATAAGAAGCTTGGTACTAATTGCAAGCATTTTCTCCAAGTAGTACGTTTCATTTTCATTTTCTGAAATTTATATAATTACGGATGTACAGTTCTTAATACATTTCATATTTATAATTGTATGTATTCGCAGAAAAAGCTCTTGTTGTTTAAAACTTAAATGAACGTCTTCGCTTATTCTGCAAAATTGTCCGCCGAGATATATTCTAAATTATCTCTGTGAATTCTAAGTATTATGTTGAAATTAATTCTAAGAAGGATATTTATAAACATTGTATTATTAAGTTTCTATAACTGTGTCACCAAAAAACAGGATTATACTAATATACAGCTTAATTTCCTGCGTTTTCTTGAATGGTGTACATTGTCAGATTATAAAAATTCTATTGCAGATAAAATTCAACTTTGAAGTGCTGTGTAGGCGTAAAATATAAGATAAAAGGATAAGTCGATCTTGTGAGAGGTTAAAGATAACCCGTTAATAAAAGTCATAGAAAAGAATATTGTGCCACTAAAAATGAAATTAACTGTTCACATACACACATGCACAGATATGTGTGTGTGTGTTTACAGGTGAGTGGTCAGAAATTCACGGATAATCATTAGGTAGGGCGATTCTTTGTCGACAAATCTAATATAAAAATATAGTATTGTCATTAGTTAAGCCATACGAACTGCTTAAAAGAAGTTTAGATTTGGTGACATGGTATAAAACCATCTCTAAATCTGTAGGAATGAGTTTCATTTAAGACAAATGAAATTAACAATAATAATGATAATTCACGTATATGCCGAAACTGGAGAGACTTGCCATTGGTTTGAAGACAAAGCTGTAGCCTTTGTTAAATTGAATTTAGGACGCGTTGCAACATATCTGGAGTAATTAATTATATTGTGGCGGTCACTCAGGAAAACGAAGATCTAGATATGACATATCGCTAGATTCAAAACATTTTTTATAGTGTATTGTGGGTAAAATAATTAGTTTTCCATTGCATACCGCATATGTTGACAGAAGAACAGAAAGCAGTTATGGTGAACTGGCGTCAAAAAACTCTAGATCGCTTCAACGTCGGAAACTCTAAAAACGTGTACAACATTGTCAGTGATGATGAATCTTGGATTTACTCATACGAGCCAGAAAATAAACGCCAGTCGTCTATTTGGGTATTCCGAGGGAAGAAAAGCCGACAAAAGTCATTCGTTCTTGAAGTGTCTCCAAAAAGATGGTCACGACATTTGTCTCCAAAGCAGGTCATGTAACAACAATTCCTCTATAAAATCAAAGAACTGTTACCGCCGTCTGGTATACAACCATTTCTTTGTCGAAAGTAATCGCCGAGCTTCGAAAAATCAACTCCGAACGACGATTCATCCTCCACCAAGACAATGCAAGACGATTGAATTTTTAACACAACAAAACGACGGATTGTTGGACCATCCCCCGTACAGTCTGGATCTAATTGTAAATCCCAACGATTTCTTTACCTTTCCGAAAATCAAGAACGGACTGTGTAGTCAAAGGTTCCACTAGTCGGAAGGAGCAGCCGATGCCTTCAAAAACGCAATTTTGACTGTACCAACAAGCGAGTGGAACAACTGCTTCCAGAGTTGGTTCGAGCGCATGCAAAAGTGCATTAATCTTTGTGGAGAATACTTCGAAAAACAATGAAGTCTTTAAAAGCTATCTTCTGTTTTTTCTCCAGTTTTATATGCAGAACTTAAGAGACAACCCACGTAGACAGAAACTAGGTGAAATAAGCTGAAAAAGCTGAAAGCTGATAAATGACTGAATGAATTTATTTATCATGATTATTATATGTGAAATGGATACGTATCCTGTAGTAATTAGATAAATATCATTTGTAGAAATTACATAAAATAGAACTAAGCCCACATAAGCTGTATAAAAGATAATTTACTACTGTAATATATGGGAATATTCAATCTTCGACAGCCTATTATAAGACATTAAATGCCTAAAACATTTATAATTTAAATATTGCGATTTTATGATAAATTTTCTATTGAATATCTGTTATTTCGTAATATAAATGTCTACAATTTTGTTTAACGATGAAACATTATTGTCTAGGAGGTTGTTTTTATATTTTTTCATGTACTGCTAGTTGCGTAGATCTACATACACAGAGCTTCTTCTATAAAAATCAATTGTATACTTTACCTTAAATAAAAAAAGGACATTGTAAAAAGGACTAGTATATTATGAAATATAAAAATATGGTACTTCGAAAATGAATATCGATATTTACACTGTATTATAATATGTTACAAAATTATGCACGTTGCGAGATTAGTTCAATGTTTATTTTAAAATTAGTTTACGTAAATTACAATACTACGAAAGTTAGTAAAGAAGAAAGGGTTGCTTCTGTTTATATTATCTTCTTAATTTTTAAGCCATATTAAATATTAATATTTCTATTTTAGATGTTTTAATAAAATTTTTAATTTTATTAAAATGTAATACGTTTGTAATTATAATATTAGCCGCTGGTATTAAATAGAACAAACATTTGATTAGTGTTTTCTGGATTATTATAAGCCTAAATGTATTTATGTGAACATTTATGCAATATTTAATTAGAAATCCTTTTATTTTATTCATTTATTCTTAAAAAAGAATTAATTTGGATTTGACAATATCAGTAAACAAATTTGAATCGCTCACAGATAAATAAGGAGTATATATATATATATATATATATATATATATATATATATATATATACATATATATATATATACAGTCTGTCGCGGAGAAAACGAAACCTTTTTGAAATAGTAATTTTTAGTTGCGATATCTATTAAAAAAATATGCGTGACATTTGGATCATTAGAAGCAGAGAAATTGCGCATAAAGTAACGGTGTATATTTGGCATTGATCGAAAAATGAACATCTTGGTGCAAAAAATCTGTGGCTACGGAATGTAACATCGAATTTGTGCGTGAATTGATCAGAAATGAGTTGAAATCCTCATGGCTATACGTTGGAATGGAATTAAATGTTTCCAAATATTCAATTCATCATATTTTGACATAGTATTTGGGACAGAGAAAGATTTGTACAAGGTTTGTCCCTCACGAGCTAAAAGGATCAAAAATTGCTCCGAATTCAACATTGTACAGATTGGATTGAAAACAGAAAAGAACGAAAACTTCAGGTATTTTATTGTAACTGGCGATGAGACATAGTGTTTTCAATATTATCCAGAGACCAAGCGTCAAAGCTCTAAATGGAAGCATCCAAGCGAAGAAAGACCGAAGAAAAACCATTTGGAGAAGTCAAGAGTAAAGACAATGTAGATTTGTTTTTATAATTCGAAAGGCATAGTGCAGGCGACTACTTTTAATAAAATAAATGAATTTTATCAAAACAGTAAGCTTTTGTTTCTATTTTAAAAAAGTTTTAGTTTCTATGAGACAGACTGCAATATATAAGACTGTATATATATATATATATATATATATATATATATATATATATACAGTCTTATATATTGCAATGTAAATGTATATATATACATATATATATATATATATATATATATATATATATATATATATATATATATATATATATATATATATATATATATATACATAAAATTTATGCTTGAAGTGTTTTACTGGTACTGAAGTTAATTATTTGACAGTATTAATAGAAATACGTTGTTGTTAATTAACATTGTATTTTAGTTAATATATAACCCGTCATATTACATCTAATGCCAAAAGGCACTATCTAGAGTAGTATTATATTAATGTCAAGGATTATAATATATCTTCTATTATACATACTGCAATTGGTTGAAATATGTACATATACATATATGTACGTATGTAATGTATGTATGTATACATATATATATATATATATATATATATATATATATATATATATATATATATATGTAAGTAATTAGCCCATACAAAGTACGAGCTATTGACGCATTGTTTAACATATCTATTAAATATACATATATATTTATAATAAGTAGATATGTTAACATAAAAATTGTAGGTAAGATTAGAAAATAATACACGTTTTAATTATTTCATTTAGCATATAAGGAATTGTAATCATACCGGATAAATCTATGCAAAGTCAATAATCATAATGCACATGTGCTTCTTACACTAATTTTCATTACACTCTTCCCTTCATTCAAATTCCAAATACAGTACAGTAATTCTTTGAGAAAATTTGTCATTTGTTGTTTTTTATTACTTAAAAAACTTATTAAAGTGTCTGAAGGTATCCATAATCTATTAAAAGGGTCTCGATTCAATTTGTTTGAGGTAATTTCATAGAAAAATGTACCCTATATTATTTTTTCAGATAATATAGGGATTATCCATGCATCAGTATCTTATTTGCCTATATTTTTGCAAATTCTTTAGCATCGTTTTAAAAGTTTCTACGGTTACTTTTTCTCCGCAAGATATAGTTGTTAATATTTTGAAGAATGTATTACGAGTATATATATGAATTTCCAGTCATTTCTGCAGAAAGAAAAGGATATCGCTTGTATCATTACTCGCATCCCCCTCCTTGTTCTGGCATTTCGGTACTCAAGTCCAAACGTTTCTTGAATTTACTTTTTCGTTTCGCATTTGCACTAACCGTTTTTTATTCTTAAACGCTAAAAAATATGTACTAGACATTTGAATACAAGAATTCAAGGATGAATTACCGATATTCCATGTTCAAATAATTCTTCATTTACTTTATATTTTTTACTCCAGCAATATGTTCATTTGAGAAGATCTAGCTCCGTAAAGGTGATATGTTTGAGAGAATGTTTGAGTTGCAACACTAATTATTTTGCCATTTCTTATAGTTATCAAGAACTTGTGTTTAAGAAACACTTTGTAGGCGTTAATTGCGAAATCCTGTCAATGTACCCTTTCTCTTCTCGAATAATATTTGTGAATTACACTAGTTTACACATCTGTTGTCTGAAATATTTTAGCTGTTGCTGACTACTGATAACATGCTCAATTCAAATAAACAAATCGATTCTGTTTATCAGATCTAGTTTTTGAGTTACAGGTAACCTATGTTTAGAAAAAACATGTACTTCGTAAGAAAAAAATTATTATAAATAAGATTAGTTTATAATTATGTTCCAAAAAACTTCGTTTTAAATCCTTTTTCTTGTGTATAGACGTAGAAAAATAACGCATCAAGGGCCAGCAATAATCAGACACCATATGCGTAATCCAGAAACCCTAATAATGCTCCTCCGCGATGCGTAAATCTTGATACATACGTTTTCCCTGCACCTTGCTCAGATCTCCTAGATTTGGTGGAGTTTAATGCTCATATTACATACCATATTTTTTAAATGTAAAAGTAGATATTTTACTACTTACAATATAATTTTTTGATTTTCGATTTCCAAAAAAGTTTTGCATCACTGTGACGAAAGCTGATCAAACATTTGATTCATGTTCAGTCAGTAAGATATCTGATTTTGGGAACCATTAAAAAATCTGCTTTAATATTTCCCATAATTAGCTGAGGAAATGTTCGGCAAATGTAAGAAAAGCAGATACCATTTTTTTCAAGAGGTTTAACAAACTTTTTCATGAAGCTCAATTTCGTAGGTAATGGCGGCAGGATAATTTTGTCACAGGCTACCAATGGATTACGAACTACATTTTGCTTACCAGGCATCATGTTTTTTTTTAAGGGCAAATATTTCCTTACCCAATTCTTGATTAGTTTTACTATCTCAGAGACATATAAAACATGGAAACTTAATGTAACCACTATTGACCGAGAAGAATGTTCACCATTTTTAAATAAACACAAATTACCCCCTCGCGTTTATGATACTGTCTTTTATTCAAAACTGATGAGATTTTATAATATTCATCCTTTAACTTTGTACTGTGATCAATGGCTATCCCAGTGTATTTATTTCCGTAATGTAACAAAATGCATTTAAGACTACGTTTTGAACTATCAATGAATAAACGCCGTTCACTAAGTTCATATTTTGTCAAACCTATTTTTGTTAACAAACTTCAAATATCTGAATCAAAAATAAGATTGTCTTCTTGGGCGAAATAACTCTGCTACTATTTTTCTCTTTCTGGATGAAAAGTGGTCTTTGCACCTGGAGCAAACAAACTTCTTTCATTTAATCGTGATGCCAACAATTCAGAGGCTCATTTAAATAGATTAAAATCTCTTACAGGATTATCCAGGTCATTCTGAAAAGCGTTAGGGTTTATCGTCCGGTAAACATTCAAAGTCAAAATTATTTTGTGATGATGTTGATCCTAAATCATTTTGTAGGGTTCAAATATATTCTTAGTAATCTAAACCAACGAAACTGGGACATCAACCGAATATTGCACGGGACGTAGTACTTGGATACTCCTATTTAGTTCGATTTTTACTGTTCATACACTTTAGACTTGGTGTTAACACTACAAAAATAATAATCGTCTAGATGATCTTTTGACTCTTGTCAAGTAGTTGGGATATAAAAGCACTTTTTTGCTGCTTTTACATAATCTTAAGTATTCGCCACAAGATTTACAAACACAATTAAGAATTCAGGTACTTTTCACGAGTTCAGAAATAATTTTTCTATAATCTTTACACACATATTCTCCACATATATAGCCAAAATGTTTTAGGCTGCTTTTGAATTTCTTATGGTGAAAAAACTTTCATCAATAGTTAGAACATAGTTATCAACGAATAAATGCACATAAACGACGACAAAATATATAACTGTGTGTACAAAAAGTTTTAACGATAGATTTGAAATACACGTTTTGTACATAAGCTTTATTAACTATAAAATTTGTGGCAACAGAAAATTCGACAGTATCTTGTGAAAGATAACCGTTCATTTTGCTATATTATTTATTTCTTTTATGTTGTATAAAACATTTGAATCGGTACCAGTGATGTAATAAATAAGTTTACATCAGAATAATCTACATCAAATTCGAATTTTTGTTTGTATTGTGAATGTCCGCTATTTCCGTCAAAGTCTCATTTAAATATAATAACGATGTATTGTAGATGTTCGTTGTCCATTTCACGAAGAAGGGCGTTAAAATGTCTTGTTTGCAGAAGTCTTGGCACAGTATGATCTACCCAACTTTGTAATTCAATTTCCTTCAGAAATTTCGGGTACTCGTATATTATTCGGAGAGTATCTTCTCTTAGACTTCAAAACATTCTTGTAGTGTGTATCGCCGTTCCTTTTTTTTGCCGTAATTGATATTCTTTTACAGTTAGTTTTTCTTCAATAGAAAGATAGTGCTTTTTCGTTAGTATAGGATATTGTTTCCCGTCTTGCAGAAAACCATGCTCTTCTAATTTGAGATACAACGTTGGTGCAGTTGTTGTCGTCTTTTCAATCAACTTAACCGCTTCAATTCGTTCTTCAAACACAAACTCGTTTGTGTAGCATTATTCAATACCATGACGGACTTTGATTTGCGAATATCTGCTGCTTTACATCTCTTGCATCATTCACTACTTTCTTATAATATACGTGACGGGCGCCCCTTTGATGTGGATTGAGTATTTGTGAGTTCAGTTGGGCCTTGGGGTTCTACTTTTGATTGCAACATTGTAAACATGAAGCATTTTTATTTAAAAAAGTTCTCTCATTTGTGAATTATCTTCGAATTACTACAAACTACTAATTCTATTTTTAAGCTCCTTCTTCTATTTGATATTTAATCTTACTAAGTATATTAAAAAGGTGCCCTATTGTTAGTGATTTTTCCATCTTATTTGTAAAATATATACATAAAGTATCAGCAAAGTAGTTGTTTTCTTAAATATTATTTCGTTATTTAATTCTGTTTATTAATGAAAGTTGCCAGTTTAAAATACTATACATGTACACAGCCAGTCGCAGAGAAAACCGTACCTTTCTAAAATAAAAACAAAAATTTACTATTTTGGTAAAATTCATTTATTTTATTCAAAGTAGCCGCCTTTGAGTTTAATACAACGTTTTGCATGGTCAATTAACATGTCGAATGAATTTTAAAGTTCATCTTTAAAGATGCCTTTCAAGATCGCTGTCAACGCCTTTTTAATGGCTTCGACGTCGGCATAACGCTGTTCTTTCATCGGTAGCTTGAAGAATAAATAGAAATGACAGGGGGTGAAATCCGGTAAATATGGTGAATAGTTGATAATTGAAATGCCATTTGTAGTTAGAAAATCAGTGATAAGCGTCGAGCGATGAGATGGCGCCAGCTACCATTTTCACGATAAAGAGGGCGCACACGACGAATACGCGCCAAAAAATGCTTAATAACACCAAAATAATATACAGCATTGACTGTTCGCCTAGTTGGTATAAATTCATTATGCACTATGCCTTTCGAATCATTTTCGATTGCTCGTCGTTTTTTGTAATGTCGGACTTAAGTGAACAGCATACGGCTGTGAAATGTTCATCATTTTTATATATTTGGAGATTCTGAGAAGATTGCGTAATACCGTACGACAAACAAGGCCCGATTTGTGGCAGACCACGGAATAGTTTTTCCACCATGATAATGCACCTGTTCACACAGCCTTATCAGTTCGCTAGTTCTTTTCTAAAAACAGCATGACTCCTTTACCCCACGCCCCCTATTCACCTTCGTATGACTTTTTTTGTTTTCAGGAATGAAGAGGGACATAAAAGAACATCGTTTTAACGACGTGCAAGAAATGAAGAAAGAATCGACATAGTAGCTCGCAGCTACATATAAAGAAAAACGAGTTCGAACAATGTTTCCAACAATGGAATCACTTATTAACAAGTATATAAAGTTAAATGAAGGGTATATTGATGATGTTAATGTTGTTTTGTAAAAAATAATAAAATACAGGTTTTATAGAGAAATTCCGGTTAGTTTTGGGTACCACGTCTTATATTATACATAAACTTTAGGAAATTACACTTTCAAAACAATTTAAGACACGGTTAAATATATCCGTAACGAACTTTATCTTATGAAAGTAGTAATTCAAATTAATTGTCTAATTTGAAGGAATAGTGGTACCTATACATGTAAAGATAAATTGGCAATTATTGCAGATTATAAACAATTGAACCCTTGCATATCGATCCTCGTTACGGAAAATATCCTTTTTGACCACGTTTCTCGAACTTGGTAACACTGTGAGAAGTAGGGATTTACGTACATAATACGTTCTTGATGCACATATCACGATTCAAAGTTTACCAAGTCTTAGCGACGGTACATAATATCAATCGTCAATGTAAGTAACAGGAAAGATATTTATGTATGTTCGTAGATAATAATGTATTATTCAAACATAGGTATTGAAACAAATACGAGTTTATACAAAATATCGTCATTAATAGTGTAACAGAATTAAAGTTAGAAATATTCTCTTAAACTAACAAAAGAATGATTTTTATAGAGAAATAATTATTTAAGTGTTGTTGGTAATAAAAAACGTATCAAATTAATAATAATTAATTTTAAAATAAATAACATTTTAAATTAAATAAGGACACATACCGCAATACTGAGGAGAATTGTTTTTATAAAATAATTTTACGATCTCAATCGTAAAGCAATTAATATTTATCGATTGAAACTAACTTATACAAACCAAAGTACCGAACTATAGTTTACTATGGCTAATGCTGCAGGTAATCTCCGTTGATATACTGGGATTAGGGACAGGACTAACAGTCAAGCAAGTGTACATTATATCGCCTATGACTTAAATAACGAGTGGTATGTAGGATGCTAAAAACCTAATATTTACAATAAAAATGTTGTACTGGAATACACGTGGATGTCACTGATAATTTATTGTTTCGATTACTTTGAAGAATTTACAGCAATATAAATATCTATTTGCTTTGTTACCTATTATAAAATATACTTTATTTGCTTTTAAAGAATTTTCATTCGAGACAGTGGCCCAAGGAAGGCTTCGCTCTCTTTCAAAAGTATTTCATGTCTGGAAATTAAAACAACTAAATTCATTGAATTTATAATTGAAGTAGGCTTTATGTTTTGCAATAAAGTTCATAGCGCTGTTTAATAAGCCTAATGAGTAATGTTTAATTCACAATGTTTCATTAAAACAAATCTTGTAGGTATGAAAAGATATAATTCTTAACTTAAAATTGCTTCAGTAACATATCCTTAAGCTATGGCAATCATGTTATGGGAAACCCGGCATACCATGCATTCATTTTACCTCGCTACGAAAACTGTACCACATTATATTCGGGTCTAGCTGCCGAATACCGATCAGAATATAAAGTGGTGGGGCGCGAGTCATTTGAATCACGACTATAACTGACTACTGATCGTATTAGCTGCAGCCCCACCACTAATTTGACTGTAGGCGTATCGATATCGTATTAACGGTCATTCGTGGTTTGCATTTGGGAGAGTGTGTTACGGTAAGACCTTTAAATTTAAATATTTTTTAAATTATATTACTTTGATAATGTATTCATTGGAACAAAAAATTCAAATGATAACATAGGCTTTGAAAGGTAATTCTTTACGGCGTATCCAGCGCTTTTTCTCTGAAAAGTATGTAGATCGTCCCTTTCCTGCATTAACAACAATATCATTAGTAGTTAAAAAGTTTAAATCAGAAGGTTGCATTTTGGGATGTAAATGTCATAAAATACGGAGAATAAATAACGATAAAGAAATGCAGGAAGTCATGGTGTGCGCAATGGTCGAAGAAAATTCCAATATTACTATATCTAAAATATCAGAAGAGATAGGTATTAGCGTGGGTAAAGTTCATAAGATATTAAAGAAAAATAAATACACATCCTATAAATACCAAACTCATCAGGAAATTTTTCATGCTGATCAACACCCGCAGAATGGAATTTCGTGAAACTATAATAGAACGTGTAAATGCGAATGAACACTTCATTGAGACTATCGTGTTTACCGATGAATCCACGTTTCCGTTGCACGGTAAACACAATCCGTCGAATCTTCGATATTGGTCTATTGAAAACGAGTATCGACAATTGAATACGGGGACACAGTATCCTGAAAAATTGAATGTTTGGGCTGGTATTTATGGGAATAACATTATTGGTCCATTCTTTATCGAAGAAAATTTAAATGGGGAAATATATTTGAATCTTCTTCGAAACGACGTTGTCCCTGCTTTGAGAACTATTAATCCCAATTTAGAGAACGTATGGTTCCAGCATGATGGTTGTCCGGCCCATGGAACTAGAATTGTGAATGAATATTTAAATAATATATTCCCCCAAAGAGTTATTATATATCTAATAGTGGTACAATTCGCTGGCCACCAAGGTCACCATGACTTTTTTTTATGGAGTTACATAAAGTCAAAGTTATATGGGCATCAAGACGAAAGGGCTAATAATTTGGAAGAATTACGGGTTAATATCGAACACCAATTCCAAATTATTAATCCTCTTGTACTGGCCAATGTTCGAAATGAATTTTATAATAGATTGGGGTACTGTTTAGCGCCAGCAGGACGGACATTTGAGAATTTAATTAATTGAATTTATTTTCTGTATTTAAAAAGTATTTTATAAGTTTTGGCAAGTTATATTTATTTTCTATTTAAAGAGTATTTTTTAAGTTCCGAGAAGTTATTTTATTTTTTAGCTTCTTTAAGAGTTTTTTTATTTTTAAACGTTTTATTAGAAAACGTCTTTTAGTTCAATGCGAAACTTATTGTAAAAATACCTAATTGTACAGTTAAAACTAATTATAATTTATTAATTTTTGGACGTAAACAATTTGGACAATCAGTGATAGACCTTCCGCCGAGTACCACGAACAACTACTTAATCTGTAATCTGTAGTCAGTCGTTGTTGTGATTCGACTGACTCGCGCCCCACCACTTTACATTCTGATCGGCATTCGGTATCTAGACCCGAATATAATATGATACGGTGTTTGTAGCATTTTAATATGAAGGCACGGTATATTGCTATCATATTTTTTTATGATTGCCAAGATAGGATAAATTGTAGGAGAGATTGATTTCAAAATTGACATTTGAAACAAATAGTTACATATACCAAATTTACACACATACTGTATATACAACTAATAACCGAATATATCAATATAAAAAAATAAATAAATATATATTTGAGATCAATAAAAGAAACACTAAGTACCTATGGATTCTACGTAAAGGTAGAGTATGGAGAACGATATATGGAGCCATCAACTAATGAAAAGAAAGCAAGGAACAATGATTTGAAATATGTTTAGAAGAAAGTACTTTAAAATAAGTTGGGTAGATAAGAAGTATAATTATTTAAATAAGCATATACACTATCGCTCATAAGTGTTTGGTCACTCGCATTTAACCCGCGAATTGTAACAAAAATCAAAATTGAAATACTATTACTTTTTTATTATTTACGTATATGAAAAATATATAATTTTACATCTAAAATAAATTGTTGTATAATATATTTAACTAAATTTTAGACTCGTCTATATGACCTCTTTTATTTTTAATCACCGCAGCACACAATCGAGGCATTCTTTCGTTTAATTTTCGTAATGTCTCAGGGTTTATTTTACTCCATGCCTCTTGCAGGTTCTTCCACATATTAACAGCAAATGTGGAGGGCGATTTTCTTAGCTCTCGATCAAGTTCTTTCCACAGCAACTCGATGGGATGTAAATCTGGACTCTGGGGAGGCCACGCCATAAGTTTTATGGTTCCCTCGTCCTCCAATTTCTGCAAATATTCCAGGCATGATTTGGAAGTGTGTTTCGGGTCATTATCTTGTTGGAAGATAAAATTCTGATCTGAAATTTTAATTCCAGAGGGGATTCCGTTTTCCTCTAATATGCGCATATACTGTTCTTTTTTTGGTATATCTTCGATTTTTACGAGATCGCCCACATTTGATTCAGAAAAGCAACCCCATATCATGACTGAACCTCCACCGTGCTTAACAGTAGAGGCTATGCATTCTTCCCGGGCACGCTCACCCACAGGCCTCTTCACGTAAACACGTCTTCGTGAACCGAAAATCTCGAATTTGTATTCATCGGGCCACACTACTTTATTCGTCTTCTATGGTCAAATTTTGGTGATCGCGTGCCCGCTTTAAACGTTTCTGCTTGTTTTGCTTGCGTAGAAGTGGCTTGCGCATTGCAATTGGTCCATGAAGACCGGCTTCTTTTAATCACCGTTTAACTGCGGAAAACCCATAAGTGTGGTTTTCGACGAACAGTATTCATTTCTACTGTGATTTCTGGGGCTGCTTTTCGTCTATTTCTCTTGCTTGTTATCACCATTGCAAGATCTTCTGCTAAGATCGTTGCCCTTAGTCTCCCTTTTCGAATTCTGCTCAATACCCTTCCGCATTTGCGGTGTTTTTTGATGATATAACCTACGGTGGACTGATTTAATTTAAGTTCTGTGGCAATTTCGCGGTGACTTTTGCCAGTTTTGTGGTATGCGATTACAAACGATTGTGTTTCTACACTCAATTTTTTCCATTCAGGAATTTCTAACCGATTTAACTTCTTCGAAACACATGACGTTATCACTATGAGCACCTCACGAAAACTAACTGCAATTTTGCCAAAATACCCAAGTATAAATACTGGTACAGTTTACAAAACACCCTACCTTGAAATAGAATCATAACAATCGAAAATTTCCAAAAATTGAGAAGCCTAATCCCGTAAGTGTAATTCTTCTACCTGGAGTTTTACTACGGTATTATCATTCATTGTGAATAATAGGGTAATCGCATAATTATTTTTGAATAAGCTTTTATAGATTTTAATGTTTACTATGAAACTATTTCAGAAATAAATTTTATAATTACAACTTTTCTATAGAAACTGTAATGAAACAAGGGTGATCAAATATTTATGAGCGGTAGTGTACATACATTTGCAAGTTCTTAAAATGTTAAATGAATTAATTAAATATGGAAAACGATAGAAAATTGTAAACATCGATGTAGATAAAATTAATTGATGTTTGAAATTTATAACAACAATTGTATTAAGGTTTTATTTTTTTAATATAATTGTTTCATTTAATATTTAATATAAATAAATAATAAACAAATAATAACAAATAAATGAAACACTAAGTAGTTACTTGATTGTATTACAGTTTAATGTAATATAGAGATTTCAATTTAAATATCTAAAAGAGACAAATTATATTTTTATTATAAAATAAAACATGTCTTTTCTAATTAAGTCCATTTAATTTATGTAATCTAGCATGACATGTTGTAATTATGAATTTAATTAAACTAATCCTTGTACAAGTGTATATATATATATATATATATATATATATATATATATATATACTACTGAGGGCAAAAAATAGTAAGACTTTGTTCATAATTTTTAAATTCTTAATTTATTCTTCCCAATCTATTTTGTCCCCCTCAAAGTAATTCACCCTGGCCCCAATACACTTATGCCAACGTTTCTTCCAATTCTCAAAATAGTTGTTAAAGTCAATTTCAGGAATAGCCTTCAATGCGCATAGCGATTCACGTTTAATGTCTTCTTCGGAGCGGCCGTTTGAGTTTGCTGAATAGCCAGAAGTCACACGGAGTTAAATCAGGCGAATACAGTGGTTGCGGCACGATATTGGTTGAAAATTTGGCGAAAAACTCACGAAGAATTAATGCAGTATGTGACGGTGCATTATCGTGGTGCAAAAACCAAGAGTTGTTGCCCATAATTCTGGCCCCTTTTTACGAATAGCATTGCGCAAACGACGCATAACACTCAAATAATATTCTTTGTTGACAGTTTGGCCGGTCGGAAGGAATTTGGAGTGAACCCCACCTCGATAATCGAAGAAAACTGTCAAAATAACCTTGATTTTTGACTTGCTTTGACGTGGTTTTTTGGGCTTCGGCTCACCTTTGATACGATATTCGGCCGATTGATCGTCTATTTCCGGGTCATAAGCGTAGATCCAAGTCTCATCTCCAGTTATGATGCCTTTCATTTTGTCTTGATAGTCGGAAAGCATTGTTTCACAGACGTCAACGCGACGCTGTTTTTCGAAAAAATTAAGTGATTTTGGAACAAATCGTGCTTTCACTTTTCTTAGGCCCAAATGATTTTTCCAAATGGTTCAAAATGGATCGTTCCGATATTCCAACGATGCCAGTAAGGTCTCTGACTGTTAATCGTCGATTCTCAAGCACCAATTCCTTGATTCTATTGACGTGTTGATCATCAGTTGATGTTGATGGCCGTCCTGACGTGGTTCGTCATCAACGCGTTCTCGACCTTCTTTGAATAATTTGTACCAATCAAAAACACTTGCTTGCGACAAACAATTATCACCGAAAGCCTTTTACAACATTCTGAACGTTTCGGCACCAGAAATTTCATTCCGCACACAAAATTTAATGGAACTTCTTTGTTGAATAATTTCACTCATTGTAAAAATCGCCGAATGCACTTTTTGTATTTCAGAAAGGCAAGCGTATACTAAACACTAATGATTATTTTGATGTGACATTTGGCACAGATGTCACTGGCAGTCATACCAACCTAGAAAAAAAATATTTCGACGAATGGGTTTTCGCGCGAAATTTAAATTAAAAAGTCTTACTATTTTTTGCCCACAGTAGTATATCGCAAGAAGCCTAAAGTAGATAAAGCTTAAATCAGTTTAAGGTACCTAGTACTATTGTGTATAGTAATAACAATTGTAGTAGCGAAATGTGTAAATATTAGAAAAAAATTAGTATTACAAAATTTTAATAAGGAGAGAAATTAGAGATTTAATATGCAAATAATCTATACAAATAAGTTAATAAATGTAAGGGAAATTTGCAAATATCATATAGATAATATATGCAATGAAATAGATGCCAGAGATCTCACAATCACATGAAAATTTGAGAAATAGTGTTTATAAAAGAAATTATTATAAAATTAGGTATAGGTATAGATAGTGAGGCGAATTTAATAACTTTTTATTTCATTTCTTTAAAAATCATAAAGAATTACAAAACGAAAGGTTTTGAGTTTTTGAGTTTAATTTTGAACATGAGTTTATAAAATAATTTGTATAAATTAAAATAAAAAAAAATACACACAGGATTCAGTTTAGTTACAGTATTCAATTTATATAAAGAGAATTACAGTTAAATACCAAAAGCAATAGAATGAGCGAAAGTTACAAATGCCAATTTTCTAATTCAATTCCCCATCAGATGGACTTGTCAGTTAAATAGAGCGGTGCCTAAATTCGCAAATCCGAGATTAGAGAGTACTTATATGTAAGTCTAAAATAAAATAAACAATGTATACATTTTAAAAATATAAAATGAAAATTTAAATATATTAGATCAAATACAAATTTTTAGAATATCGCACGCAAAGTAAATATAATAAGTATAGTATAAATTCAATTAATTTAGAACTATACATAATATTAGCGTCATCCCCATAAAACATATACTTATGTATATATATATATATATATGCAAAAATCTGTATATATACTTATATATCCCAAACGTAACCAAATTAAAGTCGCATGTACATATGTATATTATAGTATATTTGAACACGAATAATTATTATTATGAAACACATTTAGCAATTATAAAAACAAAGAAAATTAGTTTTCTTTAATATAATTTATTTTAGCCCGATTATAATTCAATTCGATACACAATTGCACTATTGGGTGCATAGTTAATTAACGTTAAGTTTTATCTTATTAACTTTATTAATATAAAATCTCATGTATTTAATACTTAACTTTCAACGGAACTGACATAAAATTATTTATGAATATATATAATATATATATATGTATGTATATATATATATTATCGGAAATTGTAAATCAAATTAGTGTACAAATACTTTATCACTTCTTATTTTCCAATAATACAGCATTAGTATTAAAAAGCCTTTCTTTTCATTTTGTAAATTTTCATTCCTAATTATATTATTTAATATGGCTTATAAGAAATTTCTTATTACATGTGAATGTTAATTCTCGATAAAAATGCAAACTCGGGAATGGAATTTTTGGACTTCAAAATAATAATGTTTGTTCCGGGAAATATGAAAACAGCGTTATGGTTTCTTGGTGAATGGTTAAGGATGGCGTCTTCATATATATATATAGCAGTTGATAATTGATATGTACTCATCTATTAAAGGAAAGGAGAATATGAAACTACGACTCCATGATTTAAACCGAAATAAGTTGTTAATTATTATTAAGTTATTTTTTATGTTTAGTTTTAGTTAAGAAATTAAGGACAAATAAGAATAATTATTATTTAAAAAAATATAAAAAATTTAAATGAGACGTTCGAAGCTGAAAATAAATCAAATAGGATAATGGTTGTTCATTGTAATCATAAATGCCACTACTTAAGTAATTTTTGAAGTTTTTAATAATTCGTTAAAAGGTTTTATTTTATTTTATTAATATAATGTTTTGTTAAAAGTTAACTATTTTTTTTCCCCCAAAGAATTTGTATTCATATTAATTATGAATACAAATTATAAAACAGAACTGAAAGTTATATATACGTAGGTAGCTTTAAAAGTTTTGCGGATGATAGAAAAAAAAATCAATTATTTTAGCCAATTTTTTCTTATTTTTCAAAATATTCGTCTTTATGATATATGCATTTATCCATTCAGTGGAACCAGCTCTCAAAACATTGAACCCATTGTTCTTCAGTCACCTCAGATACAAAGATTTCGTAGACTTCCACAGTCGCTTCCGGAGTATTAAATTCCAATCCGCGCATTTTGCTGGTCTCGGGACTATAAGGCGGATGAGTCATCAATTCCGTTTGTGAAATGGCTAAAAACTCTGACGTTTGAAAAGCGCTGTGTGATGGTGCATTCTCTTGATGCAAAACGATTCATTCTCTTGGTTGTTTCTCGCGCTCTTTGTAACACAATTAGCAAACAAATGGTTGTATAGCATTCGGTACTGACTGTGCAACGATCCTCTAGCGGAATAGTAGCAAGATGACCAGTGCGTCCGAAAAAAGAAACCACCATTTTCTTTGTCCGCGTCTCGCTTTCGTGGGTTTCGTCCTCGTCTTTGAAGACCCACTGGTGCTTGCTTTCTGGCTCGTAACAATAAATCCAACTTTCTTCACCTATAACAATATCATACACTGATTTTGCTCGACCTTGCACTAATCAATATGCGCTTTTTTGAGTTTTCGTTAAATTGTGTGGTATCTATCGAGCGCAGAGCTTTCTGACGACACGGTAATCATGTAGGATAGTTTTGATTTGAGTCCTACCTATGACCAATGATGCCCGAGTATCTCTGTATGTACAATGGTTGTCTGTCTTTCTCATGTTGTATACGGCGTCGATGTTTTCTGAAATGAACCGCAGTGGCAGGTGGTCACTGGAACTCGTTGTACCACCGTTCAACAGTCGCCAAGGATGATGCTTTATCACCAAACAATTGTTTGATTTTTTGCGAATTCTCTTGTCAAATGAGACTGTCTTTAAAATGGAAGAAAATCATAACTCGAAAATTTTCGCGCGTTAATTCTATTTTGCACGAAACTCGCTTTATTTAAAAAATTACTAAAGAAAGATAACGGCATATGCTAGCAATCTGTAAATCTATTCGAACTAAAAAGTCTCAGTAAACAGGACAAAGACATTTCCAACAGCGCCACCTTACGGGAAGTGCTGAACCGCAAAATTTTTAGAGCAACCTATGTATACATAACAACATTGAATACATATGTATGTGTTTGTAACTTCCCCGAAATATGAGATACATTGTTTATCTGTTAAAATTCTAATTTTAGCTTTTATTCTTATTACATTCATCGTATTCTGATTCTAATATTAATTTTTATAGTATTTACATCTTTCCCTAACTTTAACTCTACTTAAAATCTTATTCTTTCGCAGATACATCTGCAACATATTCCTTTTCATACTTCCCTTCATTCGTCATAATATTGTCTTAATTTATTGAAAATTACTCTGTTTTAGGTTTCCTATAATCTACGTGGGCAAGGTGAAAAGTTCTCGGCCTGACAATGAAAGACTGCGATTTAAATTTAAAAAATGATTTTATTTTTCTACATAATCTCCCTTGAGTTCAACACACTTGGTCCAGCGTTTTTCTAACATCAATATTCCTTCCCGGAAGTAAGTGTCTAGAAGGCTGTCAAAATATTCTTCTACGGTTCTTTCAACTTCTTCGTTGGATGTGAATCGCTTTCCAGAATCAAATTTTTTCAAATTTGAAAATAAATGGAAGTCTGAGGGTGCCAAATCAGGAGAATAGGGAAGATGGCCGAGCAAATCATACCCCAAATCCCGCAATTTTCTCATCGCCAACGTACCCTTGTGTGCGGGTGCGGTGTCCTGATGAAAAATTATTTTTTCTTCTTCAAACCAGGCCTCTTCTCGCGAATTTTGGCATCCAGCTGGTCAAGAGTAATATGCGCTTGTTATTGTTCTGCCTTTTTCAAGGTAATCAATTAACAAGATTCCTTTTGCATCCTATGGCTTTTCCGGCAGATGCGATCGACTTCGCTTTCTTTGGCGCTGAACCACCGGCTTCTACTCACTGCTTCGACTGCTGTTTCGTTTCTGGCGTGTAGTGGTGGACCCATGTCTCATCCATGGTGACAAATCGCTGCACAAAATCGGTCTGATTCTTGCTAAATCGGTTCAAAGAATGCTCCGAAAATCGTTTGCGCATTTGCTTTTGATCAACATTCAGCAAATCCGGCACCCATCTTGCGCAGAGATTTCTCATCTCTAATTCTTTGTGCAAAATGTTTCGCAGCCTTTCTTTCGATATCCCCGCAGCCTCAGCTATCTCACTCACTTTCACTCGCCTATCGTCGAACACAATATCATGTACTTTTTCGATGATTTCTGGTGTGGTTGTGGTTTTTGGCCGTTCTTCACGTGGGTCATCTTCGAGGGACGTACGACCACGTTTAAATTCAGCTGCCCACTTTTTAACGGTTGACATCTAAGGAGCAGAGTCACCGTACACTTTTGTCAACTTCGGATGAATTTCCATCCAAAACAAAGAATTTTATAACAGCACGATATTCAAGTTTATCCATTTGAAAAAATAACACGCACGTCGTCTACTACAAAAATTCTTGCAAACAAACTACTTGAGAGAACAAGTTGAAAATGTTCGTATGAACTAAAGACACATGCAGCCACGCAGGAAACATAAATTTCTGTTAATTGTAACGCCATCTCTGTGTCAGGCCGAGAACTTTTCACCTTGCCCACGTATACACAATTTTATATAACGTTTTATTTTAAATAAAATTACAAATTGTTATTTTCTGATATTTACACGGGAGTCTTTATCTTATATAATATTTTAATACAGTCGTGTAAATATTTAGTATTATTTTTAACCCTTAAGTATCTTTTTAGATTTTCACATATTGACTTGTTCGGTTAATTGTTATATGTATACAGTATGTACCTAAATTTGATTTATAGTTTTTTTCAAATGCCAGTTCTGAAAGCAATCGTTCTTACAATTTATTCTATTTTTGTTAGAATAAAACTATCATAACAATAAAAGATGTATAAAAATGTATGTATGTATATACTACTGTAGGCAAAAAATAGTAAGACTTTTTAATTTAAATTTCACGCGAAAACCCATTCGTCGAAATATTTTTTTCTAGGTTGGTATGACAGTCAGTGACATCTGTGCCAAATGTCACATCAAAATAATCATTAGTTTTTAGTATACGCTTGTCTTTCTAAAGTACAAAAAGTGCATTCGGCGATTTTGACAATGAGTGAAATTATTCAACAAAGAAGTTCCATTAAATTTTGTGTACGGAATCAAATTTCTGGTGCCGAAACGTTCAGAATGTTGCAAAAGGCCTTGGGTGATACTTGTTTGTCGCGAGCAAGTGTTTTTGATTGGTACAAATTATTCAAAGAGGGTCGAGAACGCGTTGATGACGAACCACGTCCAGGACGGCCATCAACATCAACTGATGATCAACACGTCAATAGAATCAAGGAATTGGTGCTTGAGAATCGATGATTAACAGTCAAAGACCTTACTGGCATCGTTGGAATATCGGAAGGATCAGTGAAAACCATTTGGAAAGATCATTTGGGCCTAAGAAAAGTGAAAGCACGATTTGTTCCAAAATCACTCAATTTTTTCGAAAAACAGCGTCGTGTTGACGTCTGTGAAACAATGCTTTCCGACTATCAAGACAAAATGAAAGGCATCATAACTGGAGATGAGACTTGGATCTACGCTTATGACCCGGAAACAAACGTTCAATCGGCCGAATATCCTATCCAAGGTGAGCCGAAGCCCAAAAAACCACGTCAAAGCAAGTCAAAAATCAAGGTTATGTTGACAGTTTTCTTCGATTATCGAGGTGTGGTGCACTCCGAATTCCTTCCAACCGGCTAAACTATCAACAAAGAATACTATTTGAGTGTTATGCGTCATTTGCGCAATGCTATTCGTAAAAAGAGGCCAGAATTATGGGCCGACAACTCTTGGTTTTTGCACCAGGATAATGCATCGTCGCATACTGCATTAATTCTTCGTGAGTTTTTCGCCAAATTTTCAACCAATATTGTGCCGCAACCACCGTATTCGCCTGATTTAGCTCCGTGTGACTTCTGACTATTCAGCAAACTCAAACGACCGCTCCGGGGAAACCGTTTTGAGTCAATTGAAGACATTAAACGTGAATCGCTAGGCGCATTGAAGGCTATTCCTAAAATTGACTTTAACAACTGTTTTGACAATTGGAAGAAACGTTGGCACAAGTGTATCGGGGCCAGGGAGGATTACTTTGAGGGGGACGAAATAGATTTGGAAGAATAAATTAAGAATTTAAAAATTATGAACAAAGTCTTACTATTTTTTGCCCACAGTAGTATGATATTGTATTTGGTAAGTTTAAAATGTTTATTATTATTTATTATTATTATTATTATCGTAATATGAATTTACATATAAATACAATTTATAAATTTCTTGTAAGACGTAATTCCTGAATTTCTCGGCTGGAAATCAATAACATTTTGTTCCTGATTTTAATATGTTTCGGAGCGTTTATTGGGCTGTTTTAGCTTCATAGGGCTTGAGAGAAGGACGCTTGACTGATGATTCGAGTATTATTTACAAAATTTTCGTAAACAGTACCTGGGAAAGGTAGAGAACGTATAATTTTCAAAATATTAAATTATTTCGCAGCTTGGTAAATAGCTCCATCTTTACTATTAAGCAAAAATGGAAGAATTTCATGTCATTACCGTATTTTATTAAATTATGATCATCTAAATTTAGAATAAACTTTGATTAATATAATAAAAGCTATATTTTTAAAAATGTTCTCAAACTAATATAGTGATTGATATTAATAATATTTAATCTTGCGTGTTTTTGATTTATAAAAACGTACACATAGCTGCAATAATTCTACATAAGTCCATAATCGATAATTTAAAGAAATGTGTCTAGGCTAAAATAAATAAAAGCAGCATTTGTTGTTGTATAAATTATATATTTATTTTATTTTTATTTAATAAAATATTTTGTGCAGGAGACATTCATAATGACTCCATGGGAGCATTACTCAAACTAGCAATTGAGGATAAATAGGGGGAATTGATAAGTTTTCATTTTTTCTGTTTGTTTCTGTACTTTTACATATGTATGCATATATTTTTTTCTTTAGTCAGTTACTTACATGTAAAGAATTATTATGTGTAGTTATGATTTAGGAAATTTTATATTTACTTTTTGTTCTTCTTGAACGCATTTGTGTGTATATATGTATATTGGTTTTGTCCTATTAATGGAAGAAAATCTGCTGGGCGAAATATAAATACAAATAAATAAATAAATATGTTGTCGATCTCTGAAAGGAATCAAAGTACGTAAATTTATATGCCATAGTAAAGTTTTCCATTTTTACTATTTGTAATAATTTAAAAAATTGTTTCATAAACATTTAAGCCTGTAGTATGAACCTTTTTCCATCTTTTGGTGAGTTTTGCAATTCCTCGTTCACAGAATATAAATTTAAACCTATCTTTCACGGCAGATAACTTTATAAACTGTTGATTTACAGCCTCATTTGAGTCAAACGATATGTCACGTAAGGAGTTTTGGAGAGAACACAAGAAGCAAAGAAGGTCCAGCGACTATGATATATGTTATCTGGTAACACATTCCGTTCAAGATTCAAAATTTTTGATAGACGCTTAAATTTGTGTAGGGCTTCGCATTGTCGATGAAATATCGCTTTTGTTACAACAGTTTCGAAAGTTTTTAGATGATGGATTTGTTTACACTTTTCAATTGCCAACATGATATATTTAAATTAATTATTTTGTACCTTCAGAGACTAACAGCTAATGTGTGAATAAAGGAACTGGCGCTTCCGAGAAACTAGAGCAAACTCAAATTAAGGTGTAAGGTAATACGCCGAAAGATTCGTGACTGTAGGGAAGTGCAGTAGTTATAGTTCGCTTGGAGGTACTAAGCATAATCCTTGTTTTATTACATTCAGCTTTACTCGATTAACCGGCTTCGATAGGTCAGACTGTTATTTTGCTTGTTGTTAGTGGAAACAGTATAAAAAAGGTAAAGAGTAAAGAACACAAAAGTTGAAAAGAATATTTGAGAGATATTATAGCTTCAAAGTAAGAATTTTCGATTGGGAAACCAGGAGGGAAAGTATGTACCAGGGCTATCTACGTAGATACATACGTAAAGCTGTAAGGGACAAGATAGTAGAAGAGATGGGGGGGACCCGATGAGGTAGATGATCTAAATTTTTTAAGTGCTAAAGTTGGTGAAACTGGGCCATACATTACATAGAGATTAAAAAAGCCATAAAAAGGTCACTTTTACCACAGCAGAAACCAAGAGCCTTCAGAGAACGAAGAGAACGATAGATCTGAAAACAATGCAATGGACCACCTCGATCAATTTTAATTTGTAGTATGAATAAAAGAAAGCTCAATACACTACTTTGTATATTCTTCTTTTTGGTTGGAAAATTTTTGCTTTCACCTTTTCTGTTCTTGCGGTGGTATATGTTCCTTTATGGAGACTGTATTTACTAAACCTTTATTGATCAACTTTATTTCAAAATATCTCATGCTTTTTCTGCATTTTCAACAATACAATTTCTCAAAAAATTGTTACCAACGTAATCTGGTACGTAGACTTCCGCGGTCGTTGTCCATACTATCTGCTTTTGGACTTCCGGGCTGGAACCGCGTCACCGGTATAATTGCCTACGTTAATTAAGAGATTAACCAGCCTCTAAGGGGAGGATATCTAGAAGAAGAACAGAGAACTTGGAAAGCAGTTTCAGTGCGACAGACAGTAGCAGTAGTTGAACCCAGAAGATGTCCCATATGAATGGGTACGAAACGTCGGCAGTTATACCAGTGACGCGGTTCCAACCTGGAAGTCCAGAAGAAGACTGATACCAACAGTTTATACATTAGAATGCCACGTTTTAAGTGAGATAATATATTGCAAAAACATTTCAAAAATTATGCGAGCTTGTATTTGATTTAATATTATATATATTTTATTATTCATAGTCATTAACGTTTACGTACAAACATAATACAACATATTTAGGTGTATTAAGCTAGCTGGTATGTACTAAATTAAAGAAAAATATAATCTCTGAGCATGAAGGTTATATATGGTTTGAAATATGTATAAGAATAAAGTCAACAGTGTTTATTATTATAACATGAGCCGATAAATGCAAAGTAAGCAAGATTAAAATCGATTTACATAAGATTCAACGTTCTAATAATATTATAATTTTAAAGCAGTTTCATAAAAATAATATTATGTACATATTTTTTCTTTTAATACGAGGGAGCGTTTTTATATTCGCGGAATGAGCGGGTTGTAGAGGGGTGAGTAGGCGCATTGGGGGCGTGGTCTGTGCAGTGACTCATGATTAGTATAAATACGAAGTTTCATTGTTATTAGACAGTTAGTCTTTGAGCTATCGTCAACCAAGTAACATAATCAGGAGTGAAAAGTGAAATATGGAAAAAATCGAATATCGTGCCGTTATAAAGTTCCTTACCAGGCAAGGAAAATCAGTCGCGACCATAATGAATGAGATGTCATTGGTTTACGGCGACTCTTGTCCAGGAAAAACCATGGTGTACAAGTGGCATAGTTTATTTAAACAAGGAAGGGAATCCCTTGAAGACGACCCGAGGCCGGGCAGGAGCATTGAGGTGACCACGCCAGCACTTATCCAAAAAGTTGAACAAATTGTACTCGAAGATGCTCGACTAAAGAAGAAACAACTCGCAGAAATGGTTGGAGTATCCGATACAACAATTTTTAAAATCCTACACGATCATCTCGGCATGTCTAAGGTCAGCGCAAGATGGGTGCCGAGAATGCTCACGCCGCCACAAAAGCAACAGCGCGTAGTGTGTTCGCGTGCATTTTTGGACCTCTGTAATGAAGACAAGGATGGTGTATTGAGTGGAATTGTTACTGGAGACGAAACTTGGGTTCATTATTATGAACCTGAGTCAAAACAAGACTCCATGCAGTGGCATAAAAAGGGCACAGCACCTCCCAAGAAATTTAAAGTGTCACAATCAGCTGGGAAACTCATGGCAACGGTATTTTGGGACTCGGAAGGAATATTGTTGATTGATTATAAAGATAAAGGTGTTTCTATAACCGGAGAATATTACGCTTCAATATTAGAGCGACTAAAAGAAGCCATTAAAGAGAAAAGACGGGGAAAATTGACAAAAGGTGTTCTGCTTTTGCACGACAACGCGCCCGTCCACAAGAGCCGCGTTGCGTTAGCTGCCCTGCATAAGGTGGGCTTCGAAATTGTGAATCACCCATCCTACAGCCCAGACCTGGCCCCGAGTGATTATTACCTGTTTCCGAAAATGAAAAAAGAGCTGCGAGGTAAAAAATTTACTGCCGATGATGAAGTCAAGGAGGCAGTTTCGGCGTATTTTGCAGATAAAGAGAAATCATTTTTTTATGAGGGTATAAATAAATTAATTGAAAGATGTGAAAAATGTATCCGTCTTGCAGGTGAATATATTGAAAAAGAAAAATAATTTGGTTTTTTTATTTCCACCCCTTGTCCCCCATTCCGCGAATATAAAAACGCTCCCTCGTATGTTCACCGTTTTCTCCGTCAATATGGTTCCTAAAGTTTAATATGATATATGTTTAATATAGCAATTTATTAGTTTACAAAATTTACAAGGGACAGATACAATATGATATTCATATAAAATTAATTAAAGAATATTTTATTTTTCTATAATGTTTTAATATTTCTGATAATCACCATTATGTCAAGTACCATGAATACAATAAGATTAGAATTTCGAAGTTATTGATATTATAACAATAGGCAAAACGTAATTAATTCATTGACAATGAAAAGGAATGACTCTCAAGCAAAGCGAATTATAATTGTAGAATAATTTTCTACAATTATAATTTGTATAATGAAGTAAGTAAATAGATAGTACCGTCTTTATTTTGAAGGCGTTGAGTGTTGTAACATGCTCATTTTATCTTTTATCCTTGTGCTGAGTACACCGCTGTATATATTTGTATGTTCCAATTTTTTTTGGGAATAATTACTCAAACAATTTTCATATTTTTGACTAATTCACTTGATTTTAATTTTGCTACGGCAATGGCCTATATCAATTTCTTTATTTTTGGTTATTTGTTTCCTGTAATTACTTATTTTTTTGAAACTATTACCGTCCTCTCGTACGTGTCAGTGAAAGGTTGAAATAAATGTTATTCAAAGGGTATACGTTTCTCCCTATCGACTTTGGGGAATCTATACAGGTTAATTACCGTTTAACGGTCTATTTATTTACTGGAATTTATTCTCAGTATTTTGTAACTAATTGTCGTTACAATGAGCCTGTAATTTGCCTTTTTCCTTCGTCTTCTTTTTTTGGTCTTGACGTCATGTTAAAGATGGGTAAATGCAATGGCCTTGGTGCTTTCGTTCTTCTGTCGAGTATCTAGCCTCTGGCCGTTAAACTGTCGTTTGTCACCCAGTAGATGTGGATATAGATTGTGCATAATAATTAAAAAAGGAATTTACCTTACAGCGTTATGTTGGGATAATACTATGCCGGTCGAATAATTTATCGACATGTCGGATAAGGCTCCATCTTGAATCTGCTCTAGCGTTATAAACGAAGGTCGATTAATCTCGCTAATTAACCTCCCAATCCAACTTCAAGTATGACATTCAAACCGTTGTAGACTGATTTTCTTTTTTCTTTTTTTATCTACATTGATGTTAGATTGTTTCTTAAATTTGGTTTAAACACGTGGTTTCTGCGATGAACGCATTTTCATCCGACCAGGGTAGGCAGTACTAAAACTATTATAATGAAGTCATCTTGCTAAAGGACCAATTGGGCATACTACTTCTGCTTTGAAGAACTGCTGTAAGAAATGTAGAAAGCAGTCTCGGGCCTGTTTGTCCATTCAGAGATAAAAGGTGATTGACATAAAGATGCAGAACTTTCCGCAATTATACCGTTTAAATCTTTATAGACATATATTTTTTCATTAGACTGCTGATATTATTATTTAGTTTTATATACAGTCGATGGTTTAACGTGGCCATTTGGTTCATTAACCAGCTGGCAATCATCAAATCTTTACATATATTCAATAGATTTAACATAATTACTTGTTCATGAGGCAGCTGGAAATTATTAAGTCTTTACATATATTCAATAGTTTTAGTAGTTGATAATTATTAAATTTTTACATATATTCAATAGCTTTTGACATAATTACTTGTTCCTCAAACAGCTGATAATTATTAAATCTTTACATATATTGTTGCTATATTGCTGATTGTAGTTGTATACTAATAATTATTAGTGGGCATAATAAGCCTGGAATATTTACTGTGAGTTAGGAATTTTTCCCTCCTGACTGTAATAATTTTAGTTCTACAAGTTTTTTTTTGGTTATAAAACGATGCTTGTGATAGCTGAAATCCGAAAATATTTTGTGGATCCCCCTCAATAATAGTGATTGGGGCGTAACACTGTCTAGAAAATAAGCTCATTAATTTTTTTAATTAATTCATAAACCTTTTTTCGTTTAGATTTCAATTAAAAGTAGAAATATACTGAAAATTTTCAATAAAAACAAAATCTGAACTGTCAATGGATACTAAAATTTTTTACCAATGAATTATATTTTAAGTGGAAATATTTGACCATGAATATTGTACTCAATCCGGTCAAATGAAAATTTGTATAAAAGTGAAACTACTTATATACGTTCAATTTCTATCTTTCTTTATAATATACTAACTGTAAATGTGCATATTATGTGATGCGATGTCAAATGCACACATAATATCCTTATAGACAATAGTTCGTTACATAAAAGGTTTACATTTCTTAATAAATACACCCTATTCATGTATATATATATATGTATATCCTACTGTAGAGAAGTCTAGTGTTATTTTCAAATGATACGTGTAGATATATCAATTTTTGTTTCGGGTATACTTATAGTGAGATTGCTTTAATGTCTTGAAAACAACTAAATCTTCCTTATGTTGTGAGATTTATATTCCACAATTTCAATAAAGTACAAAAATTTATTTAAATACTTTTATTGTATTTTAGAGTATTGGATATATAAAATATATATAGGATGTAGTGTAAATTTATTTATAACATTATGTTATACCAATATAATTTTGTAAGTTTGTTGGAATCTTGAACCAATAAAACCAATTTGCAATTTGTCATATAATAACGAGTTTCGAAGCAAATTCATTAGTATGCAATTCCATGTAATTTTGCAAGTAGTTATTAATGTGGAAGATCGATCAAGATCAAGGTTACGACAAAACATCGATATTAGCAATTATATAATAATCAAGATTATAAGAATCGGTATACGATATTTTAAAGAGAGGCATAAATATAATGCGAACATTGTCCGACAAATGGCTATAACATTTTTGAAATTTTATACAAATACAAGAAAATGAGAATTTAATGTAAAAGTTTAAACAAATAAATTGCTCTGAATTTAGATGTTTAAATTAAGACATTTTGAAAAAGAACAATGAATTGATAGAAAGCAGAAAATAACGTGGAGGACGAAAGCCGTACACATCATGTCTCTGTGCAGCTGCTTCGTCCAAGTTGCTCAGCTAGTCATTTTGACGTTGTATTAGAATAAGATGGAGCAGCCGTCGAAGACGAGAGAATTGGCCTGACTTTCAAAGACGTAGAAAATTTTTTTAATATTTGCACGTATAGAATTTTGTTAAGTTTAGTTCACTTTATTTTGATGATATATTAGAGGCCCTATGCTTTTATAGAGGTACAAATAGCTCTTTAAAATATTTGTATTAATTTAATTTCATTCGAGTTAATTTCTTGTGAGTAGTGGATCGATTAAAATTTAATTATTTGATTTTTATTAAACATCCAGTTATTGATGTGCGCTATTAGGTGGGAGATGGCCATGTGTGTACTAAACAATGGGTGTATGTATAGTAGTTTATTTTGTCAGATAAGAAATTAATTTTTTTTTCTTTGTATTATAAATTTCGCAACTTCAAATATTTAATTTTGTGTACTGATTAAAATACATGGAATTGTAATTCATTGTCATTGATAGGTGATCGCCATGAAAGTGATGAAAGAGTACGTGTATATTAAGCTTCCTGTGTTTCATTTAAGCTCCAAAAATCTTGATTTAAGGTTTTTTGAAAACCAAACTTTTCGAATTTAAACGAAATTAAGTTTAAATTGTCTTACTTCGTTATTAGTCAATATGGAATTTCATTTATGTACATATACAATATAATCCCATTCAAAGTTATCTGTTAGTAGACCATTAAACACTTATTTGATTATACATACATTTTATTTATGTATATATATTCAGTACTAGTTAATGTAATAAAGCATAATTTGTAAGAATAATCCCTTGTTTTATTTATCTGACTGTCGTGTTGACTGGATGCTAGGGCTGGTTGATTCCATATAACCCCAGCTCAGTCCTATAAATATTTTACAAAAGAGTTCAATGAATAATATCATATCTCCCTCTCTCAACCAATACATAAATGTATTGACCGACAAAGCGAGAAACGCTTCTATCTCACAAGATCGGTAAACTAGGTTTCCAGTGTGTAATAGACAGAAACTTGCGTACTCGGCTTTATGCCAATTAAAGAATGTTAAAAGGAATCATTCTATTATTAATAACACCCTATCTACTACATATGTTTCATGGATAGACCAATCATCAGGCAGATTCTGTGTTATTAATGAACGATTCCGTCACAGCGTTTATCATATCATTTCGATACAGAAAAAATAATGAGAGAGGGAGATATGATATTATTCATTATTTTTTCTGTATCGAAATGATATGATAAACGCTGTGAAGGAATCGTTCATTAATAACACAGAATCTGCCTGATGATTGGTCTATCCATGAAACATATGTAGTAGATAGGGTGTTATTAATAATAGAATGATTCCTTTTAACATTCTTTAATTGGCATAAAGCCGAGTACGCAAGTTTCTGTCTATTACACACTGGAAACCTAGTTTACCGATCTTGTGAGATAGAAGCGTTTCTCGCTTTGTCGGTCAATACATTTATGTATTGGTTGAGAGAGGGAGATATGATATTATTCATTATTTTTTCTGTATCGAAATGATATGATAAACGCTGTGAAGGAATCGTTCATTAATAACACAGAATCTGCCTGATGATTGGTCTATCCATGAAACATATGTAGTAGATAGGGTGTTATTAATAATAGAATGATTCCTTTTAACATTCTTTAATTGGCATAAAGCCGAGTACGCAAGTTTCTGTCTATTACACACTGGAAACCTAGTTTACCGATCTTGTGAGATAGAAGCACATCGAAAGAAATAGTCGTCTGCTTCTTCGGAAAAATCGGTCACGTTGCAACCGTGCCTTTAGAGAGTTGTAGAACGGTCAATTTCGAATGGTACTCAACTATTTGTTTGGCAAAAGTTTTTGAAGAAATAAGGAAAACAAACTGTAAACGACATCATTCTCCACCATGACAATGCGAGCTCTCACAGGTAGGTTCAAACGATTGAATATTTGACTGGAAAAAACATTGAATTGATGAGCCATCCGCCGTACAGCCCTGATCTAGCACCCTGTGATTTCTTTTTGTCCTCATACGTGAAGAATAAACTTCATGGTCAACGGTTTTCTACTCCGGAAGAAGCAGTTGAGGCATTCATATTTTGGAGATACCGCCTTCACAGTGGTAGCAATGTTTTTCAGATTGGTTTAAACGAATGCAAAAGTGCATTGATTTTCAAGGAGAATATTTTGAAAAGCAATAAAATTATTGTTGATAATAAAAAATTTTTTTGTATGCTATTCCCGACATATAAACGGCTACCATCGTACTATGTATTGTATTAAACTAAAATTGTATTCATTCATAATAATAAATAAAATAGGTAAATGTAAAATCAATAAACTTATTTTATCAAATGAACAATTAGGAAGAATTTGTTTTTTTTAAACGCAGGCTTCAGCTGCAAACTTGTGAGTCACAGACTATGTAAATCTCAGGTCATAATATTATCAATAGACTTAAGCTTTATATAATCTAATGTACGAGTATATTACATCTTCGTAACATCAAAGCTTATTATTACACAAAAGCCTGTTAAAAATCTAAAACTTCTTTTTCTGCGTTTGACGATATTATTATTACATGCGTCTGCCCAGATTTTAATGAGTATAACTAAATTGTTTTAAAGAATTAATTTTTTGACAAAGAATTTCTACTTTCCTTTAATATAATTGTAGAGAACCATGTCGGTGTCTCCTATCGCTCCGAGCTCGATATTAATCAGCTTTTTAAATAATTTTAATACACAAATTGCAAAGAAAGTTTACTGATAGTAGCGGCTAAATAAAATAAGTAAGACAAAGAGTATAATATAAGCATATAAATATATTTAATTTATTTTTTCAAACGAAAATTAAAACAAGTATTATAGAACTTTAAAATTATAATTTAACGGTGTTTTCCAAGCTTTAAAACTTTTTATAACCCTTCTATATTTATGTCTTCTGAGATTTCTTTTTCTATAGATGTTAGTGTATGATTTGAATCTCACATCAACTGAAACATCATTAAGCGTAATCAATTTTCGATTATTTTTAATTTAGAAAAAGATCTTTCCCAAGACACTCGGAGACTGATAGTATTACAAAAATTGTGAATATCACTGCAATAGTCGGAAATGTATTTTAATGACTTTGCTCACATACATAGTTCAAAAAAGTCAAAGGATTCATTGTTTGTTTCATATTCACTTTTAGAAAATTAAGTTCATTAGTGACTTGAAACGAATCTATATCGAATTCGTGCAGTTTACTATGCAAATCGTTGCAATTAGTTTGCATGCCATGTATGTAAAATCTTAACGAGCTAGTATGTTCATTCAAAAGCACAAGCGTTCCCTAAAGGGATTGATAGTTTGATCAATTAATCTAAATAGAAATTGATTTTAGAATTTTGATAGTAGTTAGAAACAAATTCATCTATACGTTTGTAATTAAACGAAGTTGTCGCATTGTTAAACACTAGCAGTCTCCCTAAGATAATAATTGAGAGGAATTAATTATCTTATCCACTCATTAATCATGTTAAGTGTGACAAATTTCTTACCTTTTATGCACATTGAGTCAAATCTCATATATCAGAACGTTTTATTAAATGCAATTTACTAAACTTAATTTAAAATATCTAGGTACATACTTTAAAATTTCAATTAAAATTAGATGATAAAATGATAAATCAATATACGCAAATACGTCTTGATGAGAAAGAAATAAAACCATTTATTGTACAAATACCAAATAATATTTGTTCAGTGTGAGGACAATAATATTCGTAATATTTATTTTTAATTTTTTTTATCACATTCAGTTTAGTTATTTTTCTCCTTACTTGTATAGTTTTTGACGCCATTTAGAATTTTGGACATTTCTTTACTATTATATTCAATAAAAAATACAATGAAAGGCATTGGAATTTCTAAATTTGCTTTTACTAGCATTATAGCATACAAAGCGGCACACATTTGCATGCCACTCTTATTGATATTATATTCATCAGGCTGCATTTAGTTTAGTTATTTGTAAAGGGTTACATTTACACTTAAAGCCTTTTTTAATAACTTTTAATGACGCTTCCTCTGTATTCAAATCATTTCCATTTAGGAATTCTAATTAATTTGGATTTGCTCAGTTTTGAAGACACCCCATAATTTACCTGGCGGGTAAAAGTTTACAATAGAAGAAGTATCCAGCAAGAATTCAAACAGATAATATCCACCAAGACCTGTATCATATATTCAAGTATTCAAAGCATTAGGTTTGGTTAGATAATTGCTGTATTTAAATCCGTACTTTACTTACTAATCAAAAGAAGTGAAAACTCCAGCGACACAATCTGAACAATATTCTATAAGTTTTCTAACTGCCACATGTATGGTGTAAGAATTTAAAACATATTTATTTTAAATCAATTTATAGGTATTATAATAATATATTAATATGAAGTTGATAGAAGGATATCGTAGAGGTTACCAGTAAGATTAGTAGGAATTATTATAATTATGTTTAATTTTAAAAGTCATAGAGTAGTTAAAAGAGGATATTGTCGTGAAGATGGAATGATTTTTAATAAATATATCGGTGTAAAGGTCTTCTCTCAAATCTAACATATATGAACGTAATATTGTAACGAACTTCTGTTTGTCAATAAAAATTGGCTGTTGTGTGTGTTTTGTGTCGAGGACTAATGAAAGACTCTTACAGTTAATGAAGACAGTGCAGTTTAGAAATACACGATGCCTGAAGAAGCTGTAATTTAGTAAAATGTTTATAATTATCTTGGTTGATTTTTCAAATTATTTCATTGTATATGACAAATGCAGAAGCGTGTAATATGTGTGTATCTTTAAGTATAAAAATGTTTGCAATATGTAATTTACTTCGTTTAAAACTTTTAGAAACGTTTATTTATCACAAGACGTCGGTAAATATAAATTTTCATGTGTGTAATTAGTTTTGAACAATTACATTATGGCGTTATGCCAATTAAAAATTTAAACTGAATCATTCTATATTAATGCCAACACCCTATCTACTACATATGTTTCATGGATAGAATCGTTCATTAATAACATAGAATCTGCCTGATGATTTCTCTTCCATGAAACATATGTAGTAGATAGGGTGTTATTAATAATAGAATGATTCCTTTTAACATTCTTTAAATGGCATAAAGCCGAGTACGTAAGTTTCTGTGGCTATTACACACTGGAAACCTAGTTTACCGATCTTGTAGAGATAGAAGCGTTTCTCGCTTTGTCGGTCAATACATTTATGTATTGGTTGAGAGAGGGAGATATGATATTATTCATTATTTTTTCTGTATCGAAATGATTGATAAACGCTATAGAAAATCGGAAACTCGTTCATTAATAACACAGAATCTGCCTGATGATTGGTCTATCCATGAAACATATAGTATGGGTGTTATTAATAATAGAATGATTCCTTTTAACATTCGTGTAATATGTGTGTATCTTTAAGTATAAAAATGTTTGCAATATGTAATTTACTTCGTTTAAATTACTTTTATATTATTTGAATCTTTTAAATTTATTTTTCTTAGAAAACGTCAATGGTTTAGGAATATTTAAATGTTTCATGAGCGTTAATTAGTTTTGAACAATGGTTAGAACGAGATTATCTTCATGCTATTTTTTCTCTTTTTCTCCAACGTCGCCTGTGCGTCACTTAGACGTACGCGTGTTGGTTGCCGTGGTCTATCAAGGGCATGCGCGCCAACTCGGACGACAACTTAATGACTAACTCTGTAGTTAAATAGAAGATATGGGTGTCGATTCAGACGTTATCTTAATGACTAATTCTGTGGCTGACTAAGGAACCAAGCGCCAACTCAGACGTCACCCTTAATCACCAGCGTTTCTTCCCACCCGTTTTAGTGCTGGTCCAAAGTGAGATTGTCCGTCGGCAAAGGAACGTCCAACCCAGACGTGCCCATTACTTGGGTAAGACCGAGCAAAGTATAACATAAAAACATTTATCGTTGCTGTGTCTTTTTTCTTTGTATGTAATCTTCGTCCACGTTCAATATAGGAAAATCGTCAAAACTCCGTAATCAATTAAGCTTAAATGTAAGTATATCCGTGTAACTTTTATTAAGAGAAAGGCTTGAATTTAAATCCCGAATAAAGCATTACGACCATGGTGTAAAATTGAAGTTTATAACTGATCTAGATCACATTGGCATTTATTACATATTTTTTTGAAAAAGATAATAACCTCGTGCAGACGAATTTTAAAAATAAAAGCGACCTTGATAGTTGCCGTTAAATTTTGACGAATTTAGTTATATAATAAAATTTAATCTTAAAAAATTATAATTTAACAACTATTACGCGAAATTTCCATACCGCTTACTAAAAAACAATAGAATATTTTATCAGTATATTTCAATTAACGCAAACATTTTTGTTTTTCTCAGAATCCATTGCCAATTACTAAAAATTTTCGTCTCGCGTATAATTTGTGAGGACATCCACTACAAAAAAAAAGTTAGTAATTCAAATACTAAACAAAAAGTCAAAATAAGTAAGTGAGGGTTAATACCCCTTCCGAACCTACCTATCGCCGCGCTTGAGAATTTCACCCGGTTTGAGTCCGCTGCTTCAGGCGTGGGAAAATAATGGAGATGTTCAGGGACGCCATAGTATTATTAGTAACGTACATTTGCACTGACTTTTAAAAAATTATATTTGGTACTACATACATCTTTCAACCCTCTTATACTTCCAGCGCGCTACCATGTTTAAGACCGAAAACTTCCAGAGATAACGCAAATAGAAGAAATAGAAAATTATTACTACAAGGAAAAAAAACTAATCCTGTCAAACTAATGATTGTCGACGAATTACATTATTATTATTATATTATTACGACAAACACGAAAAAAAATTTTTTTGAATATATGAATGTAATCGCAAATATATGAATTAAATATCAGAAATAACTCCAGATATACGTATATTTGGTTCATAACAAAATAATAATCAATTAAATCAAGCAGATTCAAAATTTTGTCGCACTGTACAATATTAATGTATTAATTATGGAAAATAGTTGGACGAAATAAATATTCAACGTGTACATATTGAACGGCAAAAGTTTTCATTACACAAGAAATAATGTAAATGACATTATCGAAGCCAAATAGTTGGGCACAATAAAACTACATGCAATTTACATTAGAAATGTCTAAATAATAAAAACAAACAATAATATCAATAAATCACAATTTAACTTAAAAATTATAATGCATGATTAATTACTGCATTTATTAAATTGAGCTCCGAAAAGAAACTAGTTAACTAAATTAAGCTTGTTAAAACGAATTTATTCTTAAGAATCTTCATACGTAGGAAAAAAGAATTAAAATACACGAAAAATTAATCACAATTAATAATCTGACCTTATTGCGTCGCAATTTCAGGAAGTTTTGTTGATCAGCGGTAGATTACTGTTCTTCTTCTACTATGAAAATAATCCCTATGAAATATGAGGTAGGTATAAAAGTCACCCGAATATTCAGAAAAAGGAAAATAATAAATTAATATTCGTTAATAAGAGTGAAGAAAATTCTTAGCTTAATGTTGATTTTTTCCTAAGAATATAAAACTGCACGTGCTCGTGAAAAAGAATAAATGCAATCGAACAGATCCTCACAAATGAAATAAAATAAATTTATTTACCTAAAATATTCAAATTTTAATAAGGACTAATTACGAACTTCATAAAAGGTAATGCTCCTAATAATTGGATATTTTTCAATTGCATCCTCTTGCAAGCCAAAGATGATTATTGTGCGTCGGGATCTTTCCCAAACATTTTACACGTGAAAAAATAACTTTTTAAAGAAGTGTATAACAGAAGGAAATTGAACGTTAGTACAATCAAGGCCGATCCATACGTCTAATCAAATGCGGCTTTTACAGACTTAGAAATAACTACTAAAACTGGAAAATTAATTAGGAGACTATTAAAAATATTAGTAATAACAAAAGGAAAGTTAAGACAGAGATTGATGTTATCAACATTAATGATTCTATAAGAAAATGTGATCAGATTGAATTAAATTCAATTAAGGTGTTACGGGCACGTAACAAATTAATATATTTGTTCTCTTGTAATTAGTTTAGTGTAGTGTGATGTTAGATATATTATATATATTTTTTAAAACATTTAATGCAACATTCCATCTTTTCTACCTATTGAATTTCATGAGTGATATATTTTGAGCATGTATCATTTGGCGACGCATTTATTACTAAGATTTGACGAATTTGTTTTCAGTATTTCTCAAAAAACTCATCGAATAATGTGATTCGAGCTGTAGATCAATATATAAATATTTAATTTCATTGAGTTCTCTCTCTACAAGTAAAATAATCGTTGTCTTTTTTAACTTAAGTTATTTACAGGAATTATTTTATCTGACGTCATTTTAAATGTTCATTTGTACACGTCTTAAAACTTAATTGCGATTGAAAATATTGATTTTTTTTAGTTGATCGTAATATATTACATAAAAATAAAAAACGTATTACATATTATATATAAAACAAAGGATCAAATTCGATGTTGTACTTGTCATTAGACGATTTACATTACTACCTCTTCATTCATATATAATCTTTTTTGCCCTTATTCGATTCCATTCTATAAGTGCTTTTATTTAAAATATTACTGCACAGTAAAATTATACGTTTTAATTCAAAAGATACCAGTTCGTACTTTAGATTAAGCATCATAATGTAGTTTATTTTAGAGTCATTTCAATTAACACCTATGAAAATTACTTGTCTACCTCCAATTTCGTAATGAGTCTCCTGTATTACTTATGTTTATGTTTACTTATTTTCCTTGACAAGTTCCTTGAAATAATTAGTTAATTAAAATCGATTCGAGAAATTCCTCAGTTCTGTTTCCAAGAAACAGTTCGCTAATAGAACCAGAAATTTGGTTAGAGTTATGAATTTACTTAATCCATTAGCTGCAACATATTCTTAACATTTCTCTTTTAATATATACAACTCTTCTTTTAGAGCCTTTTGGTATGGCTTTATCATCTTTTTTTGCTTTATTATCGACAAACCGCGATTCTATTTTCTGAGAACCTATATAGTCTATACTTATAGAACACAGTTTAGCCATAAATACTGTCAGGATTATAATGGTGAATAAAAAAGAATAACATCAAACAAAACTAAAATACATATATGCGAAATGTATAGAAAATATTTTCAAACGTCGTATAATTTATACGAAGTGTTCACTTTCTGCATCCACACGAAGTTGCAAACGACTGTTCCATTCGTATATGGATTTAGTTTCTAGTAATATTTTTGCTGTATCGTCAAGAATACGATTCATTCCAAAGAATCTAAAAGGAGCGACGCACGGATAGAAACTGTAAGAAAATGGCAACTGCGATGGAGCGAGAACACATTAAACAAAGGTTGCACAGTGGATTAAACGGATGATCCCGAATGTGGAGGAATGGATGAACTGCAAATTTAGAGAGGTGAACCTTACACAGTTTTTAAAGAAACGCAGATCTTTTCGCTCGAACACGTATAGAATTCTAAAAACTAGAGATGACATATATTGTAGAGAATGGGGATCACTAGATCACACTGCCTTTACCTGTTCTAGATGGAGTGATGGAAGAACTTAACCAAAACAACATTATCGACAAAATACTGATCACACCGGATGTTTGGAGGGAAATGGCTAAATGCATAAGAATCATAATACATAGGAAATGTGAGGAAGAACGGGAATGCAACAGTGTAATGAACACATTATATGTAAACGAAACGGATGGAGTCGGACGACTGAGATACTGAGATGCCTGAGGAAATGCCTAAAGGATAATTATGGGTTACTCCCATGATAGAAAAGGTTTTAGAGGGTATATCGAGCTTGCTCGAGAGTCCCACACTACTGTGATGTATAGAACTAAGCATCCTTTGCTCATAAAAGAAAAAAAATTGGATGACGAAACATACTTACAAGCTATATCTACGAGAATATCCATACGCGATAGTCGAGATAGCTTATGTCAGGCCTATTAGACAGCTAATCGGAAGCCTTTATGAACCCAGCAATATTGCTTTCCAGTTATGTTTGGGTTGCTTTCGTTTGCCCGACGTAGGTTTTACCACAGTTTCCTGATATACTCGGACCGAAGTCTACATCTAATCTTATAAAAATAAATAGAAAAAGTATTAGGAGACTAAATGGTAACTACGCTGAATAAGTGTCACAATCTTCTGGGCTTCTAAAGTACTTCGAGAATATATCATCAGAGTAACTTTTCTTGTATAGTAAAGATTTTCTCATTCGAGAATAATATTTTGCATTAACCTCTTACGCTATTACGACGCAATTTCTTTGCTCTTTCGGTTATTATGGCTTTCAATATTGGTCTTAGAGGGTGGTGTTTGTCGTATAAACTTAAATGTCTAAATGTTCACTTTACGAAAAAAGATTGTTCGCTTTCGCAGTAGATTTCGAATGATTCTTGTACGAAGGGCTTTCATAGTGTTTGACGTACAGTCTGAAGCGATGGTTAATATTTATATCATAAAAAAAAGCTAATAGAAAAAGTTGGTATATTTTTATAGTACATCTTATATGCAAATACGTCAAATCTTTTCAATTGGGTTGACGTATGAGGACTATGAAGGCCGATCCATTGCTGTAATACTACTTGTAGCTTTCCACTCTCGACACAGTTTGCTTCCACATTATGGATCGTTGCCTTTTTGTGAAATGTAATTTACACTGTCATTTTTAAACTACACTTTTACCAGTCTTAGAAGTCCTTTCTGGAACAATTTGATTCATCTGTAAACACAACGTCGGCGCAATCTTCCTCATGTTACTCAAAATATAGCTTTCGCAATAAGTTTTTCATACAGCTAAGATTGACTGCCTAACGAGCAGTTTTTGAGAGTTCTGTTAGTACCTTATCTTCTGTGTTTTCATTTAAATTGCGCAACTCAGAGACAAATTGTGGCGTTCGAAGGAGCATTGGTGGATCTACGTGTTCAATTTAAAGTTAACTTTCTCTGAACATATTCTGAATATCACTAAAGTGGCTTTTGAATAATTGGTATTTATTACAAGTACAATTAAACACTGATAAATTGTTTGTTGTTAAGTCGTTTTGCTTTTTGTTATTAACAAATTGAAATTGGCTTCTATCATACGGTGTTCAATTTACAATGCCTATGAAAATCGAGTTGAGTGAATTCAATGAAGGTGTTGTAAAATCTGAGTTCTAAACTTCGTAAATAGATAGTACATTTCTTCAGAAGAACGGTAAATATTCTCTTTTCTTAAAAAGGTACGAATTTGCAGGTTTGGATGAACGATCTTAAACAAACACAAAGTGCTCAAGAACAATATAAAATAACAAATTTTCTTATTCCACTGGTTACTTTAAGACCTGATAACGCCATCGATTTTCTTTCATAATTAGAACAGATATTAACCTGACTTGTGGATTTCCGTGGTCATTGTCTAGTTTTTACTAAGCTTTCAGCCTATATAACTGCCTATGCTGCTTCTTCCGCTCTTGAAAAAACATCCTTGGTCATCTCACTGTTACATCGTTATATATATATATATATATATATATATCGACATTCGTAAAATAGAATATTTAATTTGTAGATAAAAGTAGATAAATATATATATAAGTAAATGTAAATAGGGACCTCAAAAATGATTAGTATTTTGTAATTTACAATTAAATTATTTTTTATACTAACCGTTAATATTGTAAACATGTATTAATTTTGCTAAAAGAAAACAGAAGATAGTTAAAAATTAATGCGATAGTGGCTATACCAATACTTATGACATTGTAACTGGATCACTGAAGGTTGATATATAACCTCTTGCCAAATTAATTTAATATGGCAAGGGGTTATATATCAACCTTCAGTGATCCAGTTAATCAACCACAGGCTCCATCAAAATTACCAATAAAATCTACATATGGATAGCAATTTTTGGCAAGAATATTGAAGATGTCTGTTCACAAATGGGACAATGATGCAATAGTGAATGGTTTTGAAACAGTATATCAACATATATTATTTATAAGGTAAATTGACTATTTATTTAAAAATATAAATATTTAAATATGAAAACGATAAGTGTTAAAATGTATAATTCTAAAGGTTATTATTTTTATTGACAATTTCGAATGAAATTTAATATTTATATAAGAAAATAAAGCTAGTTTAGGTTTGAAGTGATTGATTTAAACATTTTAGTTTATTTTATATTACAAAAGGGTCTACAAATTACAATGAATCTTAATTAGAATAAAAATACCATGCCTATTTGAGATAGATAAAATTTAATAAAGCTTACAAATTTCCAATTCATTAAATGCAGATGTAATATTATACTTTGATTTTCACATGACAATGAAATAAATATCATATTGGAGCGGAGCACGATTAACGACTCTGAGATTGAAAGTAATTTTGAGCACAATAAAGTAAGTATAATTTAAATATTTTAGTTTAATTAAAACATAAATAATTTCATTATTATTCAAATTTGATCATCTTTACAACATTTATTATAAATAACAATATTTATTTAATATCAATATTATATATATAGGAAGTATATGTATAGGAATAAACATATGGTATGTGTATTAATATACAATCATGCTCAGATGTATTAGACACCCCGGGTAAAAACCCTTATTCTCGGTATTATCCAAGTCTGACGGAAATTAACCGTAAAAAAAGTTAATGGTATTTACAGAAATGCGTTTTTGAATACCCTAGTTAATCCCCTATTGAAAAAAATAGGTGGAAAGGGGAAATTGTGGATTTTAGAAATTTAGTGTCATTCTAGCAGTGTGTGAGCAACGTGCGTTTGTGAGTTTGTGGTAGAGATCAATTAGATTATCCTATTTTTTCACGTTGTCAGTTATTTGTTGAATAAAAATGCCTAAAACACGCGAGTTGTCGGAAGGGGAACGCGCCCAAATAGTGCTACTGCATTCCCAGAAGTTATCAATAGCTGCAATTGCAAAAAAAAGATGTTCGCGATGTGCAGTCCGTACAACCATTAGTCGCTATCAGGAGAGTGGGTCGTTTGTTAACAGACCAAAAAGTGGCAGAAAACCCTATACCTCGAATAGAGAAGACAGAATTTTACAAAGTCTGGCTCTCAGTGATAGGAAAAAATCTTCGAAACAGCTCGCCAGTGAGCTGAAACAGCGTTATCGCGCAAACAGTGAGAAGGCGTCTCCAGCGTGCTGGTTTACGAGGGTGTAAAGCGACGTAAACCGCTTTTAACTGACGCTCATAAAAAGAAGCGTTATTTATGGGCCAAACAACATGATAATTGGACAATCGAGAAGTGGTCGAAGATTCTTTGGTCTGATGAATCGAATATCGAGGTATGTAAGTACATCTTCATGATTAATATTCTTATCGTTGTATGCAATTCAGTCTACATGTAACATTAAACAAAGTTAATCCTGTCTAAGTGCTAACATTCTTCTTTTGCCTGGCAGCTTTGGGGACTACCTGGGACGCTATACGTTCGCCGTAGGCTTATGAACCACAATGTATCATTCCCACAGTAAAATTTGGAGGTGGTAGTATCAATGTCTGCATACGGTGTTGGAGAAGTGTACCTGTGCGATGGACGGATGAATAGCCAACGGTATTTAGCCATGTTGGAGGAAGTATTAGAACCGTCTGTGCTAAAACTATTCGACCAGGATATTCCACAATACATTTTTCAGCAAGATAATGCGCCCTGCCACAAATCGGGAGCTGTAATGCGTTGGTTCGAGGAAAACACAGTGGAGGTATTGGATTGGCCGCCACAAAGTCCCGATTTGTCGCCCATTGAAAATTTGTGGTGTATCTTAAAAATTAAGATCACGGAACATAAATGCCTGTCAAAAGCAGAATTATCAACAAAAATTCGCGAAATATGGGCTGCAATACCACCGGCAGAGTGTTACAATTTAGTAGCAAGTATGCCTCGACGAGTGCGAGCTGTCATTAAGGCTAAGGGCGGAGCGACAAAATATTGATAAATTGTACTATATTACTAAATAACACTTTGTACATAATTTTCACAACAGTTTTATTTTCCTCACCTCTCTTTTGACTAAACTATATAAACTATATATGCATGTATGTACATAAATTCGTAAGGTGTCTAATACATTTGAGCATGGGTATATATCCGTTGTTTATTTTGATTTATCGATATTTATAATGAATGGTTTTTCTTTATTGTAACCCTAAAGCCAATCTATCGGTGCGTAATTTTGTCACAAAACCCGAGCCGTTCATTAAATCGATACCAAGCGATCAGTACTTTTTTTATTATATTTTTCAGTTGCCAGTGACACTGGCCGCACGATTCTCGGATTCACTATCATATACTTATAGTTTTATCTTTAAGCTCACTTCTCTGCTTCGTTATTATTCATTATATCGAATGAAATATTCGTAATATTGGTGCTGAGTATAGGCAAATAGAATCAATTTTTATTTATTTATTTTGCAATTCAATTTTATATTCATTATTAACAACGAAAATTTATTCGTAGGTACCAAAACAGTATAAATATGTATGTACGTACTAACTGTCGGTTGTCAATAGTTGCATAATACAGTACTTACATGTGAACAAGTTTCAGTTGTTGCACGTGTATGCCATGTGTATCGATCGTGTAGATGTGTGTTCATCTTCTCCGATATTTCTTTTCTTATTTTTTCTGTTTTCAGGATGATTGAATACAAATTCAAAAGGTACTTGAAATTCACCAGACGCAAATACGTTTGGTGAATTAATCGATAAACTTTATGAAAAAAATCAGTGAAAAAATAGTCTTAAAACTCCGTGAAGACTTAAATTTTGCCAGGTCTGAAATAACTATTACAAGGAATCAATAAGATGGGACATATCATAGAATAGTATGGGAACAGTATTCTAGAAAGGACAATTTAAGAATATACGGTTTACTCGAAAAAACAACGGATTCGTCTACACAAAAGTGACAAAATTTTAAAAAGTCAATCATCCGAAGATATTCTTGCGTTGAAGAGGAGAGATGAGGTGCAAGTCAAGTGAAAGACCTTCGTATAGTTTTTTTAGTAAATATCTGTCACTCAAATTGTTTTCATCGTGTGTCGATACTTCTTCTATACAACTTTATTTACTTATTTATTTTTTTACATATATTTATATTATTTTTGTTCACATGAAATATTGTTAGCGTGATTCAAATACCTATATTTTCCAAATTGTAAGAATGAAGAGACAAATTGCAGTAGCACACCTGAATATATGTTATTTTTTACCAACTCATTTATTAGATACTTATAACATGGATATGCTGTGTTTATTCGGGACCTGGCTTTCATCCGAAGTTGACACTAAATTATTACAGATACAGGGTATTCGTAATAATAGGGTTGGTCGTAGCGGCGGTGTAGGCATACGAATACATTTGTGAAGCGAGCTGAACTGTGACTATCCCGGCATTGATGTATTGCACAACCTAACCCACGCTTTTTTAGAAATGTCAAAAAGTGTGGGTTAGGTTGTGGAATAGTTCGAAAAAATATTTATTCCAATGCGTGTATAAGGCTCCTGTATTAAATAATAAAGCACCTTCAGAGGAGTTAGAACCTCTGCTCCGAAATTCAAAGTAAACTCTAAATATATATATATATATATATATATATAAGGTTTTCTTTTCTTTGTGGTCTTTTGCGGCAGGGTTAATTAATTAATTATTCAACTTTTTAACGTTTCGGCAATATACATATTGCCTTCTTCAGAATTTATTCAATATATCTGCCTCACCAAAATCCAAATATCTCCAATATTGCTTAAAATGTGTCGTCTACATTAAAAAATTTTCCCTTTTTTTTGGTTTTGGGAGTGATCAATTATAATATTATTGTCTATATTCTGTATGTATTTTAGTTTTACACATTGTTAAAGTCAGGTGATGTGTGTCTTTGTTGTTTTTTTAAAACACACATCACCTGGTATTTATTTATTGTTAAATTTTTATTTAACGTATAAATTGATATTTCAGTAAATTTAGGACTACTGCTATTTTAGTGCGCATGACCGTATATATATATATATATATATATATATATATATATATATATATGGTATCCTGGTTCCCGAACACACCCCGATACAAGTCAGTGACTAACAAGACATTGAGGAAGTAAGACGTGTGTGTGTGCGAGTGCGAAGACGACGACGAACGATAACTTTATATATATATATATATATATATATATATATATATATATATATATATATATATAGTTATATATTATATTAATCTTCTATGTTATTTAGTTTTAATACAATACTTCTCGTTGATATATCGTTTAGTTATTTACCTACGAATACTAAGAACCTAAAATCATACGGGACAATCATATATATATATATATATATGATATATATATATATATATATATACAATATATATATATATATATATATATATATATATATATATATATATATATATTATACGTAGAATTTCAGTAATTCGAGATTGATAGTCCGACGTTTCTTGGATAATTATTGCCTGTAAAAATGAGCAACAAGAGCAAACGGAAATATTTTTCGATCGAGGCGAAATTAGAACGAGACTAGATAAAGGTAAAACTGTAAAAAGAACTAGCAGATGTATACGATATAGGAGAAGCTACTTTATTTGAGACCATAATGATAGATTGTGCAATAGGTCTTTAGGAACGGTTAATCATATTTTGCAAGCTTATTAAATAAGCCGCCGACATACACTAGTCGACTTGTCCTGGGTCGGTACGGATTGGGTGCAGTATGTAAAATTGAGCAAACACAGCCAAACAACCTCTAACAAAGAGGAAAGAAAAAAGTGACTACAGGTGATGCCATAAGAACCTGCACGAATTGTGCAATAGTCAGGCTAATATCTGATTAAATGCCATATGAGAAGCTGTTTTTTAGAAATAAATTTAGAGAAGGGGAATCCGACTTCAAAAGTGGTGTGGATTGGTTGGGTGAATGGAAGAACGGTTCGATATTCGTCAATATAATGTACATATATAATATATATACAGACTTGTTCATTCTAGAATTAGATATGCGCTGTCCACAAGTGGAAAGAGTGCAGTTAGGTTAAAGCGCGCGAGAAAGGAGGATAGAATATCTCTCACCACACCACAGTTCGTGTGTGCGTGCGTTGCTACGATAAACCTCCCCTACTGATAATCAAAATAAGTCATTCTTGTTAAAGCCGTTGCGGTGTACTAAGCATTTATTATTTTACTTTTAAAAATGACTTATACACACGAAGAACGAATACAAATTATAAAATGGTACTATGGTGGCCATAGCGCACAAGAAATTGTTGGGCGATTTGTTTTTTCGTTTGAAAATAGACCCGTACCGACTGTTCAGACTGTTTTGAATATTGTCCATAGGTTAGAGAGTACGGGATGTTTGAATAGCTGCCAAAACTGTATTTTTAAAAGTTTCTTTTAATTTTTTCATTGTTTGAAAATCTTTTTAATTTTTAGAATTTTCTATTTCATTTATTTCAAGAATATTTTATTAGTTTCACGCCAAACGGCAAAACATTTCAAGAAAATAGCCATGTTGCATTTTATTAAAAGATTCAAATAAAATGCATCAAATAATTTATACAATTCAAAAATGTAGGTAGGTATTGTCAATGCATAATGATTTACAGCCCCGACCTACACACATCATGTCGCTGGTGAAGACTGATTTCAGACATTCTCACGCGTAACACGCGTAAAGTAGGGGAAGTTGTTTGCAATACAAAAGTGGGAGAAAACGAAACTGCCAATTCTAAATCTAGAATGAACAACTCTGTATATATATACATACATAAAATCTATTTATGTATATATATTGTATATATATATAATATAAAATACAGTCATGTGCACGAAAATAGCAGTGGTCTTAAATTTGCTGAAATATCAATTTATACGTTAAATAAAAGAAAGATATTTCCCTTTGCTCTTGTCGCTTACTTTTACAGGCAATAATTATCCAAAAAAACGTCGGACTATCAATCTTGAATTACTGGAATTCTACGTATAATATACATATATGAATATATATATATATATATATATATATACATATATATATACGAGGATAGTTTGACAAGTAGTGAGAATGACACATAGGTGGCGCTCTAATTGGTAAAACAAATGCATTGTAATTTAGGTTGCCTATTTATATGTTTTCATTCCGATATTTAGATAAATCGGTTGATTAGTTTATTTTTGACAGTTGATTGAAAAAGAAGCAACACATCGTTTTGTTAAAATGGAAAAAGCAGAGTATCGTGCGGTGATTAAATACTTCGTACTTTTCCATTCTCACTACTTGTAAAACTACCCCCGTATAAACTGAAATATCAATTTATACGTTAAATAAAAGAAATTTATTCTTTATTCTAACATGTTACAGAACTATACCAATAAATAAAAAGAGAGAATGCCAAAGAGAAAATAAAACTGTTTACAAAAATATCCTAGGACAAACAAAATAATTGTGTATTAAAATAGCAGCCATGCCATAATACTAACCAAATGTTATTTTAGTTAATTGAATTGAAACACTTAGTATTTTATTTTTTGACCTTTGTTGTTTATTATCCTTTGACACCTGTGGAGCAACGAGTTCACCAGTTGCCTTCTTGTCTCTGCTGAAATTGATTGCTATTTGGCTTGACATATTCTCCATGGATCGCTAATATTTTGCAGCTTCGCAATAGATACAGTCTTTTTCAATTCCACCTATAAGTTTTCAATGGGGTTTAAGTCTTGTGATTGTGCCGGCCAGCTTAAAACACGAACGTTATTATCTTGAAATCGAGTTTTCGCTTTTCAAGAAACATGCTTCGGATCGTTTCCTGCATATATGTATAACCATCTTAGTGGCATTTCTTCCTCTACATATGGTAGAAGCACAGTTTGTAATATGTTCACATGGACATCAGCATTCAGTATGACTTCTATTTTGTGTAAAGGGCCTACGCCATACCATGAAAAACACCCCATAGCATGATTCTTGAGCCCCCGAATTTTACCGACTTTTTGGTGCACTTTGATGTAAAATGGTGGTCTTCGTACATGTTGTTGATATGCACCGGAATTAAATAAAACCTTTTTCGATTCATCAGACCACAGTGCATTACGCTACTTTTTTTCGTCCTATTGTACGTGTTCATAAGCAAACGACAATCTACTTTGTATTTTATTTAATAATGGAACCTTCCTAGGCCTTCTTGCACGCAACTTTCCATGAGTCAATCTTCGTTTAATAATAGAGGTGCTTATACAAAGACGTAATTCACTTTTAATTGCAGCTGAACTTATGAACGGCGTCTTCTTTGCACAAGTTAAAATGTTCTTCTTTAAGGCTAGTTTTCCTTTTTTCACCACGATTTTCATTCAATTTTTGCCAGGTCTTAGCGTTTGCAACCATTTTCGCAGTGCATTGTCATGCACTGTTATCTGCGGAATAGTACAGAAAATGAGGGGGAATTACTGCATTTTCTAGTGAGAAAACTCTGTAATTCCCCCTCATATTCAGTACTTTTTCGGAAACCATATACCATATATTCAGGTATTTTAAATAATTTCAATATAGCTGCATCAGAATTGTCCGTTGTAAATGTTATGTACAAGTATTAATTTAGGACTGCTATTTTCGTGCATATATCTGTAATATACCACTGCATTATCGTAAAAATTCATAATCCTTTTGGAAAACAGGAGGTTAATTTCCGATCAGTTGTACAACTGCGACGAATTCAAATTATAGAATGTTATTAGCGAAATATTTAAAATTAACAAATTCATTGACATTTTTATTACCTATATTTATTTAATTAAAATGTAGGATAATATATTTCCTTAATAGAAATTTATCAAATGAATAATTAATTAGCTACTTCCGTTACTCAATATTTCATTATCATTTCTGAAAATACTTTACGGCCATTAACGTGACGGAAGTAAATTATTTTAAGACGTTTTATATATTCATTTGTTTAATTAGAGAGACCTTAATTTACTTATTAACTGCAACAGAATCCTACGCTACCGCTATAAATTCCAAAGTTTAGATTACGTATGGCAATTTGCACGTACTATATATTATAATATGAGAGCGAATTACTTAAAAAATAATTAGGGAAATTATTTATGAAGTATAAAATTTTTCGAACGTCCACAGCTTAGGTTGACTGAGAACGCACAAATTATAAAAACCGTTTTATTTATATACAAAAGAAACACACATAAAATTAATAGAGGTTGTTCATGATGTGAAATTGTTATTGATAGAATACTATTTGGGTTCCATTGAAATAAGCTAAAAGCAAGTCAAATAATAACAGTAGTTTAGTGGTTTTCTAGCAAATTCTACAGATTTTTGCAATTTAATCAAGCTATTTCTGAGCTAATTAATCATTTCTCTTCTATTTGCCCCACCGTCTCTATCTAAAGTTACTTAATTTTTCTTTATTCACTCAAAAGGGGTTCTATGTCTGTAACAATCGAGTTGCTTCTGTTTAGCCCTCTGTATTACTGATAGTATATTGAACCATTTTCTTCTATTGTCACTCCTTATTTATATCGTCACCACATTTTACTAGTTTCAATTTTACTCTCAACGTGTATGTTCGGAGGCTACGAGTTCTTCTCCTATTTTCTTCCTTTATACTACATGAATGTGGATAGTTTTCACTTCGCTTTTGATGGTTATTACTCACGATTTCTAAATATTTATGTTTTTAAACTTTTCATTAGCACATTGCATGGTTTTTTTCCCATAATATACTTTATTCAAACATAAGAATTACATTTAGAAATAATAGGACAAGTGAAATTGGATTGGAATTTGAGACTACGATTCACATGATACTTTGCAAGACCCAGAATGGAATGTCCATGTTTAAGTTTGGTCGCAGAAGAATCGTCTACCGTAGAAGTGTATGATGATGAAAGCAATATTCATAATGTACTTCGGGAATTAGCCCTTGAAGAAATTGGTAATGAAAACAAACAGAGTCAATCATATGATGAAGACACAGCGGTTGTTTTAGTTTCGGGCAAATATATTGGACGTCACAAAGTATTTCCATTTATTGGCCCCTATGGGCTACAAAAAGACCATCAACGGAGATTTCCCTATGAAAAGCATTTTTCCTAATCATAGATGACAAGGTTATCAATCATTACAGACACAAATATTTGCAGAGTAGACCATAGCGTCAAATCGACCCAAAAATTTGCTCGTATCAATAAGTGAGTGTCAATTGATGCAGAAGATTGACACTATGGTTGGGGTTACTTCAACTAAATTCTTTTCTAGATTATTGGGCAAGTCAGGGCATTTACTGGCTTGGTTGGGGTTACTAAATTCTTTTCTAGATTATTGGGCAAGTCAGGGCATTTACTGGCTAGACATTCCAAACACAACTATATCATGAAATCGATACCAATCGCTTCTTGATATGATACATTTCGCTCATAACGAAACGTTTTAAAGAAGCGATCACCTCTGTAAAATTCAACCTTGGCGAGGGTGCCTGACATTTGATCACTAGTAGTTATTTTTAAATTCTATATATTCTTTTAACATAATACATTGAATTTCTTTACTAAAGTTTATCACCATAATCAAAGTAGTTTAAATAAAATAAACTTTAAATATGTTTATATATATTGCATATTTTTTAGATTTGTTTTTATGTTTGCTAATTGATTCTTTAATTTCTTTAATTTTGATGAAATAGAAAATCTAAAGTTTTTCTAATAAACAATATATTATAACTTTGAATATAATAAAACCATGCTATCTGCTTCTGGGCTTCCGGACTAGAACCGCGTCACTTGTATATCTACCGACGTTTCGTACCCATTTGTATGGGACATCTTCAGGGCTCAACTACTGCACTGAAACTGAGTTTCAGTGTAGTTCAAATGGGTACGAAACGTCGGTACGTGACGCGGTTCTAGTCCGGTAGCCCAGAAGCAGATAGCATGGACCACGATCGCGGAAGTTTACGTATCAGATTATAATAAAACCTTTTTCGGTAGCTTTTTATATAATTTTTGATGCTATTATTTAAATACACGTATCTCTTTTCTTTAGTTCTTCTATATAGTTCATTATAGATTTAATTTTCTTTTCATGTAGAAGTCGTACCTGCGCACCATCCATTTCATTTATAACCTATTCCATCTTGGTTAATAGTGTTTGTTTACACTTATTATGGTTTACTTTAATAGTTTATTTTACATTTTTAATTTTTAAAATTTAATATCTCTGTATAAGAGATATTAAAGTTATTAAAAATGTAAAATAAACTATTGAAGTAAACCATAATAAGTGTAAACAAACACCATTAACCAAGATGGAATAAGTTATAAATGAAACGGATGGTGCGCAGGTGCGAGTGTCTGTTTACACTTATTATGGTTTACTTCAATAGTTTATTTTATATTTTTAATTTTTAAAATTTAATATCTCTGTTTAAGAGATATTAAAGTTATTAAAAATGTAAAATAAACTATTGAAGTAAACCATAATAAGTGTAAACAAATATCTCTTATACAGAGATATTAAATTTTAAAAATTAAAAATGTAAAATAAGCTATTGAAGTAAACCATAATAAGTGTAAACAAACACCATTAACCAAGATGGAATAAGTATTTGTTTACACTTATTATGGTTTACTTCAATAGTTTATTTTACATTTTTAATTTTTAAAATTTAATATCTCTGTATAAGAGATATTAAAGTTATTAAAAATGTAAAATAAACGGATGGTGCGCAGGTACGAGTGTCTGTTTACACTTATTATGGTTTACTTCAATAGTTTATTTTATATTTTTAATTTTTAAAATTTAATATCTCTGTTTAAGAGATATTAAAGTTATTAAAAATGTAAAATAAGCTATTGAAGTAAACCATCTGTTTATTTTACATTTTTAATTTTTAAAATTTAATATCTTATTATGGATGGTGCGCAGGTTACTTCAATAGTTTATTTTACATTTTTAATAACTTTAATATCTCTTATATAGAGATATTAAATTTTAAAAATTAAAGATGTAAAATAAACTATTGAAGTAAACCATAATAAGTGTAAACAAACACCATTAACCAAGATGGAATGTTATAAATGAAACGGATGGTGCGCAGGTACGACTTCTACATGAGATGAAAATTAAATCTATAATGAACTATATAGAAGAACTAAGGAAAAGAGACACGTGTATTTAAATAATAGCGTCAAAAATTATATAGAAAGCTACCGAAAAACATAAATGTATTTAAAATTAAAGTGGCCAAAATTATTTAAAAAGTTAAGTTATATCGGTTTCAGTATTTTTTTTAAATACATAAAAGGAAGTAAAGTATTAAGATATTTATTATGCTGCTTAATTAAAATTAATAATAAAAGGAAATGTTATTAGTGCGCAACTAAGTTCTCGCTGTTTTTTTGATGAAAATGGAACTTTATTGTGAAAAAATGTTTACAAATGAATCATTCAAAATATTGCTCATCGCTAGCGACAACTTTTTCCCATTTTTCTGGCAGAGCTCGAATACCGTCACGGTAGAAGTGTTCGTCTTTTGAGGATATCCACGAATCAAGCCATTTTTAGCGGAACTGCTGATTAGCCAGACCATGTGCCATCGAACGGAACAAGTAATAATCGGACGGCGCAATATCTGGGGAATATGGCGGGTGGGGTAGGACCTCCTATTTAAGCGTCTCTAAGTAGGTTTTAACGGGTTTGGCAACGTGAGGCCGAGTGTTGTCATGCTATAGAATCACTTTTTTGTGCCTATGCTCGTATTGTGGCCGCTTTTCGCACAGTGCTCGGCTCAATCGCATCAATTGAGTTCGATACCGTTCCCCAGTGATGGTTTCGTTCGGTTTCAACAGCTCATAATAAATAACACCGCCCTGGTCCCACCAAATACACAGCAAAACCTTCGCAGCGAGAATATTCAGCCGAACCGACGACGGGGCAGTCCCCAAGATTTTGTTCTCTTTGGGTTGTTGTAATGAATCCATTTTTTTTGCCGCTGGAGCAGTTGTTCGCACGCGAAAAAAGGACTCTCAACGTTTCTTGGCTTCAAATCATAAGGAACCCAAGTTCCTTGTTTTTGAATTATTCCCAATGCATGCAATCGCTGGGAAATAACTTGGCGGGTAACCCCTAATGCTGAAGCAAGCTTTTTTTGAGTTTGGCACGGATCCTCATCGAGCAATGCCTCCAATTCAGCGTCTTCGAAGGTTTTTGGTCTTCCTTCACGCGAACAGTCGTCAACATCGAAATTACCGTCTTTCAAGCGACGGAATCAATCACGGCACGTTGTTTCACTTAAAGCAGCATCTCCGTAAACTTTTTGGAGTTCTCGATGCGCTTCAGTCGCCGTTTTCTTCGAACGAAAGAAGAAAAGCAACACTTCCCGCAAATGACGATTATTTGGCACAAAATCAGACACTTTCACACAACTAAAAGTATATGACGCAAAAACAAAATCACTAATGTGTCAAAGCGGTTTGTTTACCATATGTCTAAGCTTGGTTTATGACATTTTGGTTATGTCACAATCGACCAGCACTTACTACTGGAGCCATCTCTTGAAAAACAGCGAGAACTTTGTTGCGCACCTAATATATTGTTTGATCATGTAAACAAGGTTTTATTATATTCAAAGTTATAATATATTGTTTATTAGAAAAACTTTAGATTTTTTCCATGTGATTGTATTGTAATAAACAATAATGTTTTTAGTACTGGATTAATAACTGTTTTAAGTATCGATGATTTTTCTCAGTATTTATCCTTAACGTTTTTCTTTTGTCTTTCCTTTTAGCAAGTTAGTATATGGATACTGGGCAACAAGCCACACTGCACTCCCTTATTTATTAAATGTCAGTCATATTTATAAGGTCTTATAGGATTTTTAAATAAATAGGAATATAGCACAAAAACATAAGAAGTATTTTCTTTTTGTTCTTATAAATCATTAATAAATTAAATTAATTATAAATTTTTAAATTACATCCTTATTTTAATATATTATTACTTTTACTTGTACAAAATATTTAAACTTTTCAATCAAATATGTTTTTAAAATGTAATTAACATAATCTTATTTTATTCTCATTTATTGGATTTGTTATTTACAATCTATAATAACAATATCCCTTTAAAATAATTGCCTCATTATATTCCTTTCAATTTCTTACTTTATTACGTTATTTCCTACCCTGCTTTCCTTCGAATCTTCAAAAATCAATTGTATGTTTTATACGTGTAAACACATTATTAGTGTCTAAATTTTTCTAAATTCATATTAGATATTAAGCCCCAATTTTCTAATACAATAAAGGACTTTCAATACATTTACAGTGATAGCTATGAAAAATATATTTATTAATTGAAATTTTTGACATCTTCTCTTCGAGTTTTATCTTTAGTCAATATTATTTTACTTTGTATTAATTATTTTCTTTCTTCTCTTTTTAGACACATTATATACTATGAACTATTTATCAAAGTTATCATCCATTTGAAATTTACAGCAATTATTAGTTCTTTAAAATAATGTAAGGCTTTATTTTATATCAAGACCATGCAATATGCTCTATTAATCTTTATAAAAAAAGTCTATGTATCCTATATTATATTTCTGCAAATACTTAAAATATCTAAAATCCGATACAAAGATAATTGCTTATAATAACCACGAGTTTTTGAATGGGATGGGTTTGTTTGATTACCTGAAGTTGTCCACACATACGGCTTGCTATGCAGCCCAAACCGGTCGTGTCGATTGTAAAGTAAAATAAGTGCACCAACTTGTTAAATGAATAAGCAACATATTGCATATTTGAGCGTCAAGGTGAGGAACAAGGAGCCCCGTATCTCGTTTTAAAAATCAATTCAAAAAGTATAAACAATACAGTGGCAACGGTAAATAAAATTCATCAACAGGAAAAGGTAATTTTGCTTTATTTAAAAAAAATTAAATTGAAAATAATTCGCAAATTAATGTTAAGAGATATGATACCTAATATACAAAAATTAAATCATAAGTAAGACGTTTTGTATTCTGGATTATACAAATAAGTAACTTTGGGCCAAGGTTTATTTAGAAAGAAAATTTTACATTTTAAAATTTATTAAATTAGATTTGCTCCACAGGTATTTTAACGAAATGAAATAATAAAACCCGAAAATTTCATTATTAATTTTTACTAATGCATTAAAAGAAATTATATGATTCCACAATGCAATGAAAAAAAGTTTTAACACGAATTAATAATTGAATATGTTAACTGATGGTTATTTTCATAAACTATATTAAGATAAAAATAATTAACTCGGTTTTAATCCAAAAATACATAAGAGAAATACAGTACGAGATTTACATAATCATCTAGCTGATACTGTCGCAATGGAGATATTCTAATGACGGCTCAGGCTAATCCAAGTGGTAGCACATCGGCAGTCCCGGAAAATGTAAAATAAATGAATCGAATGGAATGTATTAGAACTGATACTTAAAATTTGTACTCGAAACTTGTATTAAACTGGTACTAAAAAGTGTATTAAAAGCTCATCGATCTGAAAAGCGCCGGAAAATTTACTTTGTTTTCAAAAAAATATTTCCGACAAATGTTGTAATTAGTACGTTCAAAATCCAAATTCGAAACTAAATGATCATTACATAAAGGTAGTACATAAAATCGGTTATATATAAAGAAGTTAATGATCTAGATTTATTCTGTTCATAAGAAAAAAAAACCCAAAGTACGTATTTTATGTTCAGAAGCTTAACGGAATATATACGAGGGTAGTTTGACAAGTAGTGAGAATGGAAAAGACAAACGAATCTTTTAAATACAAAATAATTTTTATTTTTCAATATATTCTCCTAAAAGAGCAATATATTTATTCCAACGGTGCTCCAATACCCTTATGCCATCTCTAAAATGCGATTCCGGAAGGCTTGCAAAATACTCATTTACGAGGATGATAAGCTCGTCGTTAGACGAAAATTTCTTTCCACCTAGTGCCGTTTTCAATTTTGAAAAAAAGTGGAAGTTGGAAGGGGCTAGAACCGGCGAATAAGGCGCATGCGGTACTAATTGGAAATGTAACTCGTGGATTTTGGACATCGTAACTGTGCTGGTATGGGAGGGAGTGTTGTCTTGGTGAAACAAAATTCTAACCATTGTTTCGACTGTTGTTTAGTTTCAGGTGTACTGCAGTGCATCCAAGTTTCATCGCAAGTAACAAATCGCCTACAAAAATCAACCGGCTTCCGCTTATAAAGGTCCAAATACTCATTGGAAATGCGCAAACCAGTGAACTTTTGATCAGTCGTAAGCAATCGCGGCACCCATCTTGCTGAAAGCTCGGAAAGGCCCAATTCTTTCGTTAAAATGTGGTGTACGCGTTCTGTTGAAATGTTTACCATGTCTGCTGTCTCTCTCACTTTGAGTCGTCGATCTTGCGTAATAATATTATGGATTTTTATAATCATTTCCTTAGAAGTCACGATTTTGGGTGCTCCAGAGCGCGCTTCATCAACACAGCTTGTTCCACCACGTTTAAATTCAATTACCCATCTACAGGGTGGAGCAGAGGAAACGCATGTTTTTCACTATTGAATGATTGGGAAACGGTTCGATAAAATTAATAAAAACAAGCATTAAGTGATAGATTTTTTAATGCAGTTTTGAAATATACGTACTTTAATTAGGTTCGAAAAATAATGTCTTGGAGATAACGTCCTTCTTGCTGGATACAAATTTGGATCCTCTCCTAAAAGTTACGGACGGCTCTCTCCAACATTTCATTCGGCACGGCTTCAATTACTCGACGAATGGAATTCTTCAGGTCATTGATTGTGCGAGGCTTGTTCATGTAGACTCTAGATTTCAAATATCCCCACAAAAAGAAGTCACATATCGACAAATCGGGTGAGCGAGGGGCCAGTGGACATCACCATTTCTCGAAATAACATGTCCTGGGTGTGTGAGCGTGTGAGCTGTGGCACCGTCATGCTGAAACCATATTTCTCTCACATTCACTTGACGCCTTTCAAATTCTGGATGAAAAAAGTTGTTTAACATTTCAACGTAGCGCGCTGATGTCACAGTAACTGTAGTTCCTTCCTCTTCAAAAAAATAGGGTCCAACAATTCCCATCTTGGAAATGCAGCACCACACTGTTACTTTCAAACTATGGAGAGGTCTTTGGTGCAATTGATGTGGGTTCTCCGACGCCCAAAGCCGACAATTTTGAACATTGACGTAACCGTCTAGATGAAAATGTGCTTCATCACTCATGAGGACGGTAGCATCTGCATCTTCCGTAAAAATTTCGTCCATTACGCGACAAAACTCTCTGCGTTGCACAAAATCCCCTTCACTAAGCTGTTGGACGATCACTAACTTGTACGGGTGAAACACAAGATCATCATGTAAGATGCGATGAAGCGAACGATGTGATATACCCAGCGCTACAGCCTGTCATCTAGTCGATCGCTTCGTACTAGCAACAACTGCCGTTCTCACTCGTTCTACATTTTCCGGAGTTCGTACTGAACGGGGAAGACCAGGTGGTTGCTGTTTCATCACAGATCCAGTACTTGTAAACGCTGCAACCCATCGGAGTACAGTATTTCGATCAGGCACTATACCCCGACGTCCAACTCTAAAATTTTGACGGAAAAGACGTTGCACTGTGACTAACGAGTTATTGTTTCTAAAGTACTGCTCGACAACGAACACGCGATACTCTACGCTCCAACGCTCCACAGCAACTGAAACTGCGTTGTATGGGCAGTCTACAAACATTCATTCAAGGACAATACCCCCTCACGTCGCCGCGTACTAGTAGTTCGAAAAACATGCGTTTCTTCTGCTTCACCCTGTACTTATTGTGGCGAATGGTGGAGCAGATTCACCTAATGTTTCCCGTAACACGATACTCTGCTTTTTCCATTTTAACAAAACGACGTGTTGCTTCTTTTTCAATCAGCTGTCAAAAATAAACTAATCAACCGATTTATCTAAATATCGGAATGTAAACATATAAATAGGCAACCTAAATTACAGTGCATTTGTTTTACCAATTAGAGCGCCACCTATGTGTTATTCCTACTACTTGTCAAACTATCCTTGTATGAATTGGAACATCTTCTCAAACTCACAAAAACGAGACATACGTACTTGTACGCAAGATTAGGTAAAACGTACATCCCGAAACGAATGAAAGTAATAAACACAAACACCTAAAAACAACAAATAAAGACACACAATAACGATAATAAACCAAGGCAACAAAACAAGGTAACTAATTTATAAACAACCCAAAAACGAAAAATTAACTAGGTAATATTTAACAAAGGTAACCTAATAAAACAGGACATCGACGATATACGAGAATACAAATGAAAGTTGATATCGACGCAATCTTCAAAACAACATGTGGGTGGAAGATAAAGGTTGTTACGCCCAACGACAACCAGAAAAAGGTAAGCTTAATTAAAAGATAAGTTCTAGATCGATAAATTGACATGATTATAAAAATACGAAAGAATGACATGGTTATAACGCACGTAAACAACACAAACATGTATGGAAAAGTTATAACGAAAACACAATATTGGGGCTAGTAGATGTAAGGATAATAGAGTAACGAAGGTGTTACATAAACACGATTAAGTGAAAAATAAAACTATGATTAACAAAAAGAACAAATTACTAAATACAAAGGAATTTATTTTACACCAGGTGATTAATATTATACAAACTCTACACCATAGCGATGTTCATATGTACCATAATGTATCTGTGGTAAAAGGAATCAATAATGCAGAGAAAGCAAAAATGGTTGGATGAAGATATATGTTCAGGTTGATCAAAATAATCCGCCGCATCTTAATTGAAAAACTCAATCTTAGATGCTAAATTCAAAGTTTGTTCAGCATCAATTGATAGATGGTTAAGAATTGTATCGAATCTGGCATTGCAAAAACACTGACGATGAGACGTTGTGTTTTCAATACAATTGACAAACCAAGTGTTAATTTGTTTAATGCCAATTACCAGACGAACGAAATCGAAAAAAATCATGAACTAGCAATGGTGTTGAGCATTGCATTTATTAAGCGTATATGTACATACATCGCCTTTCTGTTGAAGAAGAATATTTCAAATAAATAAAACAATTCTTGTTATTTTAAGCCATAATACTCAAGTACTAAAGAAACAATAGTAACTACAAATTCAATAGTTTTTCAATATTAAAGCAAAACAATATACTTCTAATGTTTGCTTTTGTAATAGTCTAAATATAACGTTTACTTAGATTCAGTTATTCATATTTAAACAGGGATATATTTGGTTTTCATTTTAATTAAATTGTGCCAAATTTTACATGATTTATTTGTATATCGTATACGTTCACGTATGAACTGCTATTTACTGTATAAATTATACATTTCATTATTAATATAAAAAACAATATCTACTATTTAAGATTCTTTTAAACAAATAATGAACAATTATAATGTAATTAAATTAGAGCTTTTGTACTGGAGTATATTTCGAGTGGTCTTTGTAATTATGTTTTCCATTTTGACGATTACATTCCTAATTTTAGTTTATATTTTCCTATATAAGGATTTATTTTTTAATTTTGATGATTTTTTTTAAAGAAATATAAAAAAATTAACTCTTCAGTTCCTGCTGCAGGAATCGAGACAGAGACCCTGCAGCTTTACTGAAAATGAAGTTAAAGAGTAAAAGGCAATGGATGAAAGAGGGAGGGGGCTCGTTAATTCCTATCAAAGAAGTACCATTTTAGAAAAGTTTAGAACTATTATTTTAATGTATGTGCTCATGTAAAATGCATGCCATACGCCCAGATGGAATGCCTTCAAACACACTATATGATACTATAGTACCGCAGACGGTACCACATACGTCTTCTTATTGCCAATGAAGTATATCCTAGAACTGCCTATAAAAAAAATTGTTCAATAATTATACGTTCCAACATTGCACTCCACACAGAAGAAGAGTAATTTATTTTAGTGATCGATTTATCATATCCACTAAGGGTTATCTGCAGGACATTAATATAAATTATGGAAACTTATTCCTCCTATTAGCAAAATTACCTTCGCAAATTCATGACACATCCAATCTATATCCTGTTATGCATGCTATTAAACCAATAACAACGATCTATTATTCACTAAAAATCAGTGCCTAAAAACACTTAATGCAAATACGGCGAATCCAGTTATAAATAAGCAAAAGCATTCTATACTTCTAACTGAAAGAATCAAGCAATTTCTAAAATGTTTTATCGAATTAAAATTCAGCAAAACATGCACATTCAATACACTAGAAACGAATAGCTAGGTATTAGTTTTCAAAACTTTGTTACAATTATAAACTGTTTCTTTTGAATGAATCTATTATTAAACTGTCAAATAATCAAGCTATATTTGTTTCCAAGGCACTTTTCATTGATTTTTCTAGGGAAACTCCAAAATAAGGTTTTCTGACAAGACGATTTATCAAATTTTTTAAAAACCAGTGAATGAAGACTGAAGATCACTTTCGAACAAGTCCAAATACATTCAATTCAGTCAGGCAGTATAGAGTACACATCTTAAAGGACGTTTTTAGCGAAATCTTACAATTTAGTTATTTACCCAAGCAATCGCCTTCTAGTGAATAAATCCGAAATTCGATATTAATTGTACGCACAATATTATCTAATATATCACAGAACACTCTGTATATTTAGTTAGTTCATTTTTGCTTATTGGTTATAAATAGAAAACAGTTATGATAATGCTATCTGCTTCTGGGTTTCCGGGCTGGAACCGCGTCACTAGTATATCTATACAAGACAAGGAAGGACATGTGTGTCACATCCAAAGTCAGTCAAGGTGCTTAACAAATAGACAAATAAAAGATCACGGGTAGAAAAACGAGGTATAGATAAATACAAAGATATCACAAAGTGCCAAATATATATAAAAACGGTGCATAGAGATTTTTGTGCGTAAAGTAAAAACAATTCTATGTATGACTATAAATCGTAAATATTATATTTACAAAAGGAATGGGTAACCAACATTATCTACAACCTAATACAATATATAGTTCAAAGAATATACAATACTTTGAGATATGAAAGAATCTGAAATATCATTATAGCTAAGTACTTAAAATAAATTAATAAATATAATAAAGTAAATATAATATATATATATATATATATATATATATATATATATATATATATATAATATATTTAAGCAATCAAAGCATAACTTTGAAAGTTAGTTTTAAGTTAAAAGATTAAAAAAATACAATTGACTATAATTTTTTTAAATAAACTTTTTAAATGAAAATAGGTAGGAATATTATATGTTAATATACACCAAATATTGTGTGTACTAAAATGATTGATTGTGACATTGTTGCGTTTTTAAGGAATTTTTATTTGTTTTATTTGCTGTGCCATATTATTTGTTATTCTTCACTATCAAATTAGTTTCTCTGTACATAGATGTGTCAAATATTTAATGATTGTTTTGTAGGTCAATGTATTCATCGATTCATTATTTAGTCTATGGATTCCTTACAATAATTAGTATAAATATTAGTATGATATACATAGGATACAATATATAAAATGCCTATATAAAACAAAGTATAGCAATATTAACTGTGCTATATATACATAAATCAATAAATGCACATAAAGAAAAGAGACAAATATACGTAAACACACAAACTATAGTTCTCCCAGATAGGCGCGATGTGGGCAGTCCGTGACTATGTGCTGGAAGGTCTGCCTTGGGAATCCACGACTCGGAGAATCTGCTCTACCCCATTGACATAAGGCAACAGCAATTTGCCATGTCCTGTGTGAATGCGATTTTCTAAGTAAGGGTCAGAATCATTGGATGTCGGATAGGCGAAGCTAATGTATAGTTGATCTTATAGCTCCAGTTATAAAGTGTATCGTCTAATTGAACTGGGTAATTTTCTACTTTACGTGTTATAATGCGAGTGCAAGAGTCAAGCTCTTTGTAGGATTCAACTCATTTGCTTTGTTAAAGTTCCATCTTTCTTTTCTTTGCAACCACTACTATAAGTCGGTGTTGGCTGTGCAGGAAATCAGAAAGTGTTATTTTTGTGGCAAGAAGTAGTTGAATTTGAGAATCGAATGAGACTCAACAGAGATCGGGGTGAAAGCTTTTATGTCATCTTCCCTTCTTTGACTTTAAAAACTAAAAGAATGTTGTTAATTTAGCCCAGTCAGCAAGGTATTCCATGTTTCTATTATTGTTCTCGTAATCCCATTAGTTATGATGGCTGTTGAAGTCACAAATATACACTCAAAATTGAGAGTCTTCAATGTGCAACACATTTATAGTCCATGATATGCTATGTATATCGTGTACGATCGTAATGACAGTAAATATATTGTACGTTGCAATGCGGTATATATCACTGAATGTTCTTTCGATTGTATGATATACCAGGATATTGCTACGCTTGAGCAGGTCGGCTTCCGAGTTGGCATGTGTTTCTTGAACAGTTACAGCGATATTTGAGAGGATTTCGTCTTTTGCTTTCCTAATGCTCTCTATGTTTAATTGGCATATATGTAAAAACTTATTACTTTGGACTGATAAGCGCCATTGGCATTTAGGAGTACATTCCTCATCCGCTTATCTGTTTCTATATGTGTCGTATTGCTAGCCAGGAGAACCGAAATAGCTTGTCGGACATCTGTTGGTAATAGATCTTTAGCGTTACCCATTGTGAATTACGAGGAGGCGAATTATCATTTCGTACTCCTTAATTATATATTGACAACGAAAATAGTAATAAATCTTGATGTAAATATGCAAAGTTTTAGGATACTGAGGTTTCAATATAAAAGTATAACAGAATAAATTTCTAGAAAATTTTATTTTGTTGCAGATGAAGGCTTATATTATATTCTTATATAATAAATAGTAATTGAATTATTCTGACTACGATATTAGAAGAATATTCAGTTTTTGTGTTTTTACGCTAAATGAGGTTGAGAAAAAAAAATCTAAGTTGTGTCATGATAATAGTCTCAGTTTTTTTATGAGAGAAAGTTGCACTAAAGCCTTCGGTATTCCTTGAAATGTGGAAAAATTCGAAAATGTGTCCCATAACAAATAACAAAAGGCTAAAAAGCTTTGGATTCTATGAGTTACTATTAAAATTTATACATTATAATATCTTGCATTCAGACTAGACATGAATCGCACATTTGAATGTATCAAATCTAGACTCTATGTTGTCCTTACTATTATATAATATTTTGCTTAATTCAATTTTCTGCCATCACTGTGCTTTTACCGATGATTTTAAAATTTTTACAATCATTGAATCATCAATTGATGTCAAACAACTTTAAGATCAAATTCAAATAAGACTAGATGTAACAAACTACAGATGAATATAAAAATAAAATTAAGTGTAATAACAGCAAACTACAGATGAATGTAAAGCAGTATATTACTACTTTTATATGGTTTTATTAGGAAATTTCATCCGATTTATTACCCATACATTTATGCTAACACTGACTTAAATCAATGTATTATAATCAAAGACCTAAGTGTATATTTTATTAGCAAGGTTCCCTTTTCCTTCACATTAAGATAATTACGACTTTAGCCATGAAATTACAGGACTTCTTTATATGTAATTTCCAATCATTCAATCACATTATCACATTCAAAACATACCATCATTATACTACTCATGTGAAATCCAGATTGGAATAGGTATTCGTAATTTGGTATCTATATTATGAAAAATACAGAACAAGCCTTGAAAAGGACCAGCATCGATTCCTAAAGTATTTATATCTTAAAGTTGAAGGAACATACTTTGCAAGAGATTATGATAATTCAGATGCATATGTTTGATATAACATGTTTACAGTGAAGATATACGCCAAATAGCATTAAGTTTCTATACAATCTAGTACACAATAATATAAATTGGACGTACTGAATTCCTTTATTTTGTACTTTGTGCTTCTTCAAGATAGCGATTGAATTTCCAGATTTCAATAGCAAGAACGAATATAGTTTACACGCCACCAATATTTACAATGTGCCATAATTTAAATGAAACATGATATGTGTGTGTGTGACTACTGCCGGAATAAATTTAATGCGTTTACTGATTTGTCGAATCTGTTTAACATGCTGTTTAGTAGTTAGAAGTTTTTATATGAGTTTGGGTTATTTTTGAGCAAATGTTTGCTACATTTTTTCTATTTTGCCTTTATTGCGTTAAATGTAATAGTATGACTATTGAAAATGATTTGTGATTAGGATCATAAAAACTGTAACAATTTTGGCAATGATCAAATAAATAAATGATATTGTCTTGAGCGATCGTAGAATTGACATCAAGGAATATCCCGAATATACCGATGAAATATGTACATCACATTTTACACGAAGAATGGGGAAATGTCCAAACTATAAGCAAGGTAGATAAAAGAATACCAGGAAAATTCAAATTTGACTAGCATTTTATTTTTTTCTGAATATAATTGAAGAGATATTGCAAAGCGGTTTTACAGTAGTCACGTTAGCTAAGGCCATAAACAACTGAAACTTGATTGTATCAATACCATCAGTTGCATTAACAATATCGTACAATAATGTGTGAAATTTAACGTATAATCGGCTGACCCGGAGGAATACGTAAATATATGTGAAAAAAATTTGTAGAAATGTAAACACTAGTGTTGGTAGTGTTCACACTACTGATCACGACAAACTTAAATTTAATAAAGTTACCGCCAGTTGGGTTCCAAAACAACTTTCCGCGAAACAACAGCAGAAATGACAGGTTCGCAAAGAACTCCTTCGCTACGAGTATGAAAACAATGACTTTTTATCATGTGCCATAACAACTAATGAGACATGGGTGCACTATTATATCAGAACGATTAATTCAGCTTATTACCTAACCATTCAAATGAGGCAGTTCCCCTCAAGTATTGCCTCATCCCCCATAAAGTCCGGACTTCCGAGTCACTATCGTCTCTTCAAACCATTCAAAAAGCGATTTGTCCTCATTAGAGACAAATCGCTTTTTGAATGGTGAAGTGAAGGATGCGGTGTAAAATTGACTACCTTGTCAACCGATGGTACAAGTGTATTTTAAAGAGGAGTTAAAAAATGATGTATATATATATATATATATATATATATATATATATATATATATACGTATATATGTACGAGGAATATTAGATTCTCGGGCTCCCCGCGATGTTGGACAGAAGTTCTCCAAAGAATCGGCGTCTCGACGTTTCGATTACATCTTAATCATCTTCTTCAGGAGTTGTTTCGTAGTGGCTGTGACTGGTCCTCCCGTGCTTTATATACTGGCTCCTCGTAACTCTTACTATTGCTCGTATATAGAGCAGCGGGAGGAGCAGTCACAGCCAGGTTGACGCTTCACTACGAAGCAATTCCTGAAGAAGATGAAACGTCGAGACGCCGATTCTTTCGAGAACTTCTGTCCAACATCGCGGGGAGCCCGAGAATCTAATATTACTCATACTTACAACTGCAAGAACCTTCGTTCGAACATATATATATATATATACATATATATACATAAATTTGTAGTTCGTATTGACCAGAAAATATTAAAAAGCAGGATTAATTTGAATCACTCTCGTACGAAAAATCAAACACATGATAATTTGAATCATTTATTAAGAAAGAACCTGATTTTCGCGAAGACAACTATGTTCCTGAATAAAACGGAAACTTCCACTTAGACACATCGTGGTATCCATCTCCCAAAGAAAGACAAGATTTTTTAATCAGCAGGTAAGATAAAATCTAGGATTTGGATTCTAATACTATCTAAAGTGACTTTCACTTAAACTTTTTTTGCTAGAAATAAATTTATAAGAAAAATAAATTAATGCTCTAATTTATTTGTTTCATTTGGAGTATTGCTTTCCATCAAATCGTCCTCTTAAGTACATATGTACACGGCGACTTAGAAATACGTAATTTTATTCCTTTTTTAAATTCTTTTGTAGTTCCCAATAAATGCGTTGCTACTATTTTAACATGCATTAATATCGCGGAAATATTAACAGCAAACACTAAATTTTACAATTCTAAAGAGTTTCCTATCTATTTATACTGAAGTATATGTCAATGACAACAATTTAGGTGAGAAGTGTTTTTTACTACTAGGGTTTTCGCAATAGCGGCATGAACAATCAATTTAGATTGCACCTTATTTGTAAATATATATATACGGCGAAAATGTTAAATGTACATACACATACAAATACAATTACTTGTGAAATATACCGCATTAACATGTTTGCTAGAGTTACACAGGAAACCAGCACATCAAAGTCTATGTAAATTTACTTTCTTAAACATTTCCCGAGAAAATGTACTCATTTACTATTGCTGATTAATGCCGCCGATAGCCTTAATTTGTATTTTGCAATATAAAGTAACCAACAAATTAAAAATAAAAAAACAAACAACTATAATCATTTATTTAATTAATGTATTTATCCATTTGCCTACATTGAAAAATATAAAAATATTTATGGCATAGGCATTGTTTTGCCATACTGTAGTATTAGGTAAATGAAAACTATTTGTGTTATTTGTTTAACGACTTTTTATGAGTTTCTAATTGTCTTGTTAATTATCTAAGAAAGTAGTTTATTTGAATAAAACAACAAGCACTAATAGTATTAAGCACAACTCTGGTCGTATAAGCGGGTATACGTCACGGAGAAGTCACGTATGAGTATTTTCCCACCACTCTGAGACACCTTGTTTTCTTTTATTAACCCTCTGCGTAATTCTATTACGTTAATTAAAGTATAATAAAAATACCAATAGAAATGATAGAGCTCCGGCCTAACCCTAATTGCAATAATAATAAAGAAAATGTGTATTAACTAATTTATAATGGGCATCATTCCAGGATATGTGTCAAGCTGAAAGAAAGATTATTAGCAGAATTACAACAAGGTTGCCCTTCAAATTTTGTTTACTAATTTAAGTAAAAGAAATCTTAACGCTTTGAATGTATTAATAAAAATAATTAAGAAGAGAGAGCAATAGATAAAAGAGAAAATATAATCAATTACAATAATAAAATAAATAAGGTAATAAATTTTCTTGGGCAGAATGTTATTTTGCGACCCCGAAATATGTACATTGAACACTACATGTACGTGGTTACGATAAAATAATCATTCACGAACGTGCACGTACTCTGCAGTTGAAAGGAAATGGAGGTGGATGTTGTTACACATGAAGAGTATTTCTAAGAAATTTCTTTTAAAAGAATCGGTTGAACGAATGGCAAATGTACTGGTCAATTTTAAAAGAACCAATGACGATACAGAAAAAGCACGCCATAAGTTAGAAATACATTAACAGGCTATACATTGATTATAATTACCAGTTGGGCAGAATAATAAATGTGTATTCTATGTGAGAGGCATTAAAGTTTTAATTTTTAGTCGTAATTATTTATTAGATATATATATGTATATATTATATATATATATATATATACTATAACAATTGCGATAAGGACTAATTTATGACTAGCAAGAATCGACTACAAATATTCTTTTGTTCACAAGTTCAAAAATAAATTACGCACAATAAGCATGAATAGTCGAAATATTTTTTTATATAAATATAAGGGGCAATATTAAAACGACTGCCATAAATAGTAATGACAATGATTATAGAAAATATACATAATCAAGGAAAGAAACAGCAATAATAGTAAAGAAGAAAAAGAAAAAAATGGTTAAATGAAAGGACTAACGAAATAGATGACAATAAAAAAATAGAAGTTGCATCGGTAGATTAAAAAACGAAAAAAGGAAAACGTAGTGCTAACATAAGTAAGAGAGAATGGGAAAATTATATGAGTGAAATATGTAATAGAGAAGATGTTCATATATATGCAAGAAATAGCAAAGAGTTACTGAAATAGTTTATAAGATAAGTTACTATAGTTAAAATTTACTGATGCAATGCATTGGATCCCGCAAAAAACTTAAAAATAACAGAAAAGCACAAGGGGTTACACTAAACTTGAATTAAAGCAAAAAATTACATTGATCAGTGATATTTTGCACTAGTTGATTAAATATTACTATGAAAGATAAGCAATACGTACGAGGGAGCGTTTTTATATTCGCGGAATGGGGGACAAGGGGTGGAAATAAAAAAACCAAATTATTTTTCTTTTTCAATATATTCACCTGCAAGACGGATACATTTTTCACATCTTTCAATTAATTTATTTATACCCTCATAAAAAAATGATTTCTCTTTATCTGCAAAATACGCCGAAACTGCCTCCTTGACTTCATCATCGGCAGTAAATTTTTTACCCCGCAGCTCTTTTTTCATTTTCGGAAACAGGTAATAATCACTCGGGGCCAGGTCTGGGCTGTAGGGTGGGTGATTCACAATTTCGAAGCCCACCTTATGCAGGGCAGCTAACGCAACGCGGCTCTTGTGGACGGGCGCGTTGTCGTGCAAAAGCAGAACACCTTTTGTCAATTTTCCCCGTCTTTTCTTTTTAATGGCTTCTTTTAGTCGCTTTAATATTGAAGCGTAATATTCTCCGGTTATAGAAACACCTTTATCTTTATAATCAATCAACAATATTCCTTCCGAGTCCCAAAATACCGTTGCCATGAGTTTTCCAGCTGATTGTGACACTTTAAATTTCTTGGGAGGTGCTGTGCCCTTTTTATGCCACTGCATGGAGTCTTGTTTGGACTCAGGTTCATAATGATGAACCCAAGTTTCGTCTCCAGTAACAATTCCACTCAATACACCATCCTTGTCTTCATTACAGAGGTCCAAAAATGCACGTGAACACTCTACGCGCTGTTGTTTTTGCGGCGGCGTGAGCATTCTCGGCACGCATCTTGCGCTGACCTTAGACATGCCGAGATGATCGTGTAGGATTTTAAAAATTGTTGTATCGGATACTCCAACCATTTCTGCGAGTTGTTTCTTCTTTAGTCGAGCATCTTCGAGTACAATTTGTTCAACTTTTTGGATAAGTGCTGGCGTGGTCACCTCAATGCTCCTGCCCGGCCTCGGGTCGTCTTCAAGGGATTCCCTTCCTTGTTTAAACAAACTATGCCACTTGTACACCGTGGTTTTTCCTGGACAAGAGTCGCCGTAAACCAATGACATCTCATTCTCGTGGTTGACGATAGCTCAAAGACTAACTGTCTAATAACAATGAAACTTCGTATTTATACTAATCATGAGTCGCTGCACAGGCCACGCCCCTAATGCGCCTACTCACCCCTCTACAACCCGCTCATTCCGCGAATATAAAAACGCTCCCTCGTACGTCTAGCTTGGTTGGTGCTGTTCGTGCGATGTGCCCACGTTTCTACATTCGATGTGACAACGGCCTCCACCTAACTTCGAAAGGTGATTGGCGAAGGCTCAAGTGGTCTAATCAATTTTTGTTGTGGGGCTTTATTCCTCAAGACCCTATAGCATTTATGCTATATTATCTATAGTCATGAGCGGGTTATTTATAACCCGCTCACGACGAATTCAGCGACATGTGACGCCAAGCTAATGCACAACACGCGCTTTGGGTAAATAGCAATCGCCGATAACGCAGTCATATGACCGACATATGCGTTCTTATTAGTCGAACATCAACACGTACAACCCAATATGGGTTACAGAAGATATAACGTTTATATTAAAAAATTACAAAAATAAAAGATATTTGACTTTTCTATAGCTACACAACTTGAAACAATATGAAAATGATGTGAAATTGCATTAAACTGTTTTGTAACTTTTTACCATAATAAAAAGGCAACTGGCTTTCTATATTTTTTTATTTACTTGTGTTAAAACAAATGTAAAGATGTCATCCCTACATGCTAACATCAACTGTCGAACTTAACTATATTTACTTCCTAAAAGCATATGCTACCAATTTAAGACTATAAACTATAAATAGATATATAATAGCAAAATATAACATTACAGAACCAATGATAAATAGGTTTTATAGCAAAATAAGAACCATAAAGAATTTAATAATTGGAGGTGAAATAGCAAATGCGTCAATGTTATAGATATTGTTACGGCGGCAACATTGTGTCTTATCTATTCGATTAAATAACTAATCTAAACTAAGTAAATACCCTTAGACTGCATTTAAAGCAAAGTAAAAATGCTATGAACATTTAAAACGAAACTATATAAAAAAACAAAATACAAAAACAACGTTCATAGTACATATTGACCGGGGATCAATAGCATATTAAAGAACGCTTGGTTTTGTAACCTACTATCTTTTCGCCGCTCAATTGTTTGGGAGAAATATCTTGCAGACTTTTATCCAAATGTCATCTTTCTTTTATTTAATTAGTGATTCTTTGATTACTACAAAAATAGGTTCAAAAAGAAATAATAAAATGAAGTAATCGAGTTAATTAAACAGACCTCCAATATTTTAAAACGAAATCACTTAAAAAAATTGTGGGTATTTTCGTCTGTCGCAAAAACTAAATATTATTTGCTGAAGAAAGAATTATTTTCTACAATGAGAAACACACTAACTAAGGTATACACTAGTTGAAAGCATCCCCCAAGCAATACATATTACATAGTAGTTGAAAAAGTTATTCATTATTAATCTCAATAAACTCGATTATATGTAGATATGCAGTATCTGGTGTGCTTACAATAATGTTTCACTCAACGGTGTTCGCCACTTTGAAAAAATGTTTTTATACAAAGAAAACGATCGTTCCACATCAAGAGATGTATCATTTTCATAGCTAAAATAATTTTTGAAGTTATGTAAGGAATCTAGAGATATACTATCACTCTCATTACTTATTTGTTTAAAATTTTACTAATTATAATTTATACTACTTACTAATTTCTAAACAATAAGATTTTTATTATAATATACTATGAGAGGCTTAAATAACATTCGTTCAATTATCAGAAGATTTCTGAATACATATTAAAAAAAAATCTAATTTCATCTGCATTTAAATAGAAAAGTAAATATGAGCAAACCCATATATTACTTTAATAATTGTAATAATAACAATAATCCTGTTTTACGATGTATACTAGCACCGCAGTAACAGCCACGTATAGTCCGAGCCAAATCTACTATGTACAGTATTGTGCAAATTAATGGAATCATGACTATTTTTTTAATTTTCTGCATGTGGCAACATTGTTAGGTCAGTTCTGACAGTAGCTTTATGTCAAAAAACATAACCTATATCACTGGGAACACATTACACAGTTATTCAGTGCGTTTTAGAGAGTTTGTTCACATATACTCTTTCGAAGTTCAAAATTGGATTTATATTGTGCTTTTGCCGGTTGTTCGCGATATGGATATCACGCCCAGAAAACGTGAGAAGATTGTGACAAAACAAGTGAGCACACGTCAATGACACAGAGAGATATTGCTCAGGAATGTGACGTTAGTCAAGGAGCAGTAAACAAGATCCTAAAGCAAAAAAAGAATACCGGAATAGTTGAAGTGAAACGAGCGGGAAAATGTGGGAGAAAGAGGAAGACGACACCCCGGGATGTCACTTTTTTGGTCAGAAATAGCAAGCTGAACCCAAGAAAAACTAGTTTTTAACTACAAAAAGACTTAACCGACGCTGGAGTGAAAGTGCTTTACTTTTAGAGTCTGGAAGAAAAGCCAATCGACCACAGAAGAAGCAAAGCCTCATTCAACGAATGATGAAGCAGAGGCTTATTTGGGCCAAGAAATATGCCGGATGGAATGAGGAAGACTGGAGAAAGGTGTTGTTCTCAGACGACACCCATTTTTTGGTGCAGGGGCAGCGATCAAAATTCGTGAGAAAAAATGGGGATGAAAAACTCACTGCAGCTCATATCGATCAGACTATCAAACATCCTGTAAAGAAGATGTTTTGGGGATGTTTTTCGTACATGGGGACTGGATCGCTGGTGCCTATAGAAGGCATGATGAGCAGCCAGAAATATAAAGAGCTACTGGATAAGCATTTGGGAAAAGATCTAAAGAAATGTGAGCCAAACGGAGGTGCAATTTTCCAACAGGACTCAGCTCCATGCCACAAATCGAAGGTTATGGTCAAATATTTCAAGGAAAAAGGAATAACTCTCCTCGACTGGCCTGGCAATTCTCTAGACTTAAACCTAATTGAAAATTTGTGGGCCATTTGTAAGGCTTTACATAAAATGGACTGTACAACGAAGACAAAATTGATAGAAGTAGTAATTCGGGTGTGGTTTCGGGACGAGAAAATAAAGGAAAACTGTCAAAAATTAATAGATTCCATGCCAAAAAGAGTTCAGGCTGTCATCGCAGCCAAAAGAAGGCATATCTCTTTTTAAATTACTAGTAATTTATAATTTTATACCATCTCATCGTGATTATATGACAAATAAACTGTTATATTGTGTTTGATTCCATTAATTTGCACAATACTGTAGGTTGGGTAAAAAGTTTCCCGACACTATTCCAAGGAATAATAATGGTAATAATAATAATAATAATATATTCTAAATGTAATTACTTGTACGAGGATATGAAAAGTCCATGGAATAAAAATAAAGAAAAGAACTGTGTGGTTTGAAATTGCATATATTTTTAAATATAATCATATATCATCTCGACACATTTGGATCAACGATGATCCAAAATCTCTATAACTTGACAAAATTCAGAACTCGAGTTAAAATAAGCAGCAGCTTTAACATCTATTGAAAATTTTTTACCAGCAAGATATTTTTTAGACGTGTAAGAAAATGGTAATCAGCAGGTGCAAAATTCGGCGAATAAAGCGGAATATATACAAGAAATATCTCTAGGATTATATTAGTAATGAGTACTAATGAGACAAGAACATACCACTGCACGGACACTTTAAGTAAAATTAAATAAATGTTAATGAATAAATTTATATTTTCTGTTTTATTGAACAATTTCGGGTTATTTTTTATCAGAATACATAAATATAAAGAATATAGTAATTTACTAATAAACGATTTTTAGTTTATAATTATAATCGTAACAGTTGTTTATAAAATAAGCATGTGTCTAGATTTACAAGTCTGTCAATAAAATAACGCGTATGTGAAATATGAGACAGCAACGCCTTTGTTTGATGAAAATAATTGAAACAATTATTGATTTCATGTTTACTATCAGTTTATTGTCAAACAATTTCCACCATTTGTAAATATAGCATTTTATTATTGTACCGATATTAATCAGTGTATGATTTGTACGTATTTGTTTATATTCGCATGAGTTAGATATATTAAAAATAATTATGCACTAATAAGTTATTATAATACATAACAATTATAGCTACAGTCTTCTTCTTATTAGGCATAGTTTTTAATCACTAAGAAACAGAAAACGAAAAACGAGTACCTTATTTTTTAATAATATACTAGTAACGGAATTAATTCGACGTGATTACCTTCGCTGGTTGAATTTTGAGTGTTCAAGAATTATCAAAGCGACAAATATTACTTAAAAGTATATTGTTTCGAGCAACATGAAGTTTCATTCTTACCTATTCTGATGTATTTCAATGAAAATTTTGTTTTTCATTTTTATGTTATTATATTATTTATCAAATTTTTTGATGTATTATCTTCATTTGCTGTGTTATAAATTTAATGCGATTCGAATTCATAATCATTATTATTATTAAATGAATTCATTAAAAACCAATGAAAATATACTAATGATTTGTCAGGTTTCGTAAACCCATTATTTTGATTGAAGTTTATACTTACTTCGTTACTTTACAATAATAAACAATATTTAATTGACTAACAAAGAAGAGAGGCAAAATTTTGGTTTCCGAGTTTCTTCTGCGTAGTAGTATTTGGTTCTGATATGAATCGTTATTTTTTCGATGTTTTAATACTCTCGCTAGCATCTTTTTTAGCAGTGGGTGTTAATCGGACTGCCTTGTACTGGCGAACGCGATCTCTTATGCATCCTGTTTGCTGACGCGCCGGGGTGGGGTGTATTATTATTGCTATTTGCTGCCCGGAGGAGTTCAGCATTCAATCGATATGATCTAACTTTGGTCTGTCATTGCGATTTATTTTCATGTTTTCATGTCCAAATTATTCGGACGAATTCCTATTTCTGTAGCCTCCCTCACGATTTTCGCTTATAAATATATATTTCTAGCGAGTGCTACTAATTTATGTTTTTGTCTTCTAGCAGTAGTTCTCCGGTCAATTTAGTTTATGCAAGTCCTACACAGAATTTCGTATACTCCTTGGTTCCTCCATTTTGTACTAGAGTTTTCCGTATTCTCTGTTTTCCTCTTGCCTATGATTTCGGTCGGCTTTTTTCTGCAACATTTTGTTAAGACATCATCACCGAGATCTTTGAAACATCGGTTCGTATCAAAACCAAAGAACTACTGCGCAGAAAAAGATAATAAAATAAATAATAAAGTTCGGTTATCTTGACTTATGAATCATAAAATGTCCGTTGCTCTGATGTTGGGATTTTAGACTCTGGATGTACTGGATATAATAGGAAAATGCTCACGAATGGTTTAGGATGGATCAATATGGTGAATAAATTACACATAATAAAAGTAATATTCTATGACAAAAATATTTTCGTCAGCTTCTTTAAATATTTTCTTTTTTTCTTAATATAATTTTCTGGTTCAGCTTTTGTAAATATATTTTTTATTAAAGAGAAAAATATTTTTTCTATTTTACAATATGGCGGATTTTTTATATTCTTATTTCGTTTTTAGCGATTGTTGCACTAAACACCCAATAAATAATTAAAATTTTTTATTTCCACTTGGGTAACTTTTGGTATATAATTCCATAAATAATTCTTCAATTTTACCACTTTTACTGAATGTTTTGCAGAATGATAAATAATGTTCTTTATCTCCTTTACTCAAAATCAACAATCTCTTATCTGAATATACTTCTTTTCTGAATATAGTCAAATTTTAATTGTTTACGTGAAATTTTGAAAGAAAATTAAGCTATAGTGGAAATGCTCAATTAAATTATGGAACTTATTTGAAAATAAATTGTTTTCGAAATGTTTGAAGATAGCCATTACTATTTCTGTTGTTTTCACAAAAATTCTTTATGTATATTATATATTAATTATAGTTATTATTCTTTTATTACATAAAAATACACGTTATTACATTGAATACTAAGAATCAATACTATCTAGCGTCGATTAATTATGGACCAAATATCTACAGCTTATGATAACAGTGTGACTAATGTTCAGCGGAGAATAGAAACGGATCCGTCCATATTGTGGTCATACATAAATCAAAAACGTGGTAAAACCAGAATACTTGGTATACCGTATGATAATTGTAATAAGTTAGATGAACCGCAGGTTACTGTAAATGCTTTCACCCTATTTTCTCAAGTTCATGTGTCTAGCAATTCACTTCCTTGCAGTGGAGAAGAATTTAGTTACCTTATTTCGTTTGATCCTAATTTTATGATAGAACAGTATGTATCGACTGTTATATCAAGATTAAGCAATAGATAGGGATAGAGAGATGACTATATACCAGCCTGTTCAATCAAAAGCTGCTGTACTGCTAACTATTCTTATCATATACTATATATGCGGACAAGAATAGTTTCCCTCTTCATGAAAGCGTACTCGAATAATATCTGTATATAAAAAGAGTGCCAACAATGAAATTCAACATGACATACCAATTTCGATACTTTCTAACTGCTAAAATTTACGAGCAGTTGTAGTATGATGGTATTTATTCTAATATATACATATGCTTGCCTACCTCCGATAAAATATGGGTTTATTATCAGGTCAATCTACTATTACCAACTTGGCAACCATTGCTCAATATATAAGTGAATTGTCTTTATATAGACATGTCACACGCATATTTAAAAGACATCTCACACGCTTATTTAAATGACAGATTTGCTGTAAGATAATCTACAAGTAATTTCCAATTGATGTAAAAGTAATGAATTACATCTTAATATTGCTAAGTGTTAGAAAGTTACATATACAAGAATGACATGTCCGATTGTTTACACCTATATTATACAAAGAACATCACTTGAGGCCAGAACCACTGTATTAGATGTTGAAGTACCTTTTGATGCATCTTCCAGCTTTGTTCCGCACATCAGTGAGGTTTGTAAAGTGCTAAGGTTCCTACTAAGAACATGTTTAAATAATTTAAAAACAGTCGCTGAACGAATTCCAAAAAATAAATGTATGTTTTATATTCGAGCAAGAATTTTGTATAATAAATCCCAGAACTCTCAAACGATGTGGAACTGTACGAAAGACATGTTCAGAAAACGATAATTTAGCTTGAAATATGTTCATTACACGTTCATATCCAACCTACTGCCAATACGCTAAGAACAACTCATCTATTTGCTTTCGAAGAAGGGCACAGTCACTATGCTCTCTATTTTTTTTAAGTTTCAAATTATTAACAAAAAATATATTGTGGAAGTTCAGTACATCACAAGGAACACTTTTGTATATAATAAAAAGTAACCCACCACCTTTTGTATAGAATTAGTGTCTGATCATGGTAAATACAAAACAAGGGGAGAAAAACCTAAAGAAATTTCCACAAATTTATCAAACTACAGAAGTGAGGAAACGTAACACCAATTGATGAAATTTAGGAAGAAGAATTTTCAAACAGTGACAGCAACAAAAAAAGATTATTTACATGTCAGAATGAAAAGAATGAAAGGTATGCGATATTATTAGAAACACTGCAATAAATAACATAGTCTATGAAACATCTTTTAACTTAAATGTAAATCGATGTGAATTAAATGAATTTGTTGGTTGTCATCTACTGTAGCCCTGATCTAGCACCCTGCGATTTCTTTTAGTTCCCACGCGTGAAGAACAAACTTCGTGGTCAACGGTTTTCAACGCCGGAAGAGGCAGTTGAGGCATTCAAAACTGATATTTTGGATACTGTCTTCACAGTGGCAGCAATGCTTTTCAGATTAGTTTAAACGAATGCAAGAGTGCATTGATTTTCAAGGAAAATATTTTGAAAAGCAATAAAACTATTTTCGCTAATAAATTTTTTTTTGTTTGCAATTCCCGAAATATAAATGGCTACTCTCGTAAATGCATAAGTTTAGGTTTTATAGTACTAATTTTCTTGATCTAATAGTAAAAACTAGATAACAAATTAAGTTTTAGTATAAATGAACTCATTCAAGTATTATTATTAATGTGAACTCAATATATCCAGCAAATATCAAACATGATGTTTTCCACAATCTTCGTAGATTACTCAATACTCTACTGCGAAGATTATGGTAGAGTTAGACATAATTAGAGAAATATCTGTCGATAATGAATAAACAGTTAATGTAATAGATCAAACTCCAAAAAAAGAAGCAGAGGAAAATTTTCAAAAATTTTTTTATAATTAACATGTCTTGTATTACTAAATGGTTTAAACTAAAATATGTACATGTATAAATAAAAAGGATACTAGGAAAGTTTTGCAATATGACGCAACAATGAATTGTAGGAAGCTGCTTGTTGCTGCATGTTGAGATATGTTCATACGTACATAGTAGCAGCCGCGCCATGTCGATGGGCTCAGTTATTCATTAGCAGTGAGAGTGTAAAGTGCTTACGATGGCACGAAATGAGATAAGGGCAATTTTGCGTTATAATTTCGTGCCTGGTTTAAACATAGACAACTGCTTCGAAGAAATAACTATTGCACTAGATGATGCTTGTCCACATCGCACAACGACATTCAGGTGGTATAGAGAATTCCAAAGGCGAAATTTAACTATAGAGGATGTTGAGAGGCCGGGAAGGCCACGAATGGCAGTTATGGAGAAAAACGTTACTACTGTGAGGAAAATGCTAGGCGAGTGACCTACCAACAGATAGAGGGTACTTCAGGCCTAAATGCACCAGCAATTCGTTCGATTCTGCATGATCATTTGCACGTGAAAAAATTTTGTTCTCTCTAGGTGCTGCATCGACTGACTGAAGAGCAGAAGACACAACGTGCGACTTGGTGCCGGGAGACGCTAAAAAAGTTTAATAAGGGACAATCTCGGTATGTGAACAACATCGTGACAGGTGACGAGACTTGGCTGTACTATTACGATGTGCTGACCAAAGTTCAAAACAAAGTTTGGGTCTTTGATGTTGAGGACACACCCGATCTGTACAGAAGAAAATGATAGCTGTGTTTTTCAAATCGAGTGAAATTGTGGAACGTATCGTTATGGACACACACAAGACAGTCACAGCCAAGTGATATACTGAACAGTGCCTGCTTAAAGTCATTGGATCTGTGAAGAGCCTGCGGCCAAAGTCAAGAATGGATACCTGGTGCCTCCATCACGGTAATGCTCCAGCTCACCGTGCCAAAGCCTGCACCGAATATTTGACCACGACAGGATTGAAACTTCTCGAGCACCCTCTCTACAGTCCAGATCTTGCTCCCTGTGACTTTGCACTGTTCCCGCATGTGAAAATGAAGCTAAAAGGGAGGCGGTTTTCCAGTGATGAGAACCTTCTGCGAGCTTGGGACAGCGAGTGTGCTTTACTCCTTAGTGAAATTTAGCAGAACTGGTTTAAAGATTGGTTTCGGAGGATGGAGAGGTGTATTGAGTGTAATGGAAATTACTTTGAAAAAATTAAATAAATAAAGCTGTAGTGCAAAACTTTCCTAGTACCCTTTGTAGTTATAGTACCAAAGTAGTCAAAATAGTAAGTTAAAAAGGCTTAATATTAAAGTAGCATTTTATAATAATAATAACTTAACAAGCTTATTGGTTAATTATAATTAATCGTTTAAAATGTAATGTTTTGTACCTAAGCTAAAGTAGGTAAGTAATTAAAGACAGATCGAAACAATATAAATACAACATTTCAATGATAATAAAAACATAGGTTTTGCAATTCATTGTATCGAACTTCTGCACAATTTCAGCGAAAGGAATTTCCAACTATTACAAACGGAATGCGAAAGCCATAAACTTAATATGCTGGAGACTTCCGAAATTAAAAGAACCATTAGCAATAATGAAAACATTGTCAATGAAATTACAGATTTTGAGAGTTTCCCAATATTAGACGCTTTGTTATAAGAATTAACTTAATAGTTAGTTAATAGTTTTTTTATGGATATTCATATTGTTACGGGTTTATTTAACATCTGTTCATATTTTGTGTACATTGCTGTAAGTATGTATCAGTATGGCAATTTTAGGAGTAATATAATTACGTAATTTTCATATTTTCAACAGATTTAGTTGTGCTTATTATGTGACACTTGCGTAATATTTTATAATAATCATGCAAACGAACGTGCTTAAGCTGAGTACGTATTCAATGGCATATCTGGAATATGTTATCTTAATATAATCATTGCATATTGAATTTTTTGTCGTTCTTATATTTATTAAAACTATATGGCTTTTTTTAAATTAAGTAAAGAATGCTGTGCCTTATTTGATATATATAGTAGCACACAATTAAAATCACTTCGCTGCTATTGATATTTCAGTTATTACCCTTAGTAGTCCGAATAAATCGATAGATTGTTATCTTAACCAAATGGCTTTTTCTCTTTTCCCGTTTCCCTTATGTGTTACTACAATTGTTGCTTTCGAGTTATCTGAAACGTGTTCCAATAGCATGTATTTGGCATCCAAGTGCTTCAGTGTTGGCACATCTGGGGTTTTCAATGCTGTGGCGCCCTCTATAAGATCCTTCTAATAGATTTATTATCTACAGTCAGGTTACTTACATTTAATTTTGATCTTATTAATAGGCAAAAACTCAAGTAGTTTATTTAATTTTATTGTTAAACGTGTTTCTCAAGTGCTTTCCGCGAAATTAGTTAAAATTATTTTTTGAACTTAATATTAATCTGGGTGCTGTTTTATCGTACATATCGTGATTTACGATCATTTTTTCATGATAAGTTTTATACATTTCACTATCGGTTAATAGTATTTTATTCATTGTTCGGGAAATATACATATACTGTGTTAAAATAATATAATGTTGTCGGAAAAGTCATGGGTTATATACATATTTTATATTTTCCGGAAGTAATTTATTAATATAAAAAAGATCCATCAATTATATATGACCTCTTATCTTCGATAAGTTTTTAACATTTTTCTGTGGGCTTCACAATTCTTTTTTCACCTTTATTGGCAAAGAGCTTTATAAGGTGCTGATTCATAGCCTCATCCGAGTCGAATATTATACAACTAGAGAAGGTTTAAAGAGAAAGAAACAAGTGAAAGTCTGGAGGCGTAAGATATATAATATGGCCAATATGGCGGGTATGGTAGTCCATCCTATCCAAGGTCTGATAATTTTTAACAGATGACCAAACTTGTGCAGTCTCCAGTTAAGATGATGAATTCGTTCAAACTATCCAATTGCCGACAATACACACTTCACTTAATTACTTCGTTTTATAATAGGAGATCCTGTTTATTTTTTTATTTACTTTTTTAAAATCCGACCACATTGAAAGCTTAATCTCCCTGTGATGAGTGTTTGTTTTCGATGACGTTTAAGGTTAATCGTCAAGTCGGTACTAATACAATTACGGACCAAAGATTGAAATGAAATATATACGATCAGTTCAGATGAGAACTTCGAGATCGTTTGAATCAATTAGGAGAGATGTAATGAAGACAATAGAGTATACAAAGGGTACTAGGAATGTTTTGCAATACAGCTTTGTTTATTTAATTTTTTCAAAGTAATTTCCTCTAGACTCAATACACCTCTCCATCCTAACATTACATTTTAAACGATTAATTATAATTAACCAATAAGCTTGTTAAGTTATTATTATTATAAAATGCTACTTTAATATTAAGCCTTTTTAACTTACTATTTTGACTACTTTGGCACTATAACTACAAAGGGTACTAGGAAAGTTTTGCAATACAACTTCGTTTATTTAATTTTTTCAAAATAATTTCCTCTACACTCAATACACCTCTCCATCCTCCGAAACCAATCTTTAAACCAGTTCTGCTAAATTTCACTAAGGAGTAAAGCACACTCGTTGTTCCAAGACAGCAGAAGGTCCTCATCACTGGAAAACTGACTCCCTTTTTGCTTTATTTTCACATGCGGGAACAGTGTAAAGTCTCAGGGAGCAAGATCTGGACTGTAGAGAGGGTGCTCGAGAAGTTTCAATCCTGTCGTGGTCAAATATTCGGTGCAGGCTTTGGCACGGTGAGCTGGAGCATTATCGTGATGGCGGAACCAGGTGTCCATTCTTGACTTTGGTCGCAGATTCTTCATAGATCCAATGACATTAGGCAGGCACTGTTCAGTATACTACTGTCTTCTGCGTATCCAAAACGACGCGTTCCACAATTCCACTCGATTTGAAAAATATATCATTTTCTTCTTCACAGATCGGGATTTTCGGACAATTACGGGTGTGTCCTCATCATCAAAGACCCAAATTTTGTTTTGAGCTTTGGTCGGCACATCGTAATAGTACAGCCAAGTCTCGCCACCTGTTACGATGTTGTTCACATACAGAGATTGTCCCTTATTAAATTTTTTAGCATCTCCCGGCACCAAGTCACACGTTGTGTCATCTGCTCTTCAGTCAGTTGATGCGTCACCCAGAGAGAACAAAGTTTCTTCACGTGCAAATGATCATGCAGAATCGAACGAATTGCTAGTGCATTTAGGCCTGAGGTACCCTCTATCTGTTGGTAGGTCACTCGCCTGTCCTCGCCAAGCATTTTCCTTACAGTAGTAACGTTTTCCTTCGTAACTGACGTTCGTGGCCTTTCCGGCATCTCAGCATCCTCCGCAGTCAAATTACCCCTTTGAAATTCTCTATACCACCTGAATATCGTTGTGCGATGTGAACAAACATCACCTAGTGCAAGAATCATTTCATCGAAGCGCAAAACTGTCCTTACCTCATTTCGTGACCACGATGCCATCGCAAGCGCTTTACACTCTCACTGCTAATGAATAACTGAGCCCATCGACATGGCGCGGCTGCTACTATGTACGTATGAACATATATATATATATATATAGTAAGAATATAATAAATACAAAATTGACAAATTATAGAGATGTTATGTAGAGAGTTACTAAAATATGGAAAGAGGTATGAATATTAAGCAAGTGATAGCTTGGTAAAATAACTCTTAGCAAATGAAACGTGTAAATATTTTTATTAATAGTGTAAAAATAGTATGGCTTGAATATTAGTATAGAAAAACACATAGTAATGAAGAGGGAAAGTAATTTAATATTGCAGTAGGAGTAAAATATGAAACAGCACTGGTAGAACAAACGAATTCCAAATTTATCCAGACGAAACAATTCCTTGTCAAACAAACTATTGAAACCAGCACTGTAGAATACATAATCCGAAAAATCAATTTTTTTAATTACGTATTTAGTGATTATATGAAAAACAGAAGTGGACAAATTTTAACCTGTGCAGATGCAGTAAGACTAATAGTAGAAATTTAAAAGGGTATGAAAGAAATTGTTTAAAGTATATATATTTAGTCATATGAAAGTATTAGTATTTGATAAAATATAAAAAATTAATGTATTTTATTGGTACAAGCAAAATTATAATAAAAATCTGTTATTATATGCCCATGTCGAATATACAATTATCCGAGCAAATATCAGCTTCATGTATATATATATATATATATATATATATATATATATATATATATATATATACATGAAGCTGATATTATTTATATATATATATATATATATATATACAATAAAATCCGCTCCCAAAAGATATTGTTACGCAAATTTGAACCTTTTCAATAATTTATATTTTATTCCTTGCTAACTTATCCTCTCAGATATTTTTTTAGAAAATGTATTTGCACTTATTTCTTTATTGAAATAGGTTTTAACAAGACACCAATTTGATTGTGCTTGTAATCGGAAATTTCGCGTATTATTTCTTTTCCTTTGCGAGGTATTATCAATTTTGGATGGCCTATACGAGGCATATCAGAATAAACATAGTTTTTATAATATATCATATCATACTTTTACTTGCTTATCAAATTACATAAATTTATGCGATTTATCTTCGAAACGCCAGTTCTCTTTCATATTTTGTTGTTTTACTTTTTGCTGTCCATTATAATTACTGAATGCAAAATATGCCGTTTATAAGTTCGGCATATTTTGCAAATTCAGTATCATTATTTTCCTAAGAAAGCTGGTATTAGCAAAAAATATTTTCCTTGCATAATATTTTGCATTAAAAAACAATTTTATATATATATATATATATATATATATATATATATACATATAAAATACATATAAAATAAAATTTTATTTTATATATATATATATATATATATACATATAAAATAAAATTGTTTTTTAATGCAAGCAAGGAAAATATTTGTATTACGCCTAATACCAGCTTTCTTAGGAAAATGGAGCAACCGTTGATCACTGAATTTGAATAGCATAGTTTGTCATTTTCTATCTGAACATAAATTTATGTAATTTGATAAGCAAGTAAAAGTATGATATGATATATTATAAAAACTATGTTTATTCTGATATGCCTCGTATAGGCCATCCAAAATTGATAATACCTCGCAAAGGAAAAGAAATAATACACGAAATTTCCGATTACAAGCACAATCAAATTGGTGTCTTGTTAAAACCTATTTCAATAAAGAAATAAGTGCAAATACATGTCGGCGTCTTCTAAAAAAATATCTGAGAGGATAAGTTAGCAAGGAATAAAATATAAATTATTGAAAAGGTTCAAATTTGCGTAACAATATCTTTTTATCTATTCTATTTACTGACGAGAGTACCTACAAGACATTGAGTTAGTAGATATAGTAAAATATGTATGTACATACGTAGCACGAATACTTTTACAATCACTAAGTTGACAATATCTAGTCATTTTATCTGTTTATATTTTTTTCTATGTAATATTAAAATTTACATTTTTTTATATGCTTTTATTAATAATAGATTATACATACAAGAGAAACTGTTTTCATTATTTTAGAAATTACTAAGTACGTAGAAGATGGTTCAGACGAGAATTAAAAATAACACATTTTAAGCAGCAAAATTTCGTAATTTAGAGTACCTATTAGCAACACATACAAAAATGAGCAATAAAACAAACGTATAATAATCTTATATATTCCTGTAGCAGTGGCGTGCATGTAAACCATTAGAATATAAAAAAAGAGATGTATATAAATAAACGACACAGGCATTAAGTAAATAATATATCCAATTAATCATAATTAACACTTACATTTAGAACGAACAAATAAACAAATAAATATAATAAGTAACCATTGTACTGAAGAGATCGTAATCTCAATGCGCCGTGTCCTGTAAAACGTATTTCGTTACCAAATGTGTAATAAATCAAGATGCGAATATTGTGTTGCGCGTCATGAGCATAGATATGGAAAGCTCTGCAAACGTTCTTGATCCTCATTTATAATTTCCTCGCCGACTGTAATAAATGTGTCGAGTGCGGTTGTGTAGACTTTTGTATGAACGTACGTTGTATGTAACAATATCGCAGTTACGTAATTCGCGAAAACGACCATTATCATACGCAGTGAATAAACTTATTGAAGATTTACCGAACTTAATTTGAGATGGCTGAAAAATCAAATGTGTAGTTAAAGATATGTCCCTAATGTATTGGACGAAAAGTAACTGCAAACGACAGGTGAATTTATTAACAACAAATTATTTGTCTCGTTCAGGAATAAATAAGAGAACTGTATACCTAGTCGGAAAACGTTACAAGATTTTATATTATATATCTACTCGTGAACGTATTGAAAATAAAATTAAATCAAAATTGAAAAATAAGAAACTGATTATGTGCTGATGAAAGAACAGATTGTAAAAAAAATTCTGTTGCTAATATTATACTACATACAACGGAACCACATTAACCGTCATCTTCAATGTTACTAGCTTCCATAAGAATTCAACAATATACAGTCGAAGTAATATCAAAGGTGGTGTCAAACACTTTGGAAAAGTTTGAACATTCAAAAAACCAATTTATTTATTTGTGAAATTAAATTTTAAGGTAGAGTGTGGTTATTATATACAGAATTCAAACATTGATATCGTAAGGGGTTTTATTTACCTTTTTTGTTCGATTAATTTAATTTGATCAATAAGGTTAATATATAACCCCTTTCCACAATTAACTATTTGTAAATTCTGTATACGTATTTCGACAACCAAGTTGTCATCATCAGCAGATAAAATCAAAGTGTCGCACCTGGTAAAACACGGCGAAAAAATTCTACGAAAAATATACTCCGTACGCGATCCGCATCGTTGAAAACCAAGATGTGCACTGTGGTTTTCAACGGTGCGGCTCGCGTACGGAGGTTATATTTTTTCGTACAATTTTTTCGCCGTGTTTTACCAGGTGCGACACTTTGATTTTATCTGCTGATGATGACAACTTGGTTGTCGAAATACGTATACAGAATTTACAAATAGTTAATTGTGGAAAGGGGTTATATATTAACCTTATTGATCAAGTTAAACCACAGGCTCCATCAAATTCAACTGATTAATTTAATGTTTCATGCCACTCCAATGATGCGTTCTGTAGGCCAGTTTCTTAAATAAGGTTGTAGTAACTTCTTACATGTTATGTGTTCATGCTTGACATCTTGTGACAGACGCTACTTGTGGATGTTAACTAGAGATAATACAAAAGGAGTGTTTCATAAGTCCTTTAAAGTACTCAAAAATTTCACAGACTATGTCCGCCTAACCTTGAACCACCATAGCCAATTCTTATAAGTTAGGGAACATTTTCACAGGCAGAATTTTACTATTATAAATATTTTGATGATATAAACAAGGTGATCTTAAAATTCGATCCAAAAGGAACTGCAGCTATCAAGAAAAGTTAGACAAAGTTTCAAGTTAGGTTAACGCAGATTTACAACAATAGTTATTTTGAACTAGTGGAGGGAATAAAAAAATTAGAAAATCTTCGTTGTCGTTAGTGAAATGAGTGCAAATAGTGAACGCTTGAATCTATCATTCTACTTTGACTTATTGTTATCCATATGCAAATTTTCAACGAATGTATTTGGAACTAGAATCGGATATTATAATCCTTATCTAAAGGAGAATGTAATTGAAAAGACCGAACCATAACTATCACCAAGAAAAGCATATTAAATTATCTACTAAAGAGGTAATAATTAATGTTTCAGGCTGTCAGAGTATTTTGTTAATTAATTATAGAGAACGTAGTATCGTAACAAATAATCCTTATGACTTCAAAATTTCATATAAATTAAGGATAAATATAAAGCAAACAAGGAAAAAAAATTTGAGCTTTATAAGCTGTTACTCAAATGCATAATATTAAGGAATTTGAACACCTAACTTTAGCAATTGCTTTCCATTTAAAAATTTAAAGATACCCTCTTGAGAAGGAAACTATGACCAATCATAGTAAATCATCAGAAAAAGTTACTTCTACAAAAATGTACAAACACAACTAATTTATTTTAGCCTTTCTTTAGATAAGGATGAGTTATTGAATAATGACTACGGACACCTTACGTTTTCACAACGCGATGTTGTGCGAATATCGCAAGTTCAATCTTTTTGATTGCCATAGAAATAATAAATAGAAAAGTTGTTTTAGCGAGGCGCGTTCTTCGCGATGAAAATATATTCTCATGTGCAGAAAAAGTCCGTTCTGCATCTTTTTCTAGCACACTCTCTAATTTTGCCACAACACGAAATTTCTTGCATCTCTGACAGCGCATATCTGTGAGTAAACATCATCCACTATTTGCAAAGTCCTCTAACAACGCCGAAGAATTTGTAAATAAATGCTACTTCTTTTTCCAATCTCATCCAGTATGGGATAACGAATCTTAAGCGGATAAGTGCCTATTACTTAATTTACTACACTACACGGGTATCGTATTAGCTTTAATAATTATTGTATTTATCACGCAACAGTTATCGATCGATGTGAAATATACATACATCCACATAGTACTACAATTCGGGTCTAACTACTCTTACTGTTGCTATTTCCATCGGACGGCTCTCCCTACAATATGTCCCTGCATTCCAAGTAAAACGTCGCAACTTTAATTATGACTTGTCTGACAATACAAAAGACTATTTTCTTTACATCTATCAACGAAGTTCAAGAATTTGTAAATTCGTGGAAATTTTAAAATTTTAAGCATAGCAGAGTGCATAAACTGACTTACATTTTGAAGTGTCAAAATATTTAAAGATGGAAATATATTGGAGTATGGAAGGTATTTTCAGTAAAAGAATGTAGTAGTAGAAACGGTATCGCGAAAACAAAATTCAGCTATGTAAACGAAAGTAGTGGGTGTATTTTATAAAACAAGATATAATATTTCAAAACATTATAAATTTACAAGAAAGACATATGGAATTTGAGTTAAAGGCTTTGTTGAATATATTTTAGTGTTCTAATGAATATATACATATTCTATCTATCTATATATATATATATATATATATATATATATATATATATATATATATATATATATATATATATATATATTTATATATATAATTACTGTTTAAACATTTTAAACATATTAAAGTTGATAAATTGATCTTCGCTTTTTAGAACTTGCGAAATAATTAACTACGCGTTTACTAAAATTAGGTACTTTATTTATAAACGACTTTTATATAGCTAAGTCAATGTAGACAGTCTTTACTTATGTATTTTGTAAAATATCGAAAAATACCATTGTCTTTACTTCGGCAATGTATATAATATCGTCAATAATTTGACAGCTTCTGAAAAGATTTTATGAAATTTGTTGTTAGAAATAACTTAAGCATCAGCATAATTTAAAATATTGTTAAAAAGCGCTAAATTGATAGACGCGTATCAATATATATATATATATATATATATATATATAATTATATATACAGACTTGTTCATTCTAGAATTAGATATGCGCTGTCCACAAGTGGAAAGAGTGCAGCTAGGTTAAAGCGCGCGAGAAAGGAGGATAGAATATCTCTCACTGGCAGTTTCGTTTTCTCCCACTTTTGTATTGCAAACAACTTCCCCTACTTTCTCGCGTGCATTGACAATACGTACCTACATTTTTGAATTGTATAAATTATTTGATGCATTTTATTTGAATCTTTTAATAAAATGCAACATGGCTATTTTCTTGAAATGTTTTGCCGTTTGGCGTGAAACTAATAAAATATTCTTGAAATAAATGAAATAGAAAATTCTAAAAATTAAAAAGATTTTCAAACATGGCTATTTTCTTGAAATGTTTTGCCGTTTGGCGTGAAACTAATAAAATATTCTTGAAATAAATGAAATAGAAAATTCTAAAAATTAAAAAGATTTTCAAACATGGCTATTTTCTTGAAATGTTTTGCCGTTTGGCGTGAAACTAATAAAATATTCTTGAAATAAACGCGAGAAAGTAGGGGAAGTTGTTTGCAATACAAAAGTGGGAGAAAACGAAACTGCCAGTGAGAGATATTCTATCCTCCTTTCTCGCGCGCTTTAACCTAACTGCACTCTTTCCACTTGTGGACAGCGCATATCTAATTCTAGAATGAACAAGTCTGTATGTGTATATATATATATATACAGATATATATGTATATATATATATATATATACATTCATTTTCACTTGCGGGAAGAGTGCAAAGTCTCAGGGAGCAAGATCTGGACTGTAGGGAGGGTGCTCGAGAAGTTTCAATCCTGCCGTGGTTAAATATTCGGTGCAGGCTTTGGCGCCATGAGCTTGAGCATTATCGTGTTGGACGAACCAGGTGTCCATTCTTGACTTTGGCCGCAGGCTCTTCATAGATCCAATGACTTTAGGCAGGCACTGTTCAGTATACCACTTGGCTGTGACTGTTTTCTGTGTGTCCAAAACGACGCGTTCCACAATTCCACTCATTTTGAAAAATACAGCAATCATTTTCTTCTTTACAGATTGGGATTTTCTGACAATTACGGGTGTGTCCTCATCATCAAAGACCCAAACTTTGTTTTGAGCTTTGGTCGGCACATCGCAATAGTACAACCAAGTCTCGTCACCTGTCACGATGTTGTTCACATACCGAGATTTTCCTCACAGTAGTAACGTTTTCCTCCGTAACTGACGTTCGTGGCCTTCCCAGCCTCTCAGCATCCTCCACAGTTAAATTTCCCCTTTGGAATTCTCTATACCACCTGAATATCGTTGTGCGTTGTGGACAAACATCACCTAGTGCAAGAGTCATTTCTTTCACTGGTCTATGTTTAAACCACGCACGAAATTATAACGCAAAACTACCCTTATCTCATTTCATGACTACGATGCCATCGCAAGAACTTTACACTCTCACTGCTAATGAATAATTGAGCCCATCGACATGGCGCGGCGGCTACTATGCACGTATGAATATGTCTCAACATGCAGCAACAAGCAGCTTCCTGCGATTCATTGTTGCGTTATACTGCAAAACTTTCCTAGTACCCTTTATATTAGAATTTTGTATTTGTGGGGCAATAAATGTCTAAAAAAGCTTCAATAATTTATTCGCGTTTAAATTTTCATTAACCTTTAAGGACGTTAATTACTTCAGTTTAAAAAATTGATTATTTCGTTATATTGAGTCTGGGATAAATTTTGTATGTGATCGTTAGTATGTTACTGATACCTGTTGGAATAATAAATAAATAGGAAAAGGACTACCAAATTAGATAAAGTGTTAACCTTTATGTCAACAGCAGAAATATTATATGTACGTCAACAGTAGCATACCGGGGTATGCAATACATTTTGTATGCGAATTTTTTATTATTATGATTGTTGCTGTTTTTTTTGTGGTTTTGTATGAATATTTACAATTAGGGGCTTTTTAGCTTTTTCATTAATACTATTGTTTTTAAAGAATAATATCATATCTCCCTCTCTCAATCAATACATAAATGTATTGACCGACAAAGCGAGAAACGCTTCTATCTCACAAGATCGGTAAACTAGGTTTCCAGTGTGTAATAGACAGAAACTTGCATACTCGGCTTTATGCCAATTAAAGAATGTTAAAAGGAATCATTCTATTATTAATAACACCCTATCTACTACATATGTTTCATGGATAGACCAATCATCAGGCAGATTCTGTGTTATTAATGAACGATTCCTTCATAGCGTTTGTCATATCATTTCGATACAGAAAAAGTAATGAATAATATCATATCTCCCTCTCTCAACCAATACATAAATGTATTGACCGACAAAGCGAGAAACGCTTCTATCTCACAAGATCGGTAAACTAGGTTTCCAGTGTGTAATAGACAGAAACTTGCATACTCGGCTTTATGCCAATTAAAGAATGTTAAAAGGAATCATTCTATTATTAATAACACCCTATCTACTACATATGTTTCATGGATAGACCAATCATCATGCAGATTCTGTGTTATTAATGAATCGTTCATTAATAACACAGACATTGACCGACAAAGCGAGAAACGCTTCTATCTCACAAGATCGGTAAACTAGGTTTCCAGTGTGTAATAGACAGAAACTTGCATACTCGGCTTTATGCCAATTAAAGAATGTTAAAAAGGAATCATTCTATTATTAATAACACCCTATCTACTACATATGTTTCATGGATAGACCAATCATCAGGCAGATTCTGTGTTATTAATGAACGTTCATTAATAACACAGAATCTGCCTGATGATTGCTTAGTCCATAACACATTGTGGCTACGTGTTATTAATAATAGAAAGAATGTTAAAAGGAATCATTCTATTATTAATAACACCCTATCTACTACATATGTTTCATGGATAGACCAATCATCATGCAGATTCTGTGTTATTAATGAATCGTTCATTAATAACACAGACATTGACCGACAAAGCGAGAAACGCTTCTATCTCACAAGATGGTAAATAATAATTTCCAGTGTGTAATAGACAGAAACTTGCATACTGGCTTTATGCCAATTAAAGAATGTTAAAAGGAATCATTCTATTACACAATAACACCCTATCAAAACTACATATGTTTCATGGATAGACCAATCATCAGGCAGATTCTGTGTTATTAATGAACGGGATTCATTAATAACACAGAATCTGCCTGATGATTGGTCTATCCATGAAACATATGTAGTAGATAGGGTGTTATTAATAATAGAATGATTCCTTTTAACATACTATTGTTTTTGTTTCTGCTACGTTATTTATAATTAGGGGGTTTTTAGTAAATGTAAGTAATTTATTCTTGTGAGTTTTATCATTGTTTTCAGCAGTTATTTTTAGCAAGTGAATAAGAGATACCATTATAATCGATACTAAAATAGTGAGAGTGATTAAAAATGACAGATGGTGAATGGCTTACTCCGCGACAACTTGCTGTATTAAATTTGAGTTGAACAGCAAGAATATATTTGTGATATTGGATATAATAAAAATAAAGTAGTGACGATGAACTTTTACCAATGCGTAGAGAGCTTGTAACCAAGCTAGCGAAGCTCATATAAATGTAGATCACTTTGGCGTAGAAGAAATCCAGCTACCAGAATACAATCCAGATAAGATAACTGGAGATGATGAAGCAAAAGATGGAACAGTTTGGTCTGCTGCCGTTCCACAAAGCACCAGATTCCGTAACCATAATATACTGAGATCTGCAAACCATGGACCAGTACGAAGAACAAAAGGTCTATCTATTGTGGAAACATTCAGGTTAATATTGTCTGATGAAATATGCGCTATAATTATTTATGAGAAACTAATAGAAAAGCGAAGCAATGCTATGATATAGAACACACTAAACTTAACAAAAGAAAACCGCACATGGAAAGCTTTAACAAAAAGTGAATTTGATGCGTATTTAGGCCTTATTAGGCAATAATTGTGATTAAAAATTTCCAAATATTTGAAAACTTTTATATACATACATATAACTTCTTTTATTTTATTTTATTGAATTACAACTTTATTTTTATTCTATTTTAAAAAACATGAAATAAAAATATAATTTTTATCCTTATTTTGCATCAAACATTATCATATTTTCATGCGTTTTCCTATACATACCAGGGTATGCTTCTGTTGACGCAAAGGGTTGAAATCAAAAATTGACCATATCTATGGTCTCAACTGCCCAATTCAACTAAAAAACATACATCTCGCACAAAACAGTCTTGTTAAGGATATCATAAAATTTTAGAAAGATTGGACTGTTACTTTCCAAGATATAGTGGTTTTAAATCGCAAAACATACCCGGGTATGCATTTGTTGACATAAAGGTTAAGAAATAACCAAAAAATTTGCAAGCCTGCCTAGTCATTTAAAGAAAACGATCCTACTTTTAAAAACTATTCTTGAAATATGATTTTTTATTTATTAAATATCATTTCACGCAAATTTATACTTTTAATGTCATCAACTTTATAAATGCTGATAGTTTGCAAATTTAAGTTTGTATTTGTATTTTTTAAGTGTTTTAAATCCATTACAATGAGCTATTCAGCTATTAAATATACCTTGATGTGTTTTTCTTTATCATAGCAAATAGTATGTAATTCCATTTCCTCCAAGATAAGACAAGATTTCACTTTTTTCTTATGAATATTTGCAATATGGCTTTCCGTTTTAAAAACTGTTATAATGTTGTGAATTATTATTAATTTTTTACCAATTTAAAATACTTATTTAATAAATTAAATTGTAAACAGCTATTCGAATATTTTTTGGGTTCTTTTTATTAAATAAATAGTTTTGTCCTAAGTTGTCACTACAATTTTGATATTAGATAAATAATACTTAATCTAACCTAGAAACAAAATAGTGAATGGCACATTCACATTTGCCTTACGAATGAAATTTAGCAACGTTTACAATATTAACTAGCTTTTTCGAATGAACTGTTGGATTAAACGTGAAAATACAATTCTTAAAGTTGAATCTTGATTTTTTTCGATTAAGACCAATTTATTTGCCAAGGATTATTTACGTGCAGGCAACGTATTGCATTGTTTTTTTAATTAACCATAGGAATATTTCTATACATCTTGTTCTGAGATATAAAACGCTCACTGTATATGAACTTCATTATGCAAAGATATGTATAAGTTCTCTTTGTTCGGAATTTGTATTAAATTGATTAATATATGTAAATTTTTATTTTAGGTGGATGTTAATTGAGACACAATTCGTTTTTTAAAGCGGATGTCCCTTAACTTACATCGCATTAAACAACATAATACTGTATAAATGTTACTGCAAAAACGAATATGTTTCCAGCTTTGGAAACGATATTGTATACATTTATATGATAAAATGCAAGAATATCTCTCAAATTGAAATGTTCTTTGTTTCGAAATTGTATGTAATTCCGTTTATATTCCTCTCCTTTTTCGACTTAATAAACGTCAATCTTATAGTCAATATTTAGTCAGAATTTCATTATCGCATTATTTGTTTGAACTATTTTCTTTCGTACAATGCAGATATTTTTCATACGTATTTGGGTTATCATTTGTTACCGTAAAAGTTTTATTTGAGAGTTCCAATTACTGTTTTTGTAATTTGAGAATGTATGTACATTATTATAAATGTGAATTACAAAAATACTGTGCTTATATTTATATTGTTGTATATTTCTACATAATGAGCAAAGAGAGGACGTAAAATGAGTTGTTTACAGTAATCCAGCTATCACATTTCGTATGCCTTCTATCTACTACACAGAAAACGGCCAATAAAAGCAACAGGTCTATTGTATTTGCCAGTGGGATCACAAAAAAGCATTAAACACATTTACAGATATAGCCGACGCATGTAAAAGTTAGATATAAATGCGCATAAACATCTGAGGATATATTTAGATAAATATCTTTTTTATTATTAGTATAAAACAATTTTTTTTCTGATATATAAATTTTGGCTCAATTTTCAGATTTGTTAATGACTTAAAAGTAAATCCTACTTTAAAGGATTTTCTTTTACTCTTATTTTCTTAGTGGTTGTTTATTCGTTCGACAATAAAACTTTTACTGGGGTATTTGTATGTTAAAATCTACGTAATGTACATATATCTTTTTCTGTTGTCCTATCATACCCTCACCTCTAGTGCTGCTCTGACAGTGGCATTTTTGCTTTCGGGTTTCGTAGTTTCTTGCAACAGCTCATCTATTGGTTTCTACAATATCTGATGTTGAAGTAGTAGGAGAATTATCCTGTATATTCAGCGAATGCTTTTCTTTGCGATCGAAATTTCACTGTTCCTACCCAAATATATATCTTTCATGTTCAGAACTGTTCGCTTTTCAAAACATCTGTCTCGATCTTGGTCCCTTTCTTCAGTTTTTCCGACTTCCTTGCCTTAAAACATATCAAGGTTTAAATTTACTGTTTTGGTGTGAAGTCAATCAATAACTTTCTGTTCTTTAATTCTGTCTTCCAAATATTCTACCAGTATTTCATGTAATGTAATTTGTCCTTTTTAGAAACATATTTTCCAAATTGAAATTATTAAATGCATTAGACATTAGAACCTTTGTTCTTGTTCATTAAAAATTTCACTAAAAAAATGTTTCACTATACTACTGCACACAACATTATTTTCCAATTTTTAGTTTATTAAAATATCGATTATGTACAATTTCTTTATTTTATCGACTTCTTTAATGACAGACTTGCACATACACCTTGCTTTGTCGCTATACCGAGCACATCTTTAATCTAAATGTAGTAGTAATGTCTAGTAAAAATTAACTCTTTATCGAATGCATACGCAAGTCTCTTTCCGTTTTATTCGGAGTAAAAGCACGACCATTAATATTGTAATTGAAAATAACATCTTGTGTGTACTACATAACATTTATCATACTTGCCAATATTCACTGTAAGCTTGTTTTGTTTGTACCATATAAACACCAAATCACCTGTAATCTCTCATCGATATCATTAATGCGGTTATAGATTTTAAGGTCATCTGCACAAGCAAGTCCAAACATTTTGTGGTCAATTGTATAAACACGGGCGCAGCATATCTTTTGCAACGCATATTATATTAGTGATTGTTAACAGTCCGCTGATGAAACCGTGTTAAATAAAAGTGTTTTAACATACTCCTTAAGAACAGGGCTAATGCGGAAGATCTTTCATTTAACGGAATAATAGTTTTTCTGCTATAAAAAGTTAAAAATTATTTTCAAAAATTAGATCAATATCATATGGCTCGATAACAAAGGATGGAATTTCGTTTAGTATAGATTTCATCTTATTAATGTTTCACAAGATGCTTTCTTCAGAAATATTATTAGCAGAAATGGACAACAATAGATCCAGTGTTGTTACCATTGATACTAAGATCGCTATAGTTAGTAGTGGAAAAAAATTATCAGAGCCTTTGAAATCTATGCAATGTATCTGAGATTGTTCAATGATTCGACATCGTTGGGCATTAAAGGTAGAAAATGTGTAAATTCCTGCTTAATACGTACAATCATTACCACAAAAAGTTTTATGATTTAAATTGCAATTGTTGCTCTATATTTGTAGGTCGAGCCGTAGCGATGTAAAGTATCATAGAAAGAGAGTTCTCGCATGTTTCATTAAAAAAAAAACGAATAATGGTGCGCATAGTGTGAAATTCAAATAGGACATGAGTTTATATACATTTTCGACTTAATAATGTAAAGTTTCAAACAACTACAATCTCTCTCTTGTTGTTTGGGTAATATTTAAAAGAATACATGCGTGACTTCAGTCCGCAAAATAACGAAGAACTGTGGAACGTGAGGAACAAACTTTTATTTTCATACTGCATTTGGCGTATTGTTTTTTATAAAATATTTGATTTTGTTAACGTAATTTTAATTTCGAGATTGAATATTTTAAGTAGAAGTTTCGGCCACATACCTTTTGATATTTTTAAATTAATGTCAGTTTAGAATCCTTAGATTAAACGCAACATTAATATTATTATTAATATAAAATTTAGATCTCAGCAATTATTTCATTACATTCACAACAACATATTTATGTAAATGTTATTCATAAAAATCATATTAATTAATTCGAAATTCTATATCTTATTTAATTACTAGGGAATATAATTGTTATATTATATATATATATATATATATATATATATATATATATATATATATATCTATAGAAGGAATAAATAAAGTCAAAGAATTTTTCGTATATGACGCTATATCTACGTGAATATAGACCTTCTACCTTCGGAAAATAATGCGTTTTTACACTACTATATTATGAATTAGACATGCTCTGAATGCCAAAGTTTCTATTATAAATTATAAAGACCATTGTACATGAATTTGGTAGATATATTTTCGTGAACATTGTAAACTTTTTTGTGATATTTACTGTACACACTGGCAAAGCTTTCAAAGGTTCGGCTTTAAAACTAATTCTGCTTGATTTTATATAATAGTAGAGATACATCCAGATTTAATTTGGTACTTGGTGATGCTTTTTAAGCGACTAAATTCATGGTAGAAACATAAAAGTTGGATTCTTTTTTCTATAGCAATACCTCTTCAACTTATGACTGTGCTTAGTCACTGGTGAACCATTAACGGAGAAAAGTAAATAATAAATTATTAAAAAAACAGTACAAATAAATAAAATGATGTCTAAGCATGTTATATACAATAAAAGGAAATGCACACTTTAGAAATTTTTACAAGAATAATAAACAGTTATTAACGAGCGATATCAAGAGCCCAGCACATCGACAACAATATTAAAATTATATAAGTGCTAATTATACGTATATATTAATTAAAACTATTTCAAATAAGCAAGAAAACAATTAATATATGCATATACTATGTTCAAAATGATCGTTGAAGTCGTGTAACAGCACAAACTATTAATCGAATGTATGAAAATATTATTTTTGCTAACAGTGCTATATTTAAGACATTGAAGGTGCTGCGAAAATAAAATAAAAGTACATTTGTTACGCCCAGAAGTCCTGCTTGGGACTTCAAAAACTATTAACGCCCATATTTTTGCTGTACACCAAGAATTTCCACCCTTAAAAATCAAGCAAACACGTGCTTAATAGCGGTCTGACTTTCTACTACACAGAAAATAGATAGGCGTTATTTTAGCCAGCTTATTTAAATCCAACTTAGTTGATTGGAAAATTAACTCACTTTTTCCAAAAATAAAGCTTGACTAATTAAAAATTGGGCTATAAAATTTCGGTGTAACACAAAACTACTTTTCTTCTTACAATCAAGATGACAAAGAGGCAGAAATAGGAACACCATTACTTAACTTTTTTTAAATCAGTGGTTTAATAGCTAAAGTCAAGAATATCGGGTTTTAACTTCGGCAGATAGAAACGAGAGGGCGTTAAGTGTAGGAAATAGCAAGGAAAAATGTGCAAATGACTAATATTGCATAGAAGCATGTAACACATTCTCAAGTAACAGAATAAGTTGCGGCTTTTGACAATGGATGTGTGCAGAAAAAATTATGTTATACTAATTATAGGATTAGTAAAAATATATTTATTTACTTAATAAGATAACAACAAGGTATTATAAACATGTTCAGAAGGTATTGCAAATGGAAATATATCGTTACATTGTTTTTAGTCTTTGGCAAGTTGAACGTGGAGTCGAACGAATATAGTAACAAGGGATATTGAGTTAAATAGAAGAGTATCTACGGATAAGAGTATCTACGGATAATCAGTTATACTAGGACTTAAGATCTCAAGCAGAACAATCTATTCATGAGGACTACAAAAAGTTTGTTCCTTTCTCTAAGCAATCTACCGTTGAAAATATTCGTGATTTTTGGATTTTTGTTAACTCGCAAAAGAAACAAAATTTATCTCACCATCTGAATTATAGTAGGATCGAATCTGATTAATCTGAAAAAGTAAGTAATTCGAGAGCGTATAATGAAAATAAAGGAAGGAACTTGGTAGTTTGAAATTGCGTTTATATCCCTGTTATCTCGACAGATTTGGATCCGATGACCCAAAGTCAAGTACATCTTGACAAAATTCAGAAAACTCAAGTGCGTTAAAATAAGCATCTGCAGCAACTTTAACATCGCTCTCTATGTTAAAAATTTCTGACCTGTGAAGTATTTTTTAAGCATGAAAGAAGGTGATAATCAGCTGTTGCTAAATCCGGTGAATAAGGCGAATTCACTCACAAATAGAAGCCTTGAATCATTAATCTCTGCAACTGCAATAACTGTAATGGCGTCGTGCATTGTGTTAGTGGAAAATAATTTTTTTCTTATCTAAACTAGGACACTTTTCATTAATTTTATTTGCTTATTTTTTGTCTGAAAGGCAAACAAGAAGAAATGGTAATATGTGCCTGTGATAAGTTGGCCTTTTGGAAGGTAATCAACAAGAATGCTACTTTTACGTCAGCAAAAATGAAAAACTACTGTGTAGATTGTTGTTTAGTTTCGGGCTTATAATGATAAATATAAACGTTTGCGAAAACACTCCAAATACTCTGTTCAATATTGAGCAGTTGGGACAGTTTCTTCATAGCCAACTCTTTATTCAAAATGTATGTTACGCGTTTATTTAGAAAAGCTTACAAGATTTCTGATGTCCACTACGTAGAGCACATTTAACGGTTGTGTGACCATATTTTATTTCACGAATTCGTTTATCAACATTGAAACATGAAGAACCCAATTTCGTCAGACTATTCTTCACCGCATTATGATAATTTGTTACTGATAAAGTCTTTCCCGAGGAAGCACTTAGTGACAGAATTTCAACATTACGAGTATCTATCTAATCATAAATTTCGAGTTACCCTTAAACAGTCATCATAACGAAAATAATAAATATAGTGATCTGAATTTTCATAGTAACGTTGTTAGGAAGACAATCTGTTAGGGTACCACAAAAACAAAACTGCGCCATCTATACATCACTCTACAGATTTTCCAACCCATCCTAGTATGTTTACAGATCTGTTTGAAACAGTATGTGTTAATCATAATGCTATTGATAGTAAATATCCTCAATTTAAAGGATCTCATTTTATAAATCCTTTTAATTTGAATACCGTAATTGGTTGTAATTGATCGTTTATGTCACTTCATTTTTCGCCTTTCTGATAGAACTTTCTAGTAGAACTTTCTAATCTAGGATCAGATGGAATTCTTAAAATGTGCAGTTATAACTTTTTTCTCCTATTGTCAATAATCTATCAACTTTCTGTGAATGTGAGGTGCTTTTCTAATTAGTGAATTAGCCAATCTTTAAGAAAGGGACAGATCGCTTGTTAATGGCTATCGTCAATTTCGTTGTTGTCAAGTATTTCTAAGGCTCTTGAGTACATTGCATTGGATTTTATCTTTCATATCTTTAGATGTAAATCAACATAATTTCCTATCTGGCCGTAACACTTTGACCAAACTGGAACGAGGTTCTCAATTGGGTGCTATATATGTGGACTTTTTTAAAGCTTTCGACCATGGACACGGTCGAAAGCTTTAAAAAAATTGTTGCTTAACAAGCTGTGTTCTACGGGACAAAGTGCGGTTTAATTTCATGAATTACTTTATACCCATCTTATATAACCAAATGCTCGTAGTTTCCATCCTGTATCATTTATATCAGGTATGCCCCAAGGCAGACACTTATCAGCAGTTCGTGTTCTGTTCTTTATAAACAACTTGCACAAAAACTTTACTGGTTCTAAATTTCTGGCGTACCCATTGTTTACAAAAGCTTAAATATGTAGATTTGTAGCACAATGGTACAACATTTCGGTAATATGTTGGTTTACTTGTAAAATGGTGTATAGGCAACAGCTTGTCACTTAACGTTAGAAAATATTTTATTATATTATTATTATTATATATATTATAATATTTAGTTTTTCTAGAAGAAATAATATTTATATCTTTAATTATAAGACAAAGAATATTGTATTAGAAAGAGTCAATAATTTTTGACTTATAGTCTATTATTTAATTTAGATATTGACCACATCATAAATAAATCTGTACACTTATGTGTTTCTATTACATCTATTTTACTTATTTATAGTAACATGAAGGGGCCTATATTTTGTTACATAATCTAGTTTGCATATTATGAAATTCATATAAATCGAGTCGAACGAATTAAGTTTAAAGGTTAATTTTGTTCTTTTAAATTAATATTGATAAAAATTTAACTTTTAAGCATTCAATCGTTAGTTAGCACAAGGCCTAAAGCATTTATTAAGTGTAGTTTTTAACTTTTTTATATCGTAATAACTTAATCAAAAAAGGTAAATAAAACTTATTATCACATCAACGTTCATATTCTATATACGTATTTCGACAACTAAGTTGTTATTAGGAGAAAAGTAATCAATGTCACCAAAGATCATCTGACCATCAGCAGCAGTACGTATTTGGTGGTTACCGGGGAAGTAGTGTGGAATTGATCTGTGCGTATTTTACCGCTGAACCAGGTGCGACACATTAATTATCTGCCGATGATGACAACTTAGTTGTCGAAACACATATACAGAATACGAACATTGATATGGTAAGAGGTTTTATTTACCATTTTCGATTAATTCAATTAACTACTGTGGTCATCAAAATTTATATAAAAACTTGTTCCGACTTTCTTTCTTTGTTGTTCCATTTTCTCATGTTTCGTATTCGTTCAAGTGTTCCATATTTGTTTTGATCGAAATGAATATAGTTACCATAATTTAAGGTGGCAAGATCTATTAGAACTAAACATTTAACTATGATTTATCTCTTCAATATTTTACCTCGTTCCTTAATATCTACCTTGAAAGTTCGATATGTTTTTTTTTATTCTTGTAAATGTTACATAGGAAACTGTTTTAATTTTAATATACGCTATAATTTTAATTTACAATGTCTGTAATATAAATAAAACTAATAGATTATTTATTAATTTATACGAAAAACGATCACTATATATAATTTGACAATGGGTCAAGGACAGAGGCTTTTTTAAAGATTTCAATTTAATTCCTTCAGAATAAATCCCATATTTATAAATCTAAGCCAGTATATAATTGGTTAGAAAATTGTTCTGGACTTATATTAATTCTATAGTCACTTACATTATTCTAAAACTTTTAAGTCGACATTTATGTAGTACAAAAGTAACAGTTTTTACGCAAAATATAACGTCCCTGTTTAAATATTAGAAAGAGATTTTTTTTGATTTTTTGGATGGAATGTATTTTTAATTTTTAACTTAACGTTAACAATTTCAAAATTAAAAATACATATACATATATATATATATATTTATATATATTGTTACTGATTGCTGATTTTTACATCTGTACAAATTTCGTATACCTCGCTGTATGAGGCAATATAATCCCTTTTGTGAATGTAATATCCCGTTAAATTTTCAAATCATCTATAATTTATTGGAATTTCTTAAACGTACGATTTCCATAAGATTTAATTTGGCTTGTTACAGTTCTGCATTGTCGAATTTCTAAACGCAAGTGGTCTTTGTTCTGAAATGAACTAATTAGAATTCTTTACCTTATTGCTTTGTGATATCACTAGTGCCTCCTCGATAGTAATACTATAAGTCTGGTTATTAAGAGGATAAGTTTGCGTTAATTAGAGATTTCGATGATGTGAGTTTCACGTCCAAGGGCTCTGATTACATTCCTTTAGAGTTTCATAATTAATTGTCTTTTAATAGAAAAGAATGCACGTGACCGGATATACGTCATTGTCGTGTTTTTTTCTAGCCTTTACGTTAAGCTGGAACATTCGGGATTGACATTCCCAGATTAGTTGTCGTAGTGTGCAAATGAGTTAGTTAGCCGCCTTTATTCATGATGAGATAATTTAGGTGTACTACAAGGAAACGCTTTTTCTGCGACTAATTATTGGACTCTGGTGTAATTAAATGTTAATTCGTCAAACTTGTATTAGTATTTATTGAATATCTACTCGACGAAAGCGCATCACCACCATCTTGTTATAGGCAATATCTTTCAGCGATCTTCCACGATAATTGAGGTAGGATTATCAAGTACTGTTATTTAATTTTAGAATTTGCTATCGTTTTCCTGTGGAATTTTTAGGGTCTTTTCAACAGCTGAAATCCTTTTTCCTTCCTCACTAAGTGAGTGATTTTGGAGATAGTTAAAACACCACATCAAGCAGTCGTAAGTTTTAAAAACTGTTTTTTCAAGCTAGGACCACGTAGTCAATTGAACATCCTCCAGCATACACTAAGACATACTTGAAAATCTTTTAGTCTACACAGGCTAATAATGTTTCGGACACCCACAGAATATCTCGATCTAACATCTATATGTGTATATGTAAGAATATTTAGTTGTTGCTTTTGTCAGTAAATTAGGTAGTCGCTAGATCATTTTATTAGTACTTCTAGAATAATTAAGGAAATCGAACTTTAGCATATTATTTAGCTGATTATTAAAGATTAGGAAAGATCAGTACTACCAGAAGTAGATTGTCTAGTATCGATCATATTCACTAAATAGACCTTCAGCTAATAGCAAGAACTATAATATAACACCAGCAAGGCAAAGCAACCAGTGTAAAGTTCATGTAAACTGCTTATGTATCCAGTCCAACTCATGAGAGATTGTTTATAATAATTAAATAAATATTATTAGAAGATTATATACTAAATATATACAAGGATCTATCTACTATTGCCCACATTTTAATCATTAATTATATGCCGGTAATTATATTATCTACCAAAATAGTTCATTTAACTATTAATTATATACTAGTAAATATATACACAGTCCGTTGCAGAGAAAACAGAACTTTTTTAAAATAGTAATTCTTAGAGGCGCCATCTATTAAAAAAATATTATATATGTCGATAAGGTAGATCTTTCACCAATGTTATGTCAAAATACCATGACATTTGCATCATTAGAAGCAGAGAAATTGCGCATAAGGTAACAATATGTATATGGCATTGGCCGACAAATGAATTTTGAACAAATAGCCAATATCAAATTCTGTTTTAAACTCGGTAAATTGTTTACTGAAACCTTTTATTTGAGGAAACAAGATGGGTATTTATCACGTACGAGTGTGTACGAGTAGTATAAATGATTTAAAGACGGTCATACAGACATAAATGACGACGAACATCCTTGTGCAAAAAAATCAATGGTTACGGAAAGTAAGATCGAATTTATCAGAAATAAGCCGAAATCCTCATTGCGATACGTGGATATGGAATTAAATATTTCCAAAGATTCAATTCATCGCATTTTGACACAGTATTTGGGGCTGAGAAAGATTTGTGCAAAGTTTGTACCACACAAGCTAACTGATAATCAAAAATTGCTTCGAATTCAACATTGTACAGACTTGACTAAAGACTCAAAAAAGGACGAAAACTCAAGGAATTCTATTGTAACTGGCGATGAGACGTGGTGTTGTCAATATGATCCAGAGACCAAACGTCAAAGCTCTGAATGGAAACATCCAAGTGACGAAAGACCGAAAAAAAGCCGTTTGGAGAAGTCAAAAGTGAAGACAATGTTGATTTGTTTTTATGATTCCAAAAGCATAGTGCACAAAAAGTTTGTGCCAACTAGTCAAACAGTCAATGCTATATATTATCCTGGTGTTATGAAGTGTGCGCCCTTAATATCGTGAAAATGGTACCTGGCGTTTGTTACATGACAGTGAACTATCTCATCGCTCGATGTTTATTACTGATTTTATAACTACAAATGGCATTTTAACCATCAACCATTCATCGGATTTGGCCCCTTGTGATTTCTATTTATTCTCCAAACTACATTTGCCGACGAAAGGACAGCGTTATGCCAACGTCGAAGCCATTAAAAAGGCGTCGGCAACGATCTTGAATCTTTTTAAAGATGAACTTTAAAATTCATTTCACGTTCTAATTGACAGTGCAAAACGTTGTATTGAAACCGAAGACGATAATTTTGAATAAAATAAATGAATTTTACCAAAATAGTAAGCTTTTGTTTTTATTTTAAAAAAGTTAAGCTTTCTCTGAAACAGACGGTGTATTAATAATTATGAGATCTTATATTTAAGGCTTGTCCATTTAATCATTGGGTACATATGGGTAATTATATTAATATTTCTTGAACCTTATATATACTCAATGACATTAGATCCGTACCGTTGGAAGCCAAGACGCACACTCACTGAGCGTTTTGGCTTAAGCTTCGCTTAGCTTAAAAAAACTTAAAAAAATCTTTCGTTACTCCTAGGGAAAGGTTTCTGTAAAAACGTTCTTAAGGGGCGCCACAGCAATAATCCCTAGAAGTATCCTTGCTAATGCTGAAGAACATAGATTCCAAAATACGCGTCAATGGCAAATATTTGAGCAATATAAAATAAAACGCTAAAGCCTATAATGGAAGAAAACTAGAAGTTAATTTTTTAAACGATCGACTCATTTATTAGCATGAATTCGAGGACTAAGCAATCCTGGTATATATATATATATACCAGACAGACCAGCAATCCTGGTATATATATATATATACCAGACAGACCAGCAATCCTGGTATATATATATATATATATATATACCAGGATTGCTTAGTCCTCGAATTCATGCTAATAAATGAGTCGATCGTTTAAAAAATTAACTTCTAGTTTTCTTCCATTATAGGCTTTAGCGTTTTATTTTATATTGCTCAAATATTTGCCATTGACGCGTATTTTGGAATCTATGTTCTTCAGCATTAGCAAGGATACTTCTAGGGATTATTGCTGTGGCGCCCCTTAAGAACGTTTTTACAGAAACCTTTCCCTAGGAGTAACGAAAGATTTTTTTAAGTTTTTTTAAGCTAAGCGAAGCTTAAGCCAAAACGCTCAGTGAGTGTGCGTCTTGGCTTTCAACGGTACGGATGATGTGCGAGATTAATTGTTTCGTACGGATATTTATTGCCGTAGTTCTCCAGGTGCAACACTGCTTAATTAGCTGCTGATGATGACAACTTAGTTGTCGAAGTACGTATACAGAATTACGAAAGTTAATGTGGAAAGGGGTTATATATTAACCTTAGTGATTAAGTTAATCAACCACAGGCATATTCAACTACATAAATGTTGACTTAAATTTTTATTATATGTATATATGCCTATCTACTGAATTTTTATTGTTTGCCTGGTTATATTTGCAATAACTTTTTTTTGGATATTCTGTTGTATATGATACTTAATACTGTTTGAATGATGGTTTTTATAAATTGTTTTTGATAAAAGTCTGAAACATTAAAAAAGTTTTTAATGTATCATATTATCAAAATTGTTTTTTATGAACGAACTTTAATATAACAATTTAAAAATTTAATATAAATACATTATTTTTTTAACACGTCAGACTTTTTTATCAAAAGTATTGAATACACGAATATTTTTCTATTTCATTTAGTTAAATATTTTGAAAATTTAATAACTACTTTTGCATTGGAATTTGTTTAACGATATTAAATCCGAATTTAAAATGTTTCTCTTATAATTTTGAGAATCCCTATAATTCTTTTAATATAATTTTATCTTAATGCACTGTATTGTATAGAAAAGTTTCTATTCGCAATATGCATACGTATGTATATTACATATGGTACAGTATTAACAATTATTGATGCCCGTTTAGTGAACTAATTAAGCTAATAGTTTTTAGCATTACATCAAAGAGCCGCACGTCACAGTCACCATAGGAGCTATGAGATTAACAGAAAATGTAGAAAATGCAGAGGAATATTGATATTATTGTACTATTAATTAACCTTCATGTCAGAATGTGAAAAAGGCCACGTTATTCAATGTTCGTACATTGACATTACCGGATGTGGATATTTAATTCCCTGGTTAAAATTATATTCCTAATTGGTTTCAACATTAGATTAAATATATGAAATATGAGACTTTATACAATATAATAATAATATAATTTATTACACAACAGTTCAAGCCCAGTTACAGGACAAAATATAAGATAATATAAATCTGTAAATCTAGGGTGTAATTCTATTTGTATTTTATAACAAAAAAATACGAGTATATTCGTATCTACTAAAGATAATGAAAAAAGCAATAAAAGCAAAAACAAAAAATACTCTAGAAAAAAGCAATAAAAGCAAAAACAAAAAATACTTTTTTAGGGATCTAGTACAACTTCAATGTTGAACATTGAAGTTGTATGTTGATCTTCAGTGAATACGTCAGTGTATACAGTGTTCTTTATCATATGGATTATGGGGATCCCTAAAAAATGTGTATCCCAACAAAAAATAACTTTTGTGTAATTAGAACATCGCGGTATCACTCAATTTTTGACAAAAGAACAGACTTCTCCTAATACTATTTACAAATGAAAAATTGCAGTGTATGGGGACGAGGTTTCGTCATATTTTAAAGTGAAATATTTGCAAAATATTTTCAGTATAGTTATGAATTTATTGAAATGACCCACTGTCTTTTGTGAACAAACAGATATGTGCATGCCAAGAAAGACAGTAGTTACCTACGATAGGGTAATACGTTAACAAAATTACATAAGGCTGACTATTGACCAAAATCGCGCAGATTCGCGTCACAAGGAAGTCTACCTTTTTTTATGACAATGGCTGAAGTCACAACACAGCCAAAGTTCAACCCAACTTTCGTGAGTTGTGTTGTACACCACATGGTATAGTCCGGATTTGGTTAAGTTAATCAAACACAGGCTCCATCAAAATTACCTACCAACATCTTTATGAGTTACCAATACTAAGTAGTATGTTTAGTTTTGTGAATTAATTATCGAAATTGATTTTAAACGTACTATTAACATTGTTAATTAGGTTCAAGGCATTTTGGAAGTCTTTTAGACTCTTCTAATGGAAGGTATATTTTTTCATTCATTTCCACCTTGAACACGTACGATTTTTCTAATTTCTTTTCTTGTCATATTTATTTTAGGGTGTTAGGTACTACACTTGATTTTAAGAACTAATCAATTACAAAATTTTAAGTACTAATTAAGTACGAAGCTTAAGGACTTATTAAGTGTCCAATTACACTTCTCAATTGTTGACTGCGTTATCATATCAGTTTTTTTCTTTTCTGGAAAATTTAGTAACCACATTTAGCTGAATTTTCTTCGTATTCGTTAATTAATTTTACTACGTATTTTAGAAAGAAACTAAATTTTCAAAGCAATGATTTTGATTTGTTAATTTTCTTATATTTTCATATTAGGTACTTTACTATCAACTTAACATTAATTTATACATTACCTGTTGTTGTTTATTAATTTAAATTACTTTATCCGAATTGCGTGTTTTATTTTTTTATCTTTAGCGTTGTATGGTTTATACTTTTGGGACGTTTAATAGCTACAACGAGGTACTAGCTTCTTTGTTCCCCACTCCGACGTGCAAATATACAGGGTGTTGCTATATTTATTTAATAAGGCGGCGCGCTTATTTATTTAACAACCTACACGACCGTTTTCGACTGAACAGGCTGACAAATTGCTCCCTGAGTGGGTAACTTTTGATAATCAAATCGACTCCCGGTAGGTTTTATTCTTTATTTTTAATTTTATTTTCCGATGAAAGCATTTTTTAAAAGGCATTGAAAGTTTTCATATTTACATATCTCAAATGACTAGTAAGACATAGTTGTAAATTAATTACAGTGTAAATTTAGATTAAAATAAGCTGCATGTAATTAGAAATGTCATTGTTTATTTCTGCTTAATTTTCCATTGACTGGAAAGTATCAAATACATACATTCACCGTAGTAATAACACAGGCCTGCGATGGAAAAATTGTTTAAAATATAATCAGTGATTTTTAGAGTTTTTTGGACGCTGATTACTGAGAAAATAATAAAAGAATTTCCATTACGCACAGTTTAGTAACTGGGCATTTTAGGCAAGGAAGGATTACAGTAGTCGGGTGGCAACACCGAGTGGCTGTCAAACCTTTGTTCGATCCTTAGCGATTCTATATTAGAAGAAGCACAGAACGAAATTTTAATAGAAAGCGAAAAGATTATTCAGTTTTACTAATTTTGTGTAGTTTTTATGAAAAATGTTTGGTTACTTATGATTTTAATAAAATGTAAAATAATATATACATTTCATAATTTTTTGTATTATATTTGGCTTACTATTCCTAATAAATTTTTACGGTTTTCGTTTTTGAGTACAGCACTGCAAAACACACAAAAGAGCTGTCTAAACTTAAAACAATTTTTAAAAAATATTTTTTGCAGACCTCTGTAATTAATGATGTATCGTTAAAGAAAGAATATATTTACGTATACATACGTACTTTATTTGCAATACTTACACATATATACACTTATTGTTGAGAATTTCGTTACACTTACACTACTAAGCTATGAAAGATTCCGACACTCCGACTCACGCGAATAATAATTCAAAATAAACAATCCAGAAAAAATATGACACTAAAAACTCTTCCCGGCGAAACGTTGTGCAGTACTTGCTTATTTGGAATTATCAATTTTACATATATACAATGTTATAGCGCCTCTACATGTTTTTGTCAGTGCTAGTTTATACACATTTCATTTACATTATGTTTTATCTTTTAAACGAATACACAAATGTTACATACTCATTGTAGCAAAACAGAAAATATTTTGCAAGCCAATAAAAGTATAGGAATTTGTAATAGACGCATACTGTTTTATATTAAAGGACAATATATTATATGTACATGAGTTACTTATTATATTTCAATGAAATATAGCTAAAATTAATAATTTTCAACATTATTTTTTCTACCAATACAATGTTGAGTCATAAGTTTATGCGCTTTTTATCTTATCAGCTTTATACTAACTTTACGAAATGAACAGATCTGAATATTTGTTTCATATGATTTGTCAGTTTGCAGACCTTGAAGTGCTTTTTTATCCTAACAGTAATTTCACGCGCTTGATTATATGTATTTGATTGTTGTAGTCAACTTAAAAAAGAATATAAAATTTAGGAGTTGTGTATTGGAAGCAAGATTTCAAAGTGACAGAAGCAGTGATAAAAATCTGCGAAATTAAAGACGGTGTTTCAATTCGTACAGTGCAAAGATAGTTCAGAAGATTGAAAAAAGTATTAAAGATCAACTACGCTTTGGGGAGCGTCCAGTCAGGGTAAATTTGAATGCTTTAATTGAAATTATAAAATCTCATCTACATACAAAGGTCAACAAACAGGCGTAGTAAAATACCACATAATTTGAAAAAAGCGCAAATTCAACATTATGCCTTGTGTTTATTAAAGACTATTTCAAAACTGATTTGTAGCTTACGATGAAAAATTGATTTATTTTACTCATTCTAAGGAAAATCAATAGCTAAATCTCGTACAACAGCGAAACCTGAGACCAAAAGAACTGGGTTCTTCACAAAATTGTGCTCTTAATGAAACTTTGAGGACGTTATTTGCTTTGATTTGAATCCAAATAATCATGCTATCGATTACTACCCTATTATACTCAACATGTACTAGTGCAGCCACCATTGAAATTTATCGCATTCCGCATACAGTTCAAATCTTGCTCCTGCGGATTTTCTGGTTTTTCAAGAAATGGCGTACTCCTACCAACTTAGTTTTAGAGACAATGTTGGAACGGAGTGCTCTAAACTTTTTGAATCCAAAATCGAGGCGTCATAATTTCTAATTTATCTCTATACCAAGTTCAGAAGTTTATTTTATTTTTCTTTACAATTTTACAGAAGTTTTGTACTAACTTAAATATAATGGTGTTTTATTTATATGATTTCTACTCTAACTGAAAGTATATATTGATAAAAGAATTTAAAATCGAAACATCTAATTTAAATTTATGCGGATTTAAAATTTCTGTTCCCTTTTTTCTCATATGCTTTGCATCGCTCCCATTTAATTTACGTAAACGAATTTCGAAATTACTATATTCATATAAATTTGCATAATAAAGTAAATTTTACAGTGTTGAAACTTAATATTCTTTAATAAATTCTATCCTTTCCTTTTATTGATATTCCTAGATTGCCATGTAATCGAAATTAGCGTTATAATAAATTAAATATATTTCGTAAAACACTACTTATTTACACTACTAATCCGTAACCGCCTAATAGTTCAGTGGTAAGTAACTTATAAGCTATCACGTCAAGATTATGGAGTTGAACCCGAGGCCGTTTTCTAGGACGATTTTTCGTAATATGCTTCCTAGTTTAAGGTGAATGCTGAAAGTCAAAGATCTTAAATCATTCCACAAGCGCAGATTTAATCATGGTATGCTAATGCTGCCTGTAATTGGCGTTAAGCTACAATATTATGGTAGTTAAAATAAGTCTGTAACCACATTAAGTTGTGGTGTCGTAATTACAGAGACAAAACGCAATTTTTAATGAAATCCAATGACACATACCTAGGATGTCATAATAACGAGAATCGAAACATGAAAGTGATCTTAACACCCACAACTTGAGATGTGCTTTGATCTCACATATGAGGAAAACAAATATCAACGTATTTCGACAAAAATATAAATTATTAGTGGAAGTAAGGTTTAATGTTGAATTTTTTTAATAATAAAAATCATAATATTTATTTAAATTGCCCAACAGAAATTGCGAAACAGAACAGAATCGCAACATAAAAGTGATCTTGTGCTTTGATCTCGCATATGAGGAAAACAAACATCAATGTATTTCGAAAAAAAATTATTAGTGGAAGTAAGAATTTATACCTTATATATATATATATATATATATATATATATATATATACATATATATATTTGATTATTTATAATTTATCTGTAAAAGTAGATAATTTTTTTATGGGTTTAATGTTGAATTTATTAATAATAAAAATCACAACATTTATTTACGAGGATAGTATGACAAGTAGTGAGAATGACACATAGGTGGCGCTCTAATTGGTAAAACAAATGCACTGTAATTTAGGTTGCCTATTTATATGTTTACATTCCGATATTTAGATAAATCGGTTGATTAGTTTATTTTTGACAGCTGATTGAAAAAGAAGCAACACGTCGTTTTGTTAAAATGGAGAAAGCAGAGTATCGGGCGCTGATTAAATACTTCGTAATTAAGAGTATGAAAGCTACCGAAATAAAGATGAGTTACGGGAAACATTAGGTGAATCTGCTCCATCATCCGCCACAATAAGTAGATGGGTAAATGAATTTAAACGTGGTAGAACAAGCTGTGTAGATGAAGCGCGCTCTGGAGTACCCAAAATCCTGACTTCTAAGGAAATGATTATAAAAATCTATAATATTATTACGCAAGATCAACGACTCAAAGTGAGAGAGCATTTCCAATGAGTGTTTGGACCTTTATAAGCGGAATCCGGTTGATTTTTGTAGACGATTACTTGCGATGAAACTTGAACACACTACAGTACACCCGAAACTGAACAACAGTCGAAACAATGGTTAGAACGTGGTTCTGCATCTCCAAAGAAAGCGAAAACCACTTCATCGGCAAACAAGGTGATCGCATCAATTTTTTGGGATTCAAAGGGCATTTTGGTCATTGATTACCTTCAGAAAGGTGCCACAATAAACGGACAATATTATGCAGAACTTCTACAAAAATTAAATGTTGAGATTCGTGCTAAACGGCCAGGAATGGCAAAGAAAAAGATTCTGTTTCACCAAGACAACGCTCTCTCGCATACTAGCAGAAGGGGCTAGATCCGGCGAATAAGGCACCGGATCTAGCCCCATTCGACTTTCACCTTTTTCCAAAATTGAAAACGGCACTAGGTGGAAAGAAATTTTCGTCTAACGACGAGCTTATCATCTTCGTAAATGAGTATTTTGCAAGCCTTCCGGAATCGCATTTTAGAGATGGCATAAGGGCATTGGAGCACCGTTGGAATAAATGTATTGCTCTTTTAGGAGAATATATTGAAAAATAAAAATTATTTTATATTTAAAAGATTCGTTTTTCTTTTCCATTCTCACTACTTATCAAACTACCCTCGTAAATTGCTCAACAGAAATTGCGAAACAGGAAATATACACATATTATACATTAGTTAAATATTATTATACAATAGTTAAATAATAAAAATTTCAGAATATAGAACATGCATACACAAACAGCACATAATATAGTAGCTATGTGTATTAATAACTACAAAGTAAATAATAAAAAAATCAAAGAAATACATCTGGAAACAAATATAAATTCTTAGGTTAATCTACTAAAGGTGGTCTTAAATATAAATTGATTCTAGGTGTTGTCGTGGTAATTGTTTCGGGCACTTTTGCTGAATTTTTGAAGTTAACTCGAGACAACAAAGCATTCTTATTCTAATCAATGAATGCAATCCACGTCGTTTTAATAGTAGAGCATAGTCCAAATCACGAGCAAGGTAAGTTCCATCAATCTTAATCAACAAAAGTTTCAGAAAGTTCGGTTGAATTTGCCGTATTTCATTAACTTAAATATTATATAACGTAGTTAGAAATTGTCGGATAATCGTCGGATAGGACGATTCTGTTATTAATTCTGAGTTGACAATCTAATACAGAAATATTGTATTGTCAATCACAATTTTTTGAATTTTTTTGCGAAAAACCATGTTTTTGTATTGTCATGTAACATTATGCAGGCAAAATATTGGCATAAAACGATTAATTGTTTTGTGCCAATATTTTGCCTTGTTAAACATTCCTTTATGTTAAAATACATATGGCAACTTTGACCCAGAACAATATCTGTAATTTGAAAATAATTATTTGTCAAATTTGTCATTTTAACGTTCATTATTTTCACTTCACATTACTTACCTCATTTTTGTGATACACAAAACATGTGTACTATACACATTTAATAAATACGCTGATATGTGCATATATGGTATTTAGATTTTGCAAGGGAACTGCGCACTTATAAACGACGAAAATGCAATATGACATTCGCACCGGCAGCATTCATCTACTAACAAATTTCGAAGATTGGATAGGAGACTTCGTGCAATAGGCGCATTTGTTCACAGTCAACGTGATGAAGGATCTCGTCGTACGATCCAAGTTTCATGTTACGAAAGTTCAACAATTATTAAAAAAATGACAATTTGCGAAGAATAATGTTATGCAACAAATTTTAAACAAAATTGAAGAAGATCGAATCATTTTATCACTTATTTTATGGAGTGACGACCAAAAAATGGTGTCTTCAACAGTCACGATCTCTATTTTTGGGTGGACGAAAATCCCAGAAGTTACTCGAGAATTTGGACATTAAAGAAAGTTATCTGTAAATGTTTGACTAGACGTCTTGAACCTTCAAATTGTAGGACGAATATTTCTTCTAAATAAACTAAATGCAAATGAACTCGTAAATGTGTTAGATGAAGTATTAGATTATATTCCATTAAGTGTCAGAGCCAACAAATATTACTGGCACGATGGTGCACCAGTTTATATTGTAAGAATTATAAGAGCATTGTTAAACGAACGTTTTTCGGATAGGTTGATCAAGCGAATTAGACCAATATCATGGCCTGCAAGATCACCAGATGTGACTCCCTTTGATTTCTTTGTTTGGAGTTTTTTGAAGGAAAAGTTTATGCGACGCCTCCGACCAATGAACAGGAAGTAATAAATAAAATTAACGCCACAGTACAATTAATTACCTTAGATATGATACGACGCGTCCTAAATCACTAGCGCATGGAAAAAAATCTTTAAGCGAAACTATTTGTTGTTTTATAACAGCACTCACATCGGTGGGGGGGGGGGCGTCATGAGACAATCGTAAATCATGAGCTTCGCTCGATTTACATGATTATGTCCGACCCCCCCCCCCCCCCGATGTGAATGTGAATGCTGTTATAAAACCAAAGGTTTTTCGAGATCTTTACCCAGTTAAATCAGTTCAACACAAGTGAACATGTCTCAATCAACATCATCAAGTGTTAGTACAAAAAGTGTAGTAAATTCCGAAGTTAGTACAAAATGTGTAATAAATTCCGAAGATAGAAAATCCGTCGCAAGTGTACATAATCAATTAGGTGAGCTACTTCAAGAGCTTGAAAGTGATATTCGAGCGGAAGCAATGGACGAATACGACGTAGAAGAAAATATTGAAACAGGCCGTGTATCGAGACAATCATTAAGAGATAAATTTGATCCTCAAGGAAGTTTATACTCTTATATCAATGTGAGTAATTTAAAAGATGTAAAATCTTTTTTAATGCAAAAAACAGGACCAGCTCGTGGTTCAACAATTCGATCTTATCCTGCAATTAAGTATAATATTTGTTTACCGGAAAAATGGAATGCAATACATGATGCTCATTCATATCATATTGACAATTACGTCTGCAATAGTTATCATTATATTTTTATTCCTGGCCATAACTTATCAGCGATCACTTGTTCGAAATGTTGGTCAAAGGCGATTAGAATAGGAGAAACGTATGAAGATTTATTAGATTGGTATTGTCACATCTATACAAATAGAATAATCCATTACACATTTTGTCTCAAAGCCGTTACCCCGGATTGGCCCCGATGTATGGTAATTGAAGATGTGGAATTTGAAATGGATCTTCAAACTTATTTTTATATGACGTCTTCAAAAGGACATAAAACATTTCATGATTATATTTTAAACTCTGTAGATTGAAAAATAAACAATGTTTTAAAATTTTTTTTTTTTATTTTTTAATTAGTTTAATCAAAGTGATGGATCCAACGGAAGTTCTTTCTACATACTTGCAGGAACAGAATACGACTGAAGAGGAAACATGTCAACTGGATTGTCTGCTCAATTTGATAGAATTGATGTGGGAGGAAGAGTTCAAAATATGCAAGATAATTATGTGGTTGGAAATAGCAGTGGTAACAGAAGTTCAAGAACAGTATTTGCATGGGAAGCGGACCTTTCGACATTATTTGACTCCGTTAAAGAAAGTGATGAAGGAAATGAAAGAGGCTAAAATAAACGAACAATCCGAAATTACATTCGAGAATTTCAAGGCGCTCTTAAGGGAAAAAAATTTATTCACGATGTTTTGCCAGACATCACTTCAGAGCAAAATGAAAGATATCTTAAAAAGTGTATATCACAAAAATATTTTGGTGGAATTTTTATCTGGGTCTGGCACGAAGACCATGCCCATGTCTTACACGACTGTTCCCAGAGTGGAGGATACTGCAGATGTTCTCGATTGGCAGGACTACCTTACAAACGCTGTGCTCGCCGAGCTAGATGGAACAACACAATTGGCTTCAACTACATCTTCAATCTCACAAAATATACCTACCTAGTAAAATTAGAACTATACGAATTGAAGAATTTACGTCAGATTCCGAAGAATCAATGGTGGAGGGAAGCGACTATTCGAATGAATTTTCTTGTGTCGACTCCGGTGGATCCTCTATATTTCCAAGTGAACGAGGTTATCAAGGGAGCGGTCGACCGAATAAAAGGAATAAGAAATCTCAAGAAAGAAGTGAAGAAGAGGAGTTACTGGAATTCATCTGTCAATATCCGACAAGCCCCTTATTAAATATAGTAAATACACCTGCTTGGTTAAATTCTAAATTTAAGTTTCATCGTCGGAATGATCAAGTATTGCACAATGTATTAGATATTTTACATCTACAATTATTAACATATGATATTCAATTAATGTATACATTTTTAAGTAATTGTGCTCCGTATTTTGCTTGCACTTTGGAAAATAGTTTTGATTATTATTTTAGTATAGATGAATCTGTTGATATTTTAGACGAATTATTAACCTTTCAATTACATAGAGTTGATAGTATTCAACAATTTTTAATAGATTTAACAAATGTATTAGATAAGAGGCTTCCTAAAATTAATTGTTTTGAGGTAGTATCTCCCCCAAGTGCAGGGAAAAATTTTTTTTTTGATATGATATTACACTTCTTTCTTTCTTTTGGACAAATAGGTAACTTTAATAAGTTTTCGAATTTTCCTTTACAAGAATGTGTTAATAAACGCGTTTTATTGTGGAATGAACCAAATTGCGAGGCCGGTCAGTTCGATACAATTAAAATGTTATTTGGTGGAGATACTATAAATGCCAAGGTAAAATATCAACAGGATGCAATCATAAAGAGAACTCCAATTATCGTTTTAAGTAACAATAATGTTTTTCCAAATGATCCAGCTTTCACATGTAGAATGATAAGATATAAGTGGCAAGGTGCACCTTTTTTGCAAACATATAAAAAAAACCACATCCATTAGCTTTCTATAATTTATTATTAAAATATAATGTATTAACAATGTAATAAAGTACTTACATATAATTATTGTTTAATTTCCAAAAGAGGTCATATTGAAGGGTGTAAAAGAATTATATCTGTTCACATTATAATTAGAATTAAATAATCTAAAAGTACCATCTTCTGGACCAGATATTGCATCTTGACCGAGAGAATAAATACTGCTGCAATCCATTGATACAGAGCAATCACAAACTACCGACCAATAAGCACATGAGTTTTGAAATTTTGTCAAAGCTGTAGATGGATTTAATTGTGGTGTCGGCATCAAACCCATATATATTAGAGGTATATTTGTTTGTTTAAGCGAAACTATTTGTTGAAAAAGCTTTGTTATTAAAGTCCGAATAGTAAACACCATCTATGGAAATGCAGAATTAACAACAGTAGAGACGTGGTGCGAAAAAGTAAGCCTTTCATAAAAAGCGACAACAAGATCTTTTGTATGTGTTTCCGTTTGATTTCTAAATTATTCAATTGGTAACTGAAATTAGCATTTCTCTATATTTAGAGTGTGTTTATTCAATACCAGTTGCTAATCGCATCCAAATTCGCCTGAAGGATGCGCATGTCTTGCCTATTATCAAGTGTGTGGTAAATTTTTAAATCATCAGTATAGGCCAGTATAGGACAGTCCATGGAAGTAATCAAATCATTAATGAAAATATTAAACATCAAATGGTCAAAGATTTGATGCCTGTGGGACTCTTGATGTTGAAATGTACGTGATCGATGTGTAACCATTGTAGATTACATCCACCATTTTAAGAATAAATAAATAATATTTAATAAAATGTATCTTATTGATTTTTATTGATCAAGTTAATTTCATAATGTATACACACACACACACACACGCGCATACACACATATGTATATATTGTCATAAGAAGAATTAATTTAATTTATCTCAAATTCGGTTAACCTCGTAAATATATAGTGCGTATCGTTCGAAATATCAATATCGATTGTATATCCAATGCATTAATTTAAATTTAAATTTATTTAAATTAATCCTTAGTACTTATTGTTAAACACTAATAACCTTATCCGATAACATATTCATAGACATACATTTAAATTTTCAAACATTCAAAACATTTAAACCATATATAATTTATGTATATTTAGTAAATATTGTATATTGTTGAAGTACTTTATTGTATCCTTATGTATGGTAATACATAGAATACATAAACCTAAAAGAATATGTATTTAGATGTCATATGCTAGACTGTCTTATGCATATAATAATAATAATAATAATAATAATAATAATAATAATAATAATAATAATAATAATAATAATAATAATCTTTAATGCCCAACAGTTACACAGACCATTTACAGGACATAATGCACTTACGAATAAAATTAAAATTGAAACAAAAATAGGTGCAGTTAATGTAATACAAAGAAAAATAAAAATCCAATTAACAAAAAAAAATACACATTTATAATAATATAATCCAAGTCACACAAAAAAAACTGAACGAACAATAATAGATTCAATTTAACGAAAGGCATTCTCGTATAATACATTGGCATTTCTGGCCATATGTACCAATGGAGCCCTAGCTATTGAGAAGGTCGCCGATGATCTAGTGTCAAAACTAGGTACGAGAAAATCAACCTGGGACAACAGCGCGGAAGAATAAATAAAATTATTTATTAATTTATAGAGAAAACCGCCACTAGCTTTCTCCCCACGTATACCAAGAGAATCAAAATTGTGCCTAGCAAGCAGACCCTCATACGTCGAACCAAAAGCAGGATAATGACCATCCGTCCTGTAGGATAAATATTTGAGGAACCTCTTTTGAACACGCTCCAGGAGTAATTGCTGGTAATGGTAAAGCGGGTACCACACAACTGAAGCATATTCCAATCTGGACCGGACAAAAGAATCATAGAGAACCTTCAAAGTGTGCAAACTACTAAAACCCCTGCAAGAACGAATAAACAACCCAAGACCTCTGGAAGACGATGAAGTTATACTACTTATATTCTTCGAAAAGCTAAGATGCGAGTTGAACAAGACTCCAAGATCCTTGAAGTTGTGTACTGTAGGTATAATGGATTGCCGAACATTTTAGTTATAGTAAAGCGAAGTATCACTTCTACTAAGAGAGAGAACAGCACAATTGTCGATGTCGAGCTTTATCTAATTGTGGGTACACCAATCGTCAATAATGCACAGATTAGATTGAAAATTAATACTGTCGTCAATTGAATTAATACAGCTGAAGATCTCTAGATCGTCGGCGTAAGCTAACACTCTGCAGTCAAGACGTTTCAAGAGATCATTAACGTAAATATTAAACAAAAGAGGTCCCAAATGGGAACCCTGTGGGACTCCAGAGGAATATCGAAGAGCTTAGACGAATACTCTTTATAATGCACATAAGAGGAACGAATGAATTGATGAATGTCAATAAGTAGAAGAATATTGTAAACTTTATCGTTTAGTATTGAAAGAGTTAATATATTCAAATATAGAAATTCAAAAGTAAACATTAAATTTTGTAAAGGAAAGTATTGTGTTAATAGTGAATTGATGTTAAAGAGATGAATCAGTATTAGAAAAGAAGCAACTTAAGTAAAACAAACAAATATATTAATTATATCTAATATGTTTCTTATTGAGAATTTTTCAAAGATAACATTTTCCATAAATTTAAAAGACGAATATAATAGACTATGAGAAATTTGGAGATTATGAAGTAATTTTGACATTTGGAGAATAAAATTTCATACTATTTCGTTTGATTAAATTAAAATAGGAACTATTGTACCTAATGAAATAAAATTCGGAGAATTCAAAGATGATATCCAATTTCTTATTTAAAAAGAAATAAAAATCCTTTATGCTAATTTTTGTACTTATCACGTATATAAACTATTTAATTAATTATAAAGTCCAGTGAATCGAAGTGTTAAGAATCCAGAAAAATTATTAGTTTTAAAACAGTGTAAAATACGTAAACTCTTAAATCAGTGTTACATTATAAACATTTAAGTGATTTATGCCCAGAGAAGATATTTGATTAAATGTCGGGATATGAACTGAAGTTGAAACATTCATATGGAACGACTTTTAATGAAAACGAGACCTAGGAGGATTAATAGCCAAGCGGAGGAACAATGTGTGAAAAATGGAACTACCATATGTATAAAGATAAGTTCTAATTATGTTATAGTTATAAGCTTCATTTCTGTCAACATTATATTTATTATGAGTTCAAAAATTCAAAATTTATTTAATTTAAAGTATTAAATAACTTCACAATTTAAAATTTTAAAAGGCCTGTATTCATACCAATTGGAAACATAAATTTTGTTATTATAAGAATATAGAATTCATTAATACCAACGTTTAGGGTAATAAAGTAATCAAAGTAATAAATTCAAAATTTAAATAGATATAAGTTATCAAATTTTCTATGTTTTATGTAAAAAAATTATGTGGTTTATCTGTTTATTTATTCATTTAAGATCGATATATTTTATAATTTAAACAATTACATTGATTTTATTAGTTATTTCTAAATATATACAGAAATAAGTTTAAAAACGGAAGTAAATTAATTAACATAAAGGGGGATTTGATATATTAAATACCAAAAAGAATATATTAAAGAAAAATTAAAAAGCAGCTGTGATTTACGAGGATAATTTGACAAGTAGTGAGAATGACACATAGGTGGCGCTCTAATTGGTAAAACAAATGCACTGTAATTTAGGTTGCCTATTTATATGTTTACATTCCGATATTTAGATAAATCGGTTGATTAGTTTATTTTTGACAGCTGATTGAAAAAGAAGCAACACGTCATTTTGTTAAAATGGAAAAAGCAGAGTATCGTGCGGTGATTAAATACTTCGTAATTAAGGGTGTTAAAGCTCCCGAAATAAAAGATGAGTTACGGGAAACATTAGGTGAATCCGCTCCATCATCCGCCATAATAAGTAGATGGGTAAATGAATTTAAACGTGGTAGCACAAACTGTGTTGATGAAGCGTGTTCTGGAGCACCCAAAATCGTGACTTCTAAGGAAATGATTATAAAAATCCATAATATTATTACGCAAGATCGACGACTCAAAGTGAGAGAGATAGCAGACATGGTAAACATTTCAACAGAATGCGTACACCACATTTTAACGAAAGAATTGGGCCTTTCCAAGCTTTCGGCAAGATGGGTGCCGCGATTGCTTACGACTGATCAAAAGTTCACTCGTTTGCGCATTTCCAATGAGTATTTGGACCTTTATAAGCGGAATACGGTTGATTTTTGTAGGCGATTTGTTACTTGCGGTGAAACTTGGATACACTACAATACACCCAAAACTAAACAACAGTCGAAACAATGGTTAGAACGTGGTTCTGCACCTCCAAAGAAAGCGAAAACCACTTTATCGGCAAACAAGGTGATGGCATCAATTTTTTGGGATTCAAAGGGCATTTTTCTCATTGATTACCTTCAGAAAGGTGCCATAATAAATGGACAATATTATGCAGAACTTCTACAAAAATTAAATGTTGAGATTCGTGCTAAACGGCAAGGAATGGCAAAGAAAAAGATTCTGTTTCACCAAGACAACGCTCCCTCGCATACCAGCACAGTTGCGATGTCCAAAATCCACGAGTTGCATTTCCAATTAGTACCGCATGCGCCTTATTCGCTGGATCTAGCCCCTTCCGATTTCCACCTTTTCAAAAATTGAAAACGACACTAGGTGGAAAGAAATTTTCGTCTAACGACGAGGTTACCATCTTCGTAAATGAGTATTTTGCAAGCCTTCCGGAATCGCATTTTAGCACCGTCGGAATAAATGTATTGCTCTTTTAAGAGAATATATTGAAAAATTAAAATTATTTTGTATTTAAAAAATTCGTTTTTCTTTTCCATTCTCACTACTTGTCAAACTACCCTCGTAATTGCATAGAATAAGTATTAGTGTGTTTATGGTAATAATTATTTTTTAGTTTTAAAGCAATTCATTTTGATATTAATAGTGAAATGCATCTTATGATCAATTTTGAATATCATGCCAATGTACGAGGGAGCGTTTTTATATTCGCGGAATGAGCGGGTTGTAGAGGGGTGAGTAGGCGCATTGGGGGCGTGGCCTGTGCAGTGACTCATGATTAGTATAAATACGAAGTTTCATTGTTATTAGACAGTTAGTCTTTGAGCTATCGTCAACCAAGTAACATAATCAGGAGTGAAAAGTGAAATATGGAAAAAATCGAATATCGTGCCGTTATAAAGTTCCTTACCAGGCAAGGAAAATCAGTCGCGACCATAATGAATGAGATGTCATTGGTTTACGGCGACTCTTGTCCAGGAAAAACCATGTTGTACAAGTGGCATAGTTTATTTAAACAAGGAAGGGAATCCCTTGAAGACGACCCGAGGCCGGGCAGGAGCATTGAGGTGACCACGCCAGCACTTATCCAAAAAGTTGAACAAATTGTACTCGAAGATGCTCGACTAAAGAAGAAACAACTCGCAGAAATGGTTGGAGTATCCGATACAACAATTTTTAAAATCCTACACGATCATCTCGGCATGTCTAGGGTCAGCGCAAGATGGGTGCCGAGAGTGGAATTGTTACTGGAGACGAAACTTGGGTTCATCATTATGAACCTGAGTCCAAACAAGACTCCATGCAGTGGCATAAAAAGGGCACAGCACCTCCCAAGAAATTTAAAGTGTCACAATCAGCTGGGAAACTCATGGCAACGGTATTTTGGGACTCGGAAGGAATATTGTTGATTGATTATAAAGATAAAGGTGTTTCTATAACCGGAGAATATTACGCTTCAATATTAGAGCGACTAAAAGAAGCCATTAAAGAGAAAAGACGGGGAAAATTGACAAAAGGTGTTCTGCTTTTGCACGACAACGCGCCCGTCCACAAGAGCCGCGTTGCGTTAGCTGCCCTGCATAAGGTGGGCTTCGAAATTGTGAATCACCCACCCTACAGCCCAGACCTGGCCCCGAGTGATTATTACCTGTTTCCGAAAATGAAAAAAGAGCTGCGGGGTAAAAAATTTACTGCCGATGATGAAGTCAAGGAGGCAGTTTCGGCGTATTTTGCAGATAAAGAGAAATCATTTTTTTATGAGGGTATAAATAAATTAATTGAAAGATGTGAAAAATGTATCCATCTTGCAGGTGAATATATTGGAAAAGAAAAATAATTTGTTTTCTTTATTTACACCCCTTGTCGCCCATTCCGCGAATATAAAAACGTTCCCTCGTAGAAGTGATTAGAGGTAAAGATTTTCTTTTGACTAATTGGATATATGAACTATCAACATTCTACCGAGTTGAAGCCCGTTACTTATACCTGTAAGACAGAACCTCATTGTTAAGTTCTTTCGCAAATAATAGTGCATCATAATATTAAAAAGAAAATATGAGCTATCCCATAAAATATAAAAAAAAGATATGACTGACAAATAGAACACACCAGTATATATTGATTTATATTAAAATACATTATAAAAACTTATAACATTTAATACACAGTAATTTGAAAGAAAACCATTCATAAACAAACATATTTATTAAAACACGCATAAATGTTAAATATAGCAATATATATTTATGCAATTATTATAAGGTATGGTGTATCTATATAGCATACATTGAAATAATTGCAACAAAATTTATACAGGTCAAACAAAAAAACACCTACACTTTAAGAACCAACTTTAATATACTAAAATTTTAAACAAAAAAACTAATTACAAAGCTCGATCCGTTATAAGAATGGTATACATTATAAAACATGAGAGTAGAGTGACGAATAACAGAAACGAAATAGAATATTTATCAAAAATATATCATGATTTCTTCCACCTAAATTTCACAATGGTAATGAAGACTTTTTTGTTTTTTTAAATTTGCTAAGATCTATAATACTATGCAAATTATGTCAAAATAATATGAAATTCAAAATAACTTAATAATGTAGCATTATAAAGAACACCAAATAAGAAGGGGAAAAGAAGAGGCAAAAAGGGAAAGAAAGACTCGCATGTACATTTTCACTATCGAGATTCAAGTTTAGTAAAAATGTAGAATGCGCAGCAAAATGTAGAAATAGAATACTTCGCCGAAGTTAAAAAAATTAATTGTTAAGTTCATACATTTTAAAGAAAGGCTTTTAGCTGGTGAGTTATAGTTTCTAAGACATACTAAACTACAATAATTGTAACTTCTGTATATCCTTTTTATTAAGAAAAAATAATGTACTCAAAATTCAATTTTTTCCAGCACTCATTTTTTACAATTAAATGAGACAATAAAGTAATTGGATGACAGATTGAATTTCAATATCTGCTCACATACCAAGAACACAACTAATTTGTTACTTCTTATTATGTTAATTGTTAATTTTGGCCCAGAATATACTATATATGAGAGGTTTAGACCACCACAAAAGGGTGGTGTACACCTCAAACAATATTTTTTTCTCAGTAGTCAGAATTGAGTTCAAAAATTAATCCTCTTTTCTTTCATACCGTTGTAGCAACGAAGAAGCGATTTACAAAGATTTTAACTTATGTTCTTTGGTTAATTATTATTTATACTTTATTACTTTTACAATTTACATGCTAATTTGTAAAATTTCGGATATTCGACGTATTGTTACCAGTGCGCCTTGCTTAATATACCATTAACTTTTCGCTTATTTTCGCGATTATTTAAGGTAACAATTCTCATACGCATAATGTAGTTTTTACTTCTTTAAAAGATTTCAACTACCCAAGTACCTGGATTTTGGTAAGACATTAATTACCACATTGCGTTCGAAGTTTTAAATTTCAGTCATTAACCTTTATTCGTCAAAAATTACTGTACGCTATTCCAAACGAGCTTTTAATTTTAACATTTTGCTTATGAGAAGTAAACATCGAGACACCTACCAAGTACTTGGTGGATAATTATTCTCTATTTTACTATTGTTACTGATCGGCTAAATTAATTATACTCGTACTTATATGTTTAAATATTAATACACAAACGAGCTTGCTATAGTGTAAAGTTGAAGTTACGCGTATGATGTTTTAACACCAAGTTTTTAGTTGCGCGTTGCGATGCTTCCTAGATATGCGCTTGCTTATTACGATTGGCGTAATTATTATTAAATTCAATTTAATTACATATTAAAAATGATTACAATTTTATTATTGTTCCTGTACATGCAATAACGCGCGTTCCTATTACGTGCTTTTCTTCTTGATATCATGTTGCATGTTATAGTGGCCCGTCTATATTATTTACTATTTAAATTTTAAATTTTTTTAAGATTGGCTATATTTATTTTTTCGTTGCTCGTCGACCTTAGCCTATTAGAGCGGATATCGCAGATTCGGCAGTATCTGTCGCATCTGCATTATTGATCGTGGACCGTGAGGTTACAACGGTTGTTTTCATATTTTTACATGGGAAGTATAGTAACTTTGAGCAGCTCTTTTGAGTAACAATGTCGTGAAACCAAATTCAATATTGAATGTATTATGGTTTTATATATTTAAAATTGGAGACACGTTGGTCTTTGTTGTGTCTGGTGTTTGTTTCTTTCTTTTTGGGCAAGCCAGGTCGAATACTACAATTAATGATAGTTCATTAAACTATATTTTTATTTACGAAACAAAAATGAAAGTAAATAACAGTGCTGATATTTTGCGGGAAAATAATATAAAGTTAGGAGTTAGGTAGTCAAATAAAATTAGAAAGTAAACAATATTCGGTTATTTAATCAAAAGTAGTAACCTTTCGAATCGTTGTTGTCGCCGTGCGAAGGCAAGTAAATCGTGATACGTTAATTTGAACGCAGGATTTTAGTAGCAGTGGTTTCTCTCTGTTCAAAAAAAAAAAAAACACAATAAATCAATATATAAAAGCAAAAAAATACTCGAGCGGGTTTGTTACGGTTTCTAACGAGTCTCTTTTAGAGGCCATGCAAGAAAATGTCCATACGACTGGCACCAGATCTCTTGGGAAGCCGGAAAAAAGTAGATAGGAACATTTATAGCAAAAAGTACTGCTACACCAGATGGAACGTGAGAAGTCTGCATTAAAGAGGCAATAATATTTGAATTTTATGCGAAACGTGTCCCCTTTTATAATGCCTGGATATCGTGTGGTCACATAGTAAGATGTCCATGCAGCTATGAGTTTGATCGAGTGGGGCGTTGTAAAATATTGCCTCAACACTGAAATCTAAAATCCAAAATTTACTCATTATAAATCTTAATTATAAATGATTAAACGTATTGTGTTGTCGAAAAAGTCAAGATGTATCTTTTTCATAAATCATTTATTATTCGATAATCTTTTGTCAAAAGGACTTATCAGCAAAAAAATTTAGAAGGCGCTAAATCTGGAGATTTGAAGAGAATAAAACAAGTGAAAATCTTAACCTAAAATGTAATGATTTTTGATCACTTTTGATTAACTACGAACCCTGAACGTTTCTAGACGATAGAGTCGTTTGTCTTTGCCGGCAGCCAAATTAATTGGTTCATGCCTTACTGTAATAATGTTTTCGCACCACATCGTTGTAAATCATCTGCTTCTCATTACCAATTTTCAGTTCTTTGGAAAAGGAGCATATTAGAGATGTTTATATGCCTCGTTAATTGAAGTTCTTTGAATTTATGAGGAATATAAATATCAGGATTGCTGACGCATAACTTTTCCATGTTACAGTGAACCTTTAAATAATAGATGCTTTTGTTTTAGTGTTAGTAAATACGCTCTTTTTTCATTCTCCAACGTTCGACTATTATTTCTTTTCATAATACAGTTTCCCAAAATCAAATTTCTAGGGAATCACAATTTCGCCATCTTAAAGTGCTCTTCGATTCTCATCTATCTTTCTATCAATATATTACTAAGATTTGTTCTTCTGCGTTCAAATCTCACAAACTTCGAATAAGTTTGTGTCGAACATTTACAAATTTATACACTTTAACCATTTCTCTTTATTCCTTTGTTCGAACGAATCTGGAGCATGAGTCTATAGTTTAGTAACTTAGACACATTTATCAACAACTCGAGTGTATACGGAAGAGATTTTTTAAGTTTCATCATAAAAAGAAGAGATGAATCTGGTGGCAAGTTTCCTGTAAAACTTCTCAATAATGCTGTTATTATTATAGGTGTAATTTTATAATATGGTATGAGCATGTCTATCCAAATTGTAGTAGAAATATACAAACCTTACCCAATCTCACTCCAGATTCCTTCTTCGAAAAGCTTATTAATTAGTTAATTGGTTTTGCAAAGAAGCGATTGTTCTAATTAGCAAGGTGTTATTCAAAATAATTGCCCTAATATTGGTGAATTATCCAAAAAGATAATAATCGTAAGTTTGCTAAAAAATGTAGATAGTCTCATTAATTAATAGTAGCGTGTAAATAACAATTGTAAACATATCAGGTATATAAGAAAGAAATGAATATTAATGTTTAATCCTAAACGGCAAATTACATAAAATTGCCCATGAATTTGCTCCGTTTAATAAATCATTAGAAGAGCTTTATAAACAAGCAACATATTACTGGGTATTTTAGACTAAACGTCTATATGTATAGTCAATAGGGAAAAACATTTAAATGTACAGAAAATGCGAGAAATTTAAATCACACATAATACACTTGACGCTTATGTACATGATTTCATTACGTAAAAACGTAGATATATATATAAAACTGTATATATATATATATATATATATATATATATATATATATATATATAAAGATGTTACGAGTATACTACAATATAGAAAATTTATTGTACAAGGATACGGACACTCATATACCAATTATCTTGTTTCGAATACAATCAGCGTAGTGAATCGTTTTTATATATTGTATTTCAAAAACTGACAAAATTTCTTTATTTCTGAGATTTGTATTCCACAGACTCAGTAAAGGCTAAAATATTTACCAAAAATACATTCATTGTACATGGTTCTTAAAATTCGTATATAATTTCTTGAATTTCTAAAGATGTTTTAATAAGTTTCAACAACAGTTTAAATATAAATGTATTATCCAGAACATCCAATGGATTAAAATAAAACAGTTGATATTCCATGGGAAGCATTAATAAGAACATCAAAGGCAAAAGAATACCAGTAATTTGTAATTTTTTTCTCATCACAAACAAAAATATACTTAAACGCATAGTATTAAGAAGGGTACATACGAAATTGTTGAAATAACGATACGTGAATACGAAAATCCATAAGTATGCTCATTCCTTGTGTAATAATGTAACAATAGATGTTAATGAATCGGCATAGGTCATATTAAAGCAATCGTTAAAGGTATAGAATTAGATAGATGACATAAACGAATTAAGAATTTTATTTAAATACATTAAAAAGTATATATTTAATTTAAAATGTAACGTTCACGTACCGGATGTAAGCATGATTGCGAGTACACGGTTAGTCCTATGGTTGTGTTTTGATAAAACCGCATAGATGCGGCGCAGAATATATAAGGCAGAGAAGCCGTGTTTCAAGGGAGGATACGGTTGATAATACAACAAAACATGTTTTTTGCTATTTAAATTTGTTTGATTAGAAAATCATGTTTTATAAAGAAGAGTTTGAGGCTTTATATACTCGTCTCAGTTAAATCAATAATTTTAATCAAATATATAACAATCGGGATAGCAAGTTAAGTACGTCAACGATGGCCATGATGCCTGTGATATTCTTTGTTTATAGTGTATCGCATTCGAATAAATTTTATTTCGAATGTTTATTTATTTTTAAATGAATTTTATACGCTATTATAAAATATATGGAAACATAAATCATATGAGTATGTTGATGATGGTCATGATTATGATAAGTTATTGCATGTATATTTAGTTAATTTGACTTAATTTACATTCAAAGGCAAATTCGTGTATAGTATGGTAAAAGAGAAACATTAGAATAACCATATAATCACTTCAATAAGGAATATTAGCAACATCGAGAGTTTATAAGCAATTTATACTTATAGAAGAAATTAGCAAAAACGTGTATGAAAAAGTAATTAATTGTTGTAAATAATTATATCTACAATAATATAGGTAGTAAAGTATAAATTGTTATAAAAATATTTTGAGAATGTCATACATAAAGAAATTATTATAGTTAAAAACATAATTAAATTATTTTTCAATAATAACAGGAGAATTTTAAATCATCGTTCATCGTTTATATATTTGAATTTCATTTGAGAATTTGAAAATGGCTCAATTCCTAATAAGTAGGACTTTAATGAAGAATTCAAGTGTGTTTGATACAATAATAATTTATATCAGTAAAGATAACGATTAAAGTGTTTATAACTAATGAAAATAAATATTGGACGAATAATAATGTAATATATTAGTGTTTAAATAATTATATAGTAAAGTTATAATATTATTCGTAATAACTAAATGAATATATATGTGACATCAAGGGTAAATAAAGACTATAATCCCAATGCGCATGTGTTACTGAAAGAGAGGCCATAAAAATAAATCTACTATTTTGGATAGCAGTTTCTGAAAGCGATGAAGAGGACATCTACACAGAAGTAGGAGAAGGAGGATAAAACCAGATTTGTGGAAATTTTAATTCAAGACTGCAAGGTAGATAAAATTTTATTAGTTTTAAGTAAAAGGAATATATTTTTTATTGTTTTGGTTGGTTTGTTTTATTGTCTTGAAATAAATTTAGTTAGATACATATTTAAATAATTGGGAAATTAGTTAATATAAATTGTTGTTGCTAAATTTTGAATGAATGGTAGTAAAGCTAGTTAATTAATATGATTCATTGTAAATTAATATATGTATAAGGTTTTATTTAATATTTCAATATACAGTTTGTAAAAAACATTTTTAATTATTGAAACATAGAAAATAGTTAAAGTTTTAAAGCTAATATAAAATTAAAGATAGTTCATTCTGTAAAATACAGTGATCTGCAAATTTCAAATTTATTAGATTTAAAATATTGGACTATGAATTATTCATATTGTATATGGATACATACTATACAGTGGAGCGGAGCACGAATTCAGGACACTGAGAAATAAGATCTGTAAGATAATGAGTAAAAGAGATATATACAAAGTATCGTAAGTATTATTTTTTATTATTTTCAATCTCTGAAAATAATAATAATTATGTACAACATATTTAACATAGTTCACTATTTTATTTATAAATTATCTTTTAACTAGATCTATTTACGAACAGAAAGTATATCGGAAAACAATAAAATATACAAAGAATATGTCTCAAATAATTACATTTAGTACATTACCTAACTTACAATTTTTTGCATTTATATGTCCTCCTTTTTTGGCCCGTATTACGGCTTTGCACATTGTAAGGATTCTGCTTAGCAATTTTCCGAGGTAATTGGGGTCAATTTATTGCCAAGCTTCCTATAAGTAACACTACAACTGTTGAGCATTTTGTGGCTATCGCGCTTTCGCTTTTCTCGTAACAGATCAATAGGAGACAAGTCAGGACTTTCAGGGAAAGAGATCATTATCGTAACTTTTCCAGATGCTTTTCTTTCTTCCAGAAAGTTCTTTCATACTTTAACTGTGTGTTTTGGTTTGGTATCTTGTTGAAATATAAACGGTTGACCGATAATGCGACTTCCGGATAGTAACGCGTAGTTTTGCGGGATATCCAAAAACTTTTCTTTTCCAATTTATTTTTACAAAAACACTAGTTCTTATGCTAGAAAAAGAACTCCGAACTATCACATTTCTCCCTCCATATTCTATCGAAGGCACTAAACAAGCTTCATTAAGACGTTCGTCCAGTCCCCGACGAACGAAAATTCTACCTTTATAACCGAAGACTTTTAATTTTGACTCATCGGTCAATAAAATGGTTTTAGACTCATCTATCGTCTAATTTAGGTTCTTTGTTGGCCATAACAGTCTTTTTTGTTTGTAAATATATTTTATAAACTTTTTTACTGCTATCCGTCCACGTAAGCCGTCTATAATCGCTATTTTATCATAGTAACTCGTTATTCGCTGGCTGTTAAGGACTCTGGCGATATCTAGTACTGTAAGTTGTCGGTCTTGCTTTACTGTTGTAATTATGAATCTGTCTTCGACAGCAGTTGTTGATCCTGGTCATCCCTTGCGCCTCCTATCACTAAACTACCCCTTTTATTTTCCTCTTGCTAAAGTGTCATCTTTTGGTGAAATTCCCAATCTATACGCTGTCATTCTTTCTGAATATATATAGTGTATAAATTACGGGACGTCGTTCTGAAGCTAGTTGTTTATTTCTTGGCATTTTTGCCGAGTAATTAATTAAATTCGATTAAAGAAATGAAACGCATGTACTAAATTAGAAAAAAATATGAATGTAGTCAGTTTATACATAACCACGGATAAAATTGCTCTATAATGTAAAATCTGCATCTATAATACTGAGCTGTTTAGCTGTTTAACTATGGTATTTAGTATAATATATCTCTCGTCATAAATACCCTCATTAGCATAATATAAAAATAAAACTAAAACTGAAACATATATATTTCTTAAAATATTTCAAATTTCAAAGAAATGTTGGCGGATTGTCTGTGTGCAGATACCTTAGTTTAAAATATATCTTAATGGTTTTACCATACCTTCACTATTATTTATCTTACGAAGAAATTCCTTACTGCTTCCAAACTTTATGTCGTTAGTATATTTATTATACCTAATCAATTGACAAATATTGTCACGCGGTTGAATCGTTTAAGTACATCTTAAACGTATCTACTACGCATGTCATCACTCAGTATACCTTCTACATGTTAAAAACACAGTTAGTCTACCCTAATTTTTTTTTGTGATTAAAGATGAAGTGATCGTGTAGTACAATTTTTTAAGTTACTAAAACGGTTAGGAATGACATTAAGGTTTGTTCGAAAAATCATTAAAAGATTGATAAATATTGGAGATATCAAGCATCGCCAAAGATTGCTATATAGTCCAAAAGTTATTAAAGCTATTAGTGCAAGAATTTTATGAAATTCTGTACGCAAAAAAAATTATTAGTAAGAGATATGAAAATGTAGGGAACTACATCGTTCGAATTATTCTAAAGTGATTGACTTAAGTCTGAGAACTTACAGATGTTGTATTGGGCAATTTCTAGCAGCAAAGCGAAAAGTAATATTGCTCTTAACATAAAAGCTATTACTTTCCAATTGCGCCAGTAGAGAACATCAGATACTCTTTACAAATAAAAACATTTTTACAAAGCGATAAGGTGTATACTACAAGATCCAAGGTCATTCATGATTTCGTCCAAGAACCGAAAGAACCTATAGTACGGATTCAGTCATAGTATGGTAAACAACGTGTGATGATGACGCAACAAAAGTTAGTTTTTGTGAAAAATGTGTAAAAACTAGTGCAAGGATTTATCAAAATAGTGTCATGGAAAAATAGTAAAATCTCTCAATAATGGTTACGATAATCACTGGACAATTTAAAGAGATTACAAAGCTAACTCACAGAGAAATGTATAGAGTTTATGAAACATGAAGATTAATCGCCTATGATCTCGGCTTAAACCCCTTATATGTATTATGAACTCTGGGATATTTTATAGATAAAGATTCGCTGTATTATACATTCTAACATTGCTAATTTTAAGCGATGCCATAATGACTGACTACAAAGATTGAAGCCATATTCGTCCGTGTTAAAGATGGAAATTTCGAATAGATTATTTTTCTTTTAATACATTGATATATATTCTTTTACATAAATAATAGGATTTCTTAAAACAACTTTTTCTATGCTTTTTACAAAAGATTGTTTATTTTAAGTTTTTATTATCTTTGATTTCATTCCTGTAAATTATAATCGGTATTTCAATACTCAGTGTGCATCTAATAATGCATATAGAAGGGTTTTAAGATCGGCACTCAAGCCATAAGTACGCTTGTGAACTATTGTTAAAAAAATATTCGTACGAAAATGTATCATTAAAAACTAAATACTAACATACATATATTTTTTTAATAGATTTATACATTTAAAATAAAATTGATTTTATATTTTAGTATTGTATAGATTGACGGGAATTATGTTTTAGATGGTAACAAGACTATAACAGATTTCAATTACGGTAAAAAAACATTGCCTCCCTCTTCCCTACAATACATAAATGTATGTGAACGATAGAACGATAACGCGTCTATCGCGCATGTCGGCAACAAAGACCCAGAGTCTGTCTACACACACAGAGAGTGTGCAGACAAACATTTGCTATCTCGGCGATTTACCAAATAATGAATGTTAAAAGGAATCATTCAAGTATTAATAGCACTCTGTTTACTACAAATGTTTCAGAGATTCACTCTCATTATTTTCAAACAGATAATTAAGAAAAGGAGAGATAAACGCCGAAATGCACAGTGGTGGTTGCGCGTTCGATATCCAAAACGGGAAAAGAAGAACAACTAAAGATACAGCAAAGTGGTTTGACCGAGGCAGGAAAACACTTAGAACATCGCCGAAATCGCGGAAAGGAAATAAAAATAACTTGATCTAATTTATCATTTTTTCCTTTCCGATTGTAACTATAATGCAATTTATGTCCAAGAGCTAAAAGGATATGAAAATGAACCAAAAAGAAATAAGAAATTAAAAAAGACATACAAACTCAAAGTTGAGTAAAAGTTATTTATAGAAGAAATAATAAAGTTGAAATTTGAAAATAAAAACTTTAGGAGCAAGAATGCGATGGTTAAGCAAGAGATATATAATAAAATATTAATCAAGAAGACATTAGAGAATATTGAAACGAAACATCTTAGTGTACAATGGAGGGTTGGTTATATATGTAATAATTAGAGCTTTTTTCTGAAATAAAAAGAATTTCTTAGCTCTAGATGACAGTCACCAAATATAATAAAATATCATAAAATATTAGTACTACAAGATTTTCCCAGCTATCCAAAAATAAAGCATACCTTAGCTAAATTTCTCATCAAAAGACGTTGCGAAACATCACCTTAATGAAGATGTAACGAAAAGCATTTTTTATCAACTTTATTTGAGATTTTTTTAATTTTTTAATTTACAAATTTAGTTTTGTCCATGTTCATTACTAAATGGTTAATTTCCATTCAATTTTTAATATTTAATAACTTTTATCAAATAAGAACTGAAATAAACCAAGCGTTATTAGAGAAACTTCAAAATGAACATGATTCTGACAATAAAGTTTTTATCTGGTTAGCCTTCAAGAAGTTTACAAACTATGCAAAACATTTATAGAAATTTTAAATGAACCTCTTATGTGAATAGTGAATATCGGAATAAAATTCCATATTGTACGTATGTATATAATTCTATATATACATCGTCTGCGTAGATACTATTAAACACAATAATAATCTTAATCTGGCACGTAGACTTCAGCGGTCGTGGTCCATATTATCTGCTTCTGGATATCCGAGCTGGAACCGCGTCACTGGTAAAACTGCCGACGTTTCGTATCCACTCGTATGGGACATCCTCAGGGCTCAACTGTTGCACTGAAACTGTGCCACAGACAGTAGCAGTAGTTGAGCACTGAGGATGTCCCATACGAGTGGGTATGAAGAAGCAGACAATAATGATTTTATTTGATAATAGATATATAAATGATTTTCCAATAAGGACTTGACAACTTTTAATTCAATTTGTGAACGCACCCTTTCACTAATCATCGAACTGTCACTGTCAATTTATTCAGTAAACTTAACATTTTCATGGTGGTAAAGTACACGAACGAACAACGTCTGCAAATTATAAAAATTTACTACAGAAATTCGGAGTCGGTGACCGCTACTTTAAGAGCGTTAACTCCGATTTTCGGTCGTAATTCTCGCCCTAGTAGACAGGCAGTAACAAGTTCAGTGCAAAAATTTGAGTCTACATATTCGTTGTGTGATGTTACCGTGCCAGTGAGAGAACAGGTTGGTCGAAGTGTTGAAAATATCGCGGCCGTTGAAACGTCCGTAGCAAATGATCCAAATCAGTCAATTCCACGGCGTTCTCAAGAGTTAGGCATCGCACAGACCAATTTATGGCGAATTTTGCATAAGGCGCCAAGATGATCAATTTCATCGCAAAATCATTTTTAGTGACGAAGCTCATTTTTGGCTCAATAGGTTCGTCAATAAGCAAAATATGCGTTATTGGTCGGATGAAAATCCACATGTGCTTCATGAAACACCACTTCATCCACAAAAAATAACTGTTTGGTGCGGTTTGCATGCCGGCGGCGTCATAGGGCCATATTTTTTCGTCGACGATAATGATCGTCACGTTACTGTGAATGGTAATCGTTATCGCGCCATAATTACCGATTATTTTTGGCCCGAATTGGAAGATATGGACATGGACAATATGTGGTTTCCGCAGGACGGTGCCACAAGCCACACAGCACACGTTACAATCGATTTATTGAAGAGTAAGTTTGATGAGCGTGTTATCTCAAGAAATGGACCAGTCGATTGGCCGCCTTGTTCGTGCGATTTAACGCCTCTAGATTTTTTTCTTTGGAGCTACGTCAAGTCATTGGTCTATGCCAACAAGCCGACAACGTTGGAAGAGCTCAGAGCCAACATTGAACGCGAAATAGTAGCCGTTTCGGCCGAATTGTGTGACCGAGTCATCGAAAATTGGGTCCAACGAATCGACCGCTACAAACGTGCCCGCGGTGGCCATATGAACGAAGTCGAGTTCCATTCATAAATGTTTTGATTGTACTTCAACCCGATAATAAAGTTTTTGAAATATCTCAAATGGTCTGCATTTTATTTTGAAAAAAAGTTGTCAAGTTTTCATTGGAAAACCCTATATTTGAAATTTCTTATATTCAAAACACTTTCCATAAACCACATACAAGTTAGGGATATATTTTGTAAATACTTGTAATTGTTATTGAATTAACTTATTGTATCTCTATGTATTTCATTACGCATTTCATTTAAAATATGAGTTTCTGATTAACAATATTATCTAATATTTTCTTTAATTAAATTTATAATTTTGTTAACCAAATATTGTTTAAAACTTGAAAGTATAAATGTATTAATTTAAATTTGAATATCTAAAACCTATGCGTAAATATAAGAAAAAAACGAACCTTAAAATTTGAAATTAGTTTTTTGTAAAACTATTTTTGAACTTACGAAGCTAAATATTAAAAAACTACAAATGATGGTAATGATCTCGCTTACAAAATATGTTTTGTAAAGAATGAACTAGTATAATTTTATATTTCTTTTAAAGTATGAAAGGTTATCCAAAATTTTTGAGAAACTGACATTTTGTCAATTTCGTGAATAAACAAAAAACTATTCATTTACTAGTTCAGATATGTCTTTCGCTGTAACGAAGTTGCCTATAATTGAATTACTTAGACTATTTCCACTATTTGAAGGGTTATGTAATTGGAATCGACATTGAGTATGTCAACTGATATTTAAAGCTGTTTAACAAGTAACAAGCTGATTTTTAACGAAGATTCGTTGATGAAATCTATTTCCCCGCTATGTGCCTTGAATCTAAATAAGAGTGCCAACAGTGAAGATGTCATGAAAACCTTCCCTAAAAAATGCGAACGCATTTCCATCCGCTGGTAAACCAATCGGTATGATTTTTTGGAATATTTTATATAGATTATCTTCTAAAAGGCCAAACTATTAGCATGTTATATAGCTCTACTAAGTAAATTGAAGAAAGCAGTTTCTGAAAAATTCGGAAGGACCCATAAAAATTCCTTTTCATCACGGCGACTCGCTATCGCAGACCAGTTAAGTTGTTCGTGAGAAATTGAATTATTTAAAATCTAAGTTTATGATTTACCTACCCTAATCGCCAAATTTATCCACCAGTAGCCTTTTTAAACTCAAATTTTTTTTCTAGAAAGAAGTTTCGATGAAGAAGCAGCAACATCGTTGACCTAAATGTATTGGCATTGAAGGCGAATATGTTGAAAAATAATAAGAAACCTAATTATTGATTTCATTTCGTTTTTTTTAATTCATTCAATTTATGAACAATTGATATCTAAAATTCAAGAAAACAATAATTTAATTGGAAAATTGTATCTTGTGCTTAAATAAGTATTAGAATTCATTTAGGCGTCGGACAATAAATTTAGAAGACCAATAGCGTGTTTTAAATTGGAAAATATAATTCAAACGCGAACTTTATACTGAATAAATACTTATAAAGCCAGAGAGGAAAACAGAAGAAGGACGGAGAGAATAAAGTCGAGCATAAAATGTAAGATACGACTTAAAGTAAAAAAAAAGAAAATCGAAAAAGCATGTTAGCTGAGCACACACAATGGCATAGCGACTTCTCGTTCAAAGGTCAAAGGATGTTAAATGAAATCTTCTGGATAAATAGCTGGAATATTCCAGGAAAGTAAAAAGTTCAAAAAAGTAAATTTCACAATTAAATAGGTACAAACAAAACTAAATATTCTATTAACACGACATTTAGGTTAATCAGACAGACGAGAAGAAATTCCAACAAAAGGAAGGCTAAAAATAAATGTAGTTCTAAACAAGGAAACACATGAGGCTAAAATGAAAGAAAATACTGAGATATATGCGGAACATATAAAAGCAAACTTAATTAAAAAGAAATTCCACTACCTCAGAAAGCTAAAAATGGTAAAAGTTAATACCAGCTCCAATCTCTAGAACAAGTTAAACCAAATAAACTTAAACCGTACTTATAATAAAAGGTTACAAAATAATAATAAGGTTCAAATGGTAACGGACAACAAGGGACAAAAATCAAATTTAGTTATTTCAATAACAAGTAGTCAAATAAGAAAGAATGCTAAACAAAATTAGAAATAAAACATGAAAAAATTATGTAGTTCTTAATATTTTTTATTTATCATCTAAACTACGGAATCATAAACATCGTCTTCAGGATGAATAGAGAAAGTTAAAACAAAAAAATATGTAAATAGACCAGGCAAAGGAATTATATACTAAAGAGAAATGTGAAAAAAAATATGGGAAAATATATTTGGAAATTATAGAAAAATAAAAATAAAAGAGAAATTTACTCTAAACTAAAAAACTAGATAGGCCAGAATGAAAAATAAGATGTTTATGATATCATCAAAATACAATTTCTCCAAATGTACAAAAATATATTCTAATGAATATTGGATGTGCCAAAATGATTAACAGCGATGTCCCTACAAGTCTTATGGAAATTCTTATATTTCAATTTATCTTATATTACTGTGAAGATAATTTTGATAGAGTCTGTGGTTGATTAACTTAATCACTAAAGGTTGATATATAACCCCGCACGCACACAGTGTATGTTTTGGCTTTCGACGGTACAGACCGTGTACGAAATTTGTTTCGTGCGGGTTTTTGCTGTAGTTTTACAGGTGAGGCACTGTTTAATTATCTGCTGATGATGACAACTTGGTTGTCGAAATACGTACAAAAAATACGAAAATTAATGTGAAAAGGAGTTTACAAATCAATCTTAAGTGATTAACTTATATTATTTGTTATTTTTCGCTGCCAAATTTCTCGTTTCACATAGACGTATCATTTATATTTTATTGTATTTGTTAGTTTTTGCACAGCACAATTTATGGATTTAATGTATTAATTTTCACTTTTATTTCTGATTTCCTCATAATTATTCACAAAGTATGTATTGGGTAATATCGTACAGTGTTTTTAATAACATTACTTTTTATCAAAATTTGTATGTACTTAGCAAACAAAGTTTTCTCGTTTGTTTTTTTTTCTCGGTCTATATATTCAACATAAATAGATGACAATAGAATTTAAGCATTAAATATACAACTTTTGTTTTTCATTTCAATTTTGAACTTGCAAATTAAGTTAATTTTATTCTTTATATTTTCTTAGCTTCATATCTACAAATACATAATACTTATATTAAATCATTAATTTTTCGTTTGACATATAAATTATCCAAACGGTTTATATGTCAAATAATCTACTTTTACAATTTTATTATTTATAACTGATATTTGCAATAATTTATGTTGTTTATAGCTTCCTATGCAACAGAAGTCTTTTTTTATTTACCTTTAATTTTTCTATTTTAATTTGGGTATTATGCTTTTAATATATGTTTTGATTTAATATTAATATATGTATGTGTGTATATTACATTTCTCATTTTCCAACGTCATTTATATTTTTAAATCATAACTATTCTATATCCAAATTGGCGATCGAATTATGCACGTCATCTATGATGTTTTATACCGAACAATACATTGTACTATTCGATTCGACAAAAATTCTGTCCCGGAATAGTCATTACTATGGCCAAAAAATCGGTGAATCTATATCTAAACAACCTAATAACTTAAAGCGTGAAATGGTTATTCTCTACACAAGACCTGGCAAACCAAATTCTCAACTGTAACCGTAACGCTGCATTGATCCGTGACGAATATCCTTATATAAACCCCACCACCGCAGTCTTACACCTGTTTCAGGGCGACTGTTAAGCCCTGAAGATGTCCCATGCAAATAGTGACGAAACGATGGTGCCAGTATTGTCGAAGACGCGATTCTAGCCCGGAAGCCAAGATGAAGAAAGTAGAGATATCGTCTTCTTTTGTAAGTAGTAAATAAACATATCAAAGTGACGAACCAAGTAGAGAAAATTTCTATATGGTGATGAAACGTCACATTTATAATTGACAAACAAAACGCCAACAACTAATAAAAATCCTAATGTAAAATTAAATCTTGTATTTTTAATCGAATGAACAATAAAAATTTACGTATAGTTAAAAACAAGTTAATAATGTGAGACATTCGGATATTTCATTCTCAGGACGAGTGAACATGAAGGTTTGGCTTAAAGGGACGGATGCGACCTATGTTAAGATGAGAGAATCCGCCTTTACTACTAACCGTGTCTTTGTCAGCAATATGTCTGAGCATTTTTTATACAATACTGAATTTGAAATGTTATATGGAAACGAAAGATAGTTATAACAAATATAATCGAGGTTTCTGAAGTTCTTAAAAATTACAATACATTTTTATTTCTTTTGCATTTATATCTTCTTCATTATATTTAAAACAGTAATTTAATTTCGAACTTTTTCAAACTTTATGATATATACATAAAACGACAATTTATGCAATTAAATTTGTATTTAATTTTTTATAAGAATTAAAATTGAAGAAATAAGCAATATTGTTAAATAGAGTCAATATACATGGTTTGTTTAAAAGGAAAGGTGAATTTTGAATTTTTTTGAAAAGTATTTATTTATTCATCAATATCCATTTTGTCCCCTTCAAAGTAATCTCCCTTAGATATAATGCACTTATGCCAGCGCTTCTTCCAATCCTCGAAGCACTTCTGAAATGCGCTTTTCGGCATGGCCATCAGCTTATTCTTCAATTCTGACTTTATCTCATCAATTGTGGCAAAACACTTTCCCTTCATTGATCTCTTCAGTTTTGGGAATAGGAAAAAGTCGCAGGGAGCCAAATCTGGTGAATAAGGTGGTTGAGGCATGATTAGGGTGTTGTTTTTGGCCAAACAATCATGAACAAGCATTAATGTGAGCTGGTGCATTATCGTGATGCAGAATCCATGATTTTTTTTTCCACAAATCCGATCGTTTGAGCCGTATTGCTTCACGCAAACGTTGCATAACTTCCTTGTAGTATTCCTTATTAACCGTACGACCTGTTGGCAAGAACTCATGATACACCACGGCATTGTAATCGAAGAAAATAGTGAGCAAAACCTTTACATTTGATCGAACTCGGCGTGCACTTTCTCGGCCTTCTGTAAGGCGCTTGTACCACTTATAAACACTTTTTTGAGACAAACTGGACTCGTCTTGGAGCACTTTATTCCATTTTTAACGCAAAATTTAATACATATTCTTTGATCCATTTTTTTCAAAAGTCAAAAATCGAAGAACACACACAAACGTGACTAAGCTTTTCAGTTGTCAACAACAAACTACTAATCCAAATTGGCTGATAATGACAACATATGATTAACACATATGTACCAACATAACAAAAAAAATTTAGATAATCGAATGTACACAGCGCGCGAAAATTCAAAATTCACCTTTCCTTTTGAACAAACCACGTACAAGGCTATACATAAAATTATGAAGACATCAATTCTTCATAATTTTATGTATAGCCTTAAATTTTGTGTTATTAAATTTGTATTTTTGAACAGTTAGTAGAATTCAGATACATCTATAACACATTTTATATAAATTTAAAGTAAATTATCATATCTCCTTGCATGATAGGTCGTTTTATGTATGATTATAATTTTTAATCTAATGTTACTATTACATTTCATTTAAATATTCAATATTTAAACATTCCTTTGCATTATTTTCAAATTATACTGAATTCTCTGAATGATTAGATATTTTCTGAAAAAGCAGTATAATTTGAAAAATGAGAGTGCGTCATACAAAATAATAATCAGATATATTTATTTAACGACATACATAACAAAACTGAACACTTTTAACATTAATGCGCGTAATTCAAAACTACAGTATGTTAGTATGAGTTAGGTATTGGCCATTGGATGGTATAGGGGAAACAAGATGGTTTGAACAGAAATAGGCTTTCGATACGTTAAAATTTCTTGATTCTAATAATCATAATCACTTAACGCGTTTAATAAGAGTTACTGATGTTTTCGCAACTAAATTTGATTTGCGAATGTTCAAGTACGGTGTTCAAATATAAATAGAAATATTTTTAAATTCATTTTAATATTTTCATTTCACTTTGGTAGTATATTGCATATTTTGCATGCTGTCGATAATTACATCTATATTGGCTAAAAGAACTACATTTAATAACTTTTTACTTTTTCCTATTTATGGTATACAAAGCATAAACAAATTTACTCATATTATGCTGCTTTAATGAATAGGTTTATAGCCAACACAAATTGTCTACACCATCCTCTATAATAAATTTTATAAAAATAATTCATTCGAAGGTTTTAGACACAATGTCGCGAACGTATGTTAAGACAACAAATTTTCCATTCCAATTTATTCCTTCAACAAGAAACTTTCATTTGATGTTATTATCACAAGAAATTATGACATTTAAACGAATATAATTTACGTTGGAAAACAAAACAGCAAAAATTATTTTGTTTAATTATATGTGTATAAATTATAATTTAACATTTTCCACTTGCCGTTTTTACGTTAATTGTGCTCTTTCCTATGTGTTTTTATGTTTCACTTAAATTTATCAAAGTTTAAAGTCCTTCGTTCCATTGTTAACAACTAGTAATGTTAATATTTTTCATTTGAAATTAAAGGAAAGTGAAGACACTAAAACCAATACAATAGTATTTGTAAATAGAATTATATTTTATTCATTGGCAACGTCAATAAATACCACAGTATTTGTAAATAGAATTATATTTTATTCATTGGCAACGTCAATAAATACCACAGGCGCAGGATAACTTTGGAGAAAAGATAATAATTATTTACTTTGTGTTCAAAGTAATAGGTTTTTTTTTCCATTACATTCATATGCACTTATGTTTGAAAACTGTTTAACCAATACTGTGGTTGATTGTTGTTTATATCTCTACAAATGAGTCCCAAGGTTTCCTAGTCAATATCATCCCCGGTCTGCTCTACTTGCTACTCTTTCGTATAATTGCCAATTCAGTGTATAAAACTCGGAACACGTTACTGCGAGACAAATGAAACTTTATGAAAAAAGTCCTCACTGTAATTCATCTTTTAACAAAATTAGAAAGACAACTAAGTTTGAACCAAATTGAAATGTCTCAATATGTCTCTCCCTCCTCTATAAAAATTTTTAAATTATGTATTATTCGGTAATTGGAGCGAATAAATAAATTATTATTATTATTTCTATATAATGAAGTAAGAAATATATTTTGACATTCAACTGATGATAATACAGTCAGATTAATAATAAAAATTATTAGACGAATCATTTAGTTTCAATTAAAGCAACTTTGAAATATACAGCATTTAATACTGATTTAAAAATAGAATCGTAAAAAGTTGCGCATAAAAATCCAAGCCGGCGAAATATCTCGAAAAATATACATAAAAAGTTAGAGCACGACGTGCTATTGCCATAATATCAGGAATTTCAATTAATGCCGTGTTTTATTTTTTTATAGAAAAGATTTAATAAGGGTATACATATAAGATTTCGGACATTAGAAAGCTTTTACTTGATACATAAAAATAAAACTTATGGATACCTTGCATTTATATAACCAGAATTAATTGAAATTATGCGGTATTAAAAATAACTTCGATAAACTAAATTTATAAAATGTATACATACGTGCCCTTTATAAAACTACAGTTATAGAGTTGAACATTACACAATTAGTAATAAACGGTCTTTTAATTGTTGCGATAAAAGTGCGTTAAGTTAGAAAAATCAACAGGTGGAGGAACTCGTACATTCAAACACCAACGTCAACTTATCGCTTATGCTGTGAAAGCACTAACTTTCAGCGTTAACTTCAAATTCACTGCTGCTATCGAGATTTCAACCAGCGCATGTCCTTATTTCTTATCTAAGGGAAAATATCTCGATACGTTCGAGACCGACTTTTAACCTCGAAGCTTTAATTAAATAGTAAAAATTCCGTCTGAGTTCCAAATCCTCATGATCAAGAGAAATCGAATTGTATTTTAATTCTATTTCATATAATAAATAATTATTATACTGAAATGATGAAGATGTACATATACATAATTTGTCATTCACACAACTAATGTAATCTAATTGAAAGCTTTTTGCATGAGATTCAAAATGACTGTCGTAAGAAAATAGTGTCTTCTGCAAACTCCATATCAACACTGTATTTCATTTCAATTTAGAGGATAAATATCTGTCGTAGGGAAAACCGAACTTTTTTAAAATAGTAATTCACAGTGGCGCCATTCCTTAAAAAAAATTGCGTCGGTAAGATAGATCTTTCATTATTGTTATGTCAAAATATCATGAAAATTGCATTATTAGAAGTAGAGAAATTGCGCATAAAGTAATAGCGGGTGTTTGGCATTGGTCGACAAATTAATTTTGAACAAGGAGCAAATATCAAGTTCTGTTTTAAACTCAGTAAATCGTTTACTGAAATGAATGATTTAAATATTTCGAAAGATTCGATTTATCGCATTTTGACACAGCATTTGGGACTGAGAAAGATTTGTGTAAGGTTTGTACCACACAAGCTGACTGAATTCATCATTGTACAGGCTTTATTAAAGACTCAACAAAGGACGAAAACTACAAGTATTCTATTGTAACTGGGGATGAGACGTGGCGTTTTGAATATGATCCAGAGACCAAGCGTGAAAGCTCTGAATGTAAAAAGGCGTTTGGAAAAGTCAAAAGTGAAGGCAATGTTGATTTGTTTTTGATTCGAAAGACATAGTGCACAAAGAATTTATACCAACTAGTCAAACAGTAAATGCTGTATATTATCTTGGTGCTATGAAGCGTCTTTTGGCGCGTATTCGTGAAAATAGTAGCTGGCGTTTGTTACATGATAACGTACCATATCATCGCTTGACGCTTATCACTGATTTTACTACAAATGGCATTTTAACCATCAACCATTCAACGTATTCTCCGGACTTAGCCCCCTGTGATTTCTATCTATTCTCTAAACTACATCGTCGACAGCGATCTTAAAAGACATCTCTAAAGATGAACTTAAAAAGCGCTTTTATTTTTATTTTAAAAAAGTTCCGATTTTTCTTGAGACAGACTATGTAGTAGTATTAGAATTCTGATGATTTTGTTTGCTTTTAATAATAATAATGTAAGAAATTACATATCGCAAGAGGAAAATTTAAGACTCCGGAAAGTAAATAAACACCTGGCAACGAAACTCTCGCAAATATGCAGCTGGAAGAAGCTTATATGTATTTAGAGTTTGAACAACATACAAAAATAAACCGTTCATATGCAAAACAACAAATTAAAAGAAAGTATGATCAAAGACTAACTATAGAAATCCAGAAACATATTTAAAGCAATTAATATTTACGCATTATTAGTTCTCACCCTTTCGTCGTAATTAACAGAACTAGAGAAGCTTAATCGTCTTAATAGACCAAAGTCAACAAAGTATCGTATGCTACATCCCAATTCTTGCATAGGTAGTATCACCACAGTCAAAAATAAAGTAGGCAAAGGTGTGATACGCAAACATTGCTCAATAAACAAATACTAAATGGAAGAAATTACTTTCAAAACAAAAGCACTCTCTTAGACAAAGCAATCGTATTAACATACAACAAATATACGCTATTAAATTTAAAACAAGAAACGTAGAATAAAAATTCAAATAATAACCGTACAACAAAAGATAGGAATGGTTCAGAAGCATTGTGCGGCACTGATTACAATATTATGCAAGGCGTAAACATAGATACAAAATTATCATATCAAAGACTAAAAATGGGATAATTGTTTATTGTTGAGATTTGTTTGAACAATATAAGACGATATAATCGACATAAGAAACTATAGAAAACACATAATTAATGAACCTTTAGAAAATGACAATTGTAGACAATGTCATCGACTCAAAGAAATTATAGCACATATAACAGGAGGGTGTAAATCACTTGCTGGAAAGGATTATACAGAGACGCAATAATGCAGCACAAATTATACACCAAGAACTTGCACTCAAACATCAACTAGCAGTGTATATTACAAATACACTCCCACTTCCTCTTCCAGAAAGTATCCACGACGGTGATTACAAACTACACTGGGACAGGTTAATACATGCAGACACAAATTTCTAGAAACAAGCTAGACATTACATTTATTGATAAAGAACAAAAGTAAACAGACATAGTAGACACTGCGATACCAGCGAGTTAGTAAAGCGATAGAAAGAGGTGATGTTAAGTAGACCGCGAATAGTTTTAAAATATAATCAGTAATAATACTAATAATAAAACCAAATACAAATATTTTGATAAAACACAAAATCCCTTTAATAATCATACATCAACTAAAAGATAACTTCAAGGAAAATTTACTAGGCGCTTATAAAAAATGTTTAAAGTCAATTAAATGCCTGACTTGCTTATAAAATCGTCAGATACAGAGTAAGACACCCTTAACAGCCTTGTCAGAACAATAGTCACAAAGGAGGAAGGAGGAAAAACGTTCATCGATATAAAAAATGCACGCCGTAAACTAACAATCTCAGAAAACAACACTCTTTACAAGACAATACTAAAAGCAGACGATAAAAACACACCATTAAATCTCAATAATATATTATAAATATCAACCCAAACGAACATATAATAACCAAAAACAATAATATAGAAACTCGGAGAAACAATATAACACATGGACACATTCTCACCAAATAACCCAAACACATTGACAAACAAGCAAACAAGAAATGAATGAAAATCGGAAATATTTACTGATAAACTGAAAGTTAATTACAATAGAATATCAAGTTGTGAATACCAGAAATTATAGCAAATATATCATAAAACAAAACGACATTGAAGACATATGTAGGACATTGTCACGAAACATCATAAGTAATTGAATATGTTACAAGCGCATGCACAAATGAAGCAAAGACTGAATACATGACGTGACATGACAATATTTGCAAAATAATACAGAGATCATGTAAAAAAATACAAATTAATAGACACAATTGTCTCGTGATATAAACACGACCAACAAAGAATTTTAGAAAATTTGGAAGTTAAATTATACTGGAATAGAATCATTCTCACAGATCACATAAAAACATAATAGGTGTTTTTTAAGCTGCATGAGAATTATCGATATTGATAACTATGCTTTGACAGTTGATAATGTCAAACCGCGTTGACATTTCTCTTCAGCAAGGTTTGGCAAGCTATCATGAATCGTTTAACGCCAGAACAACGCTTCCAAATTGTGGAAATTTACTTTGAAAAAAATAAATCTGTTCGCGAAGTTCATAGAGCACTTCGTCCATTTTACGGTCAATATAATCGGCCAAGTGAGCAAGCAATTCGTGCAGTTATTGATCGTTTACGCGCTAATTTTACTCTTCTCGATTCAAAACCATCAACATGACAAAGAAATGTGCGTATCGAAGAGAATTTTGCTGCTGTAGCGCGAAGTATTGAAGAAGACGCCAAAATGTCGATTCGTCGTCGTTTTCGACTTGTTGGCCTTTGTCCTTGCGTCGCATTTTCGCTGATTGGGTTTATTTGAAACTGGTCGAAGATGAGCATTTTTATCAAAGATTTGTGTTTAGTGATAAAGCTCATTTCTGGTTAAATGGCTACATCAATAAGCAAAATTGCCGTGTTTGGAGCGAAGACAATCCTAAAGCCGTTAACGAATCACCATTACATCCATTAAAATTAACTGTTTGGTGCGGTTTACACGCTGATGGCGTCTTCGGTCCTTATTTCTTTCGAAATGAGGAAGGAGCTGCCGTTACGGTAAATGCCGAGCGCTATCAAGTCATGCTGACTGAATTTTTGTTTCCAAAAATTAATCAGTTAAATATAGACGACATTTGGTTCCAACAAGACGGCGCAACTTGCCATACAGCGCGCTTAACAATCGATTTATTGCAAAATCAATTTAGTGACAACTTTATTTCCAGAGGTGGCTCTGTTCACTGGCCCCCTCGTTCGTGCGATGTAACGCCTCTGCCGACAATCCAGCAACTCTTGAAGCATTGGAAGCCAATATTCAAGCCACCATTAACGCCATACGGTCAGATTTATTGGATTTCGTTCCAACAATATTTATGTCTTGTATTATCATTTTAAGAAACACCCAATACAATAAATCAGATATTACAATAACATAAAAATATTAGAGAATGTCTGATTGACGTTTCTATACCTTACATCTATAATTTTCCGCAAAAATGTACAGAGAACCTAATAGATATACCTCTACACCAATTGTGGCATATTTACCTTTTTATTACACCTTAATACCAACATAATACAATCTGAACTCAAATCTATAGATATGTAGGTTGAATGAGAAGATTCTTAGCGTTAGATTGAGAAAATGCGAGTAAAATCTGTGCCATAATAACAATAATAATCCACAGCTTCACAATTCCAGCAGTTTAACAAATTATAACGAATTATAGCGAACATTGGGAGACCATAAGTTGTTATAATGCCTGCGCTCGTGGTACAACTTAAGACCTTTGGCTGTCAACATTCACTTAAATTGAGCTATTAGTTGGATAACATATTTATTGTAAGTAAATATTTCAATGAAAAAATCAGATCAGAATAATGATACTCTTTAAGTATAAATTGACGTACTATTTAAGAAAATCCATTCTTAGTATATTTCTGAATTATTTAATTAGTTAATATTTATTAATAAATTAGATTCTGAATCTTCTTATGCCCAAGTTTTCTCATTACTTAGTAGTAAAGTATGTATGGTATGTTAAAACAGTCATATCATAGAAAAACTTCAATCATAACTTTTTTTTGTAGTATTTTGAGTCTGTGTTACAAAATTGAAAGTATGCTACTAATTTGATAGTTTCATAATATCGCAACTTACACTTAGTTAATATTTGTTAAAAATTACTAATACACTGACATTATAGTAAATCCATACTGCGATGCTCTTAAAACGCAGTTTACATATAACGCGGAGATAAAATTGCGACCGTCCACCAATAACCCAATACCAGTTTTTATAATTTCTATTGTAGAAACGCTAGGCGTGCACGTAGGGTTATTTCGTTATTATAAGAGATACCGAAAAACTTTAAACCAATGAGTCTAATATTAGCCAATGAATAAAATGGCAAATATATTTTTGTAAACAGAACAGAATATATCAACAATTTCAATTTTTCTTCCTCCCATACATTTATGATGGCGTAACATATATTAACGCATTTAACGTTCGTGCCAGTATTTTTCACTTCTTCACTAAGGGATATTTTACTAAAACTATGCAAATTATAACAACGTGTGAAGATACTCCCTATTCACTGAGCATTATTTAAGGCAAGTAAAATTGAACAAATAGTAGCCAAAACATATAAATTAAAATTCGCATTTAAAACCACTTTAATAAATAGTAATATTAGTGAAATTTAAAGAATGATTTGATTGATGAAGCTTTGATTGATTTTGTTTATAATTCATTACCAATGAGGATTATAAAGTAGATAACAAAAAAAGTGTCAAACAACACATTGTGGTTAATTAATTATTTGGTTTGCAAATACAATATTTTTAATTAAACATGAAAGCTTATTTATATATGTATATCCAGAAATGAAAATTTTTGTGGTTTTAATTTCCATTTATACTTTCTGTTGGTAATTTCAATTGGCAATTTGCTAATAATGTCTATATGTATCTGTTTATGAATTATAAATCACTTTCATTTTCAAATAAAAATTTAAAGCTACGTTTACATGTAATTTATTTGTAAGCAAAAATATAAATCCTTTAGGAAAATAATTTCTAATTTATGTTTTGCTATATATATTTTCTACTTTTAATATTTTACAAATATTTTTTATCATATTTGTAAAAATCATAGTAATCATTATTAATCATTAATTAACTAAAATTAATAAGAACAAACATAACTTAAGTAGCAATTTACAGTAAGCAAAAAAGATTTAATTAAATATACAGAGTGTTTGGCTATAGTAGCATGCTATGATATATTAATGTGACGCGTATAAATAATATTTTTGTTTTAGTTTTGGATTTGATCGCTGAAGAGGTGATTGCATGAGTAAACAAGAAAATTCGAATATTTCGCTAAAAAATCCTTCTAGATGAATTGTTGTATATAATTTAAATTGCTGTGTATTCTATACTATCTGCCCGAATTGAATGCATTTGGCAATATTGTCAAAATAAACAGCTAACTTTTTTCATCACCAAAAGAAATAAATCTACATATATGTTTCTTGTTAACAGATTTATTGTACTTTTTATATATTATTCAGTAATTGAGAATATAAAAAAAACGTGGTAATAATTAGAAAATTTTATTAAAAAATTATCAAACCTCAATGAAAAGGCTTTCCACTTCGTTGAGATCAAGACTATAAGTCTAAAGCCTATTCAATATAGTCAGTTTTTTTTATGCAAAAATGGTAAATAAATGAAATTCACTTTTTTGTTTGTCCTTTTAAGAAACAACAAACTTTTGTGAAATAAACCTAAGAATTTCATATAATTATTGAAAAAATACGAACATTTAAAATAGTCCAAAAATAGGTAATATTTGAATATTTGTGTATTTATGGTATTACATTTAGTGCTAGCTATAATTCCTTAATGCATTATTATTGGTTGTGTCACGAATAGAGACGCGCATTGCAATATGTAGCAGACTAGAACGTTGTGAAATATATATCAGTGTACATACATATATCAACGGATTAGAAAAATTAATAAATCGTGCATGTTATTGATGACTTTGCGTTTAGCCACGTAGAACAAGTAAAGAAATTTTTTGATTTATTCAGAAATTGTCAAGATTATAATGCAACATATAATTAACCTTCAATAAAGAACAATTATTTGCAAGCTGTTTATCTCAAAGGAAACCTATATCCTGAACACGTAGACCCATTTAGTAATTCCGGATCCTCAATTATATCATCCGAAAAGGAACATCCAGGAAGAAAGAAATAACCATGTGCAGATAACTATATTGGAACTTGTACATAGACTAAAACTACCTATAAAAGATCGATCAAATTATACCTAAAACCGATTGAATTTGGCCTAAATTAGTTAAACTAAGATTTAATTATAACTTCGTAAAAAGAGTGATTTAAAATAAATAACAGGACATAACCCTATTTCTTTAAAACACAAATTAATAGAATAAACATTTAATATTGTTAGTTTATGATAATAGATACATAAACATATTAACTAATTTTAATTTACCCGTTTCTTTCACAGTGTCACTATTACTTTGTTTGTATTTTTATTATTTTTTCATTTTTCATTATTTAAAGTATGTGGTCGTCTTCGTTTTTAACTAAACTTTTTTACTAAACCCGCCGGATGAGGCAGGTACAACAACACAGCAGCCTATTCGCTGGTCCCTGCCATAGCAACAATGTCATGTATTGTCTTCGTGAAAAATTTTTTTTGTTAAACGAGAACGTTTTTTATTAATTTTTTGCTTTATTTTGTCTAGAAGACTGACTTCTGTGATGATTTGGAAAGTAATTACAAGAAAAAACTTTTGCATTAAAAATGGATTACTTTTCCCGCCGGTGGAACAGCCATCACAACATTCGTACGAATTCTTGATCGACTTCTTCAGTTTCTTTATAGCCAACTCCTCATTCAAAATGTATGTTACAGATTCTGTTATTTGAGACATTTTCAAACAATGACTTTTTAACACCATAGCATTTATTTTTTCAACAATTTCCAGTATAGTGGCAGATCTCAAATGTTTCCTATGTGGTACATCTTTAATAGTTGGACAATCACATATGAACTCACGAATACATTTATCAACAGTGTAAAATGAAGCAGACGAGTTCTTAAGACCATCCTTCTTCTTGTTATGAATATCTGTTGCTGATAAGACTTTCAAAATGATCAATGACAGCATAAATTTCATCACTTGTTTGTCTCGTCAAAAATCCGAGACGCTCCACATATAATAGTCTGAAACTTATTCCATTGGCTTTTCAGCTCACCCTCTTATAAAAGCAAAAACGTGTTCTATGGAATTCAAAAAAAATTTGCATGAATTTCTGATTCTTAATAGTTCTATATTAGTCCACCAGAATAATATAAAAATTTAACGCGGAAGAAGAAACTGAATAATATGGACATATTTTAAGTATAGAATTAACGTCTACATCACAATATTAAGTCACCAATAACATAATTTGAACATACTAGGCAAAATCTAATTTCAATTATGAAACATGAAAGAAAAAAGTCTTTAAGCAAAACGTAAACCCTTAACAAATATGTGTGTCCCAAAAATAAACCAAACATCTTCATAATTTTTACACTTTTTGGCCAAAATATTGTTTTATACATTGTGATTCATCTACCATACATACTTTTCGTTATCTGTACCGAACATTCGTCCCAAAAATAAACGAAAATAAATTGCTTAAAAAAAGAAAACAATAGTTTAATCGAAATCTTTTGGAGGGATAGCACTACGAATTGCCTGAGCGTTGGACTAAAGTGATAGAAAATAATGGACAGTACATACATTTGTTAAAAAGTTCTTCTCTTTTATGTATTTCGTTGAATAAATGGTATAAAACCGAACCGACTTATGTAACAACTCGATAGTTACCTAGAAAAGTTACGGTTTAAACTATGTTCGATACTATGCAGTTTTTAAATAGTTTCTCGTATCAGAGGTAGTTAATATCTCTTCCGGTCTTCAGTATCAGGCAAGAATGAAACCAACACTGCTTCCTCTCTTATGGCGAGATGGAATTAATAAGGAAAGCATGAAACACTTTACGTACACTAAATACACACTATGATCTCAAGGTCATGACTGATCTAAATGAAAAAAAAAGCTCCCATCAACAGATAGCACTCAGTTCTTTTCAAGGTAGAAGTTAGTACTTTGTATAGTTTCTTTTGAGAAAAATGCTTAAAAATTCGTTATGGATAAAACAGTAGCTCTTTTTCTTAAAATAATTTAAACCTTTTCTTGGCTTTCGACTTAACTCAATTTCAAGTATTACATCACAATTTATATTATCACTTCATCCTTACGTTTGTATTGTACGAAGAGTAGAAGTAGAAACCCTTACCTTCACATACTGCCAATTAAAAGTAATTTAGCCACATCCTTTGCTATTAAAAATAAATTTAGAAACAATATTGAAAAACGTATGAGAAAAATGGACACCCCAAGTTTAAAATAAATTCCAACACAAATAAGTGCCATTGATCCTTACAGTGCAACCTGATTTATGGATATGTCTGTGTATGTCGATGAATGTTTCCGTCACTATTACTAGTATCTTGTCCCTATCGCAAGGAAAATGTCACAGTTATCTTTTCAGTTTCCGCAAAGAATATGTCACTTATCCTTTCAGTATTTCTAAATCTAATCCTCAGAAATAGAAATATTTTATCAGAAGTCGCAAGTAAAAATATGTACAGTAGCAAGAACAATAACATGAATTAAATTAATGAATTACATTAAAATTAATTTAATATTTTTACTAAAGAATTAGTTCATTTTTCAAATATTTGTGCCAATATAAAATATGTTTCTTTACATTATAATCCTTTATCGCATAGAAAAAATTTTATGTAATTTTATATGTTTTGAGTTCAAATCTGTGTTGCAGCTTGATCAATTAGCCGATTAATAATATCGCCTTTTATACACGGCAAATATTTTTTGCAGCATTAGAAATATGTTTGATTTTCTTGAACTTAGTTCAATTGTCGAAACATTCATTGACATAATATATTTCGAAATTTTACTCAATGACATAGTAATCGCAACGACAAGAACGGGTACGAATTTTTTGATCAGGCTTGGCAGAAACGTTCAAAGAGAAATAAAAAAGGATTAACGCAAATTTAATTTATTTTTATTAATGTATTGGGCCGTCCTTATTAATTTCACACTCCCACAATTTTCGTGGCATTAATTCCAGTAGATGGTCGATATCCTCTTGGAGTATGGTGTCCCAAGCAACTTGTAATTCATGCCGGAGAGCATCTAATTTTTGTGGAGGATTCGCTCATCAGTTTTCGTTTCATAATATCTCACGTGTGTTCGATTGACGAAAGGGCACGATATAAATATGGCATTGGCTAGATATTGACTGAACCTCTGCAAACCAACTTAGAGAAGCTCTCTCGATGTGGGGTCGGGCAATATTCTGCTGGAAAGTTGGTCTTGGAGCTGCTGAAGATATGGAAGAATATGTGATTCCATCACTTCATTAGTGTAACGTTGGACGTTCATGGTACTTCGGATGAACATCGAATGAAATCTACTTCCATATGCCGTGGCACTCTATACCAAAACTTTCTCGGCTCGGTACCAGAACGTTCCCCACGCCTTCGTCTGCAGATTCATTACTGAACACGATTCTATACCCATCTTCTTATTGTGGCGGATGATGGAGTAGATTCACCTAATGTTTCCCGTAACTCATCTTTTATTTCGGTAGCTTTCATACCCTTAATTACGAAGTATTTAATCACCGCACGATACTCTGCTTTTTCCATTTTAACAAAACGTGGTTTTGCTTCTTTTTCAATCAGCTGTCAAAAATAAACTAATCAACCGATTTATCTAAATATCGGAATATAAACATATAAATATCCAACCTAAATTACAATGCATTCGTTTTACCAATTAAAGCGCCACCTATGTGTCATTCTCACTACTTGTCAAACTATCCTCGTATATATATATATATTATAATTACAAATAAATTCTTTTTGTGTAAGAGATATTAATTTAATATGAAAAATAATGACGTAATTAAAACCAAAGTTGAGCGTAAAGCTGAAAATTTTAAAAGACAAAATCCTTATTCAATTATTCAAATTTTCGCTAGATTTATTACATTATTCGGATATGCTGTCACAAGAATGTTTCTGACGAATTTCTTCGTATAAAAGACTTAATTGTCTGCAGTGTTGCTCGCAATCTAAATTATAGATGTAGTAACTTTCCGCTCAGAGATTTAGTGTTTTAGGACAATTTATATGTAAACTGAGTTTTTTATTTAATTTGCGAATCATTTGTACAAATTTATATTAAATTTCGCAATTTATTACTGAATTTCATTTCTTTATTGTCCAATAGACATGCCATTTAAAGGACAAATCAAACAATATGTACACTGTGCAAGTATTAAATAAAACTAACTTAAATATACATATATGAAAATAAAAATATACAATAATAATAATAAATGGAAACTAAAAACTTAAGAATATATTTATAGGCAAAAAAGACAAGAACTTATATGAAACCAAAGTTGTATCACACTCTTAAACCACCGAAATTATCACCTATGAAAGGAATCTGGGAATAACCTATTCGCATTTCTGCACATATAAGTAAGCAGAGCTTTATATAGAACATTAGTCCTAGCCCTCGGAAGAGCGAAGGAATCAAAAGATCGAGTAGAATGAGAAAGAACCAATCGACAAACCTGAGACAGCACAGAAGGAGCATCCACACCATTATTAATCAAGTTAACAAGAAACTTCGCATTGGTAGCATACCTACGACAAGACATAATCATTTCTGTTCCACCGGCGGTCACTACAACGACCTCAGACCGTGCAGGAAGCCCCTCCACGACCGTAGAGATAACCAAGCTGGCCGCACTACATAAAGCCTCTTTTTAATTAATTTTTGATTAGTAATTAATTCTCGTTGAACGCTTTGATTACTTGTCCGCTGCTCTGGGAATCACCCGTAGCTTAAGCGTAGTAGTATTTATGTTTTATTTTCACGTAAGAAATTTTCATCATTTGAAACATACTTATTTAATAGTCACCTTTATCTTTCAACTACTTTTTCTTTCATTAAAATCGTTCCTTTGGAGTCACTATTCTTAGTTTTTCCATATATTGTTAATTTGTTAATTTTTGTTATATGTGTTTATAACCATTTTAATTCCTTCTTATTTAGCTGTTACATATAACGAAAGGGAAAGATATTAACAGATAAAACCTGTAATATCGTTCCTAGTATCGTTATTGTTATTGTTGAGGTTTTTACGAGGGAGCGTTTTTATATTCGCGAAATGGGGGACAAGGGGTGGAAATAAAAAAAACAAATTATTTTTCTTTTTCAATATATTCACCTGCAAAGACGGATACATTTTTCACATCTTTCAATTAATTTATTTATACCCTCATAAAAAAATAATTTCTCTTTATCTGCAAAATACGCCGAAACTGCCTCCTTGACTTCATCATCGGCAGTAAATTTTTTACCCCGCAGCTCTTTTTTCATTTTCGGAAACAGGTAATAATCACTCGGGGCCAGGTCTGGGCTGTAGGGTGGGTGATTCACAATTTCGAAGCCCACCTTATGCAGGGCAGCTAACGCAACGCGGCTCTTGTGGACGGGCGCGTTGTCGTGCAAAAGCAGAACACCTTTTGTCAATTTTCCCCGTCTTTTCTCTTTAATGGCTTCTTTTAGTCGCTCTAATATTGAAGCGTAATATTCTCCGGTTATAGAAACACCTTTATCTTTATAATCAATCAGCAATATTCCTTCCGAGTCCCAAAATACCGTTGCCATGAGTTTCCCAGCTGATTGTGACACTTTAAATTTCTTGGGAGGTGCTGTGCCCTTTTTATGCCACTGCATGGAGTCTTGTTTTGACTCAGGTTCATAATAATGAACCCAAGTTTCGTCTCCAGTAACAATTCCACTCAATACACCATCCTTGTCTTCATTACTGAGGTCCAAAAATGCACGCGAACACTCTACGCGCTGTTGTTTTTGCGGCGGCGTGAGCATTCTCGGCACCCATCTTGCGCTGACCTTAGACATGCCGAGATGATCGTGTAGGATTTTAAAAATTGTTGTATCGGATACTCCAACCATTTCTGCGAGTTGTTTCTTCTTTAGTCGAGCATCTTCGAGTACAATTTGTTGGGATTCCCTTCCTTGTTTAAATAAACTATGCCACTTGTACACCATAGTTTTTCCTGGACAAGAGTCGCCGTAAACCAATGACATCTCATTCATTATGGTCGCGACTGATTTTCCTTGGCTGGTAAGGAACTTTATAATGGCACGATATTCGATTTTTTCCATATTTCACTTTTCACTCCTGATTATGTTACTTGGTTGACGATAGCTCAAAGACTAACTGTCTAATAACAATGAAACTTCGTATTTATACTAATCATGAGTCGCTGCACAGGCCACGCCCCCAATGCGCCTACTCACCCCTCTACAACCCGCTCATTCCGCGAATATAAAAACGCTCCCTCGTAGTTAAAGGGGTTGTATACAATGAAATCACAATAAAAAAGGGGGTTAGATGAAAGATTTTAATATACATAGTTAATAGTTTGTGATAAAAATTGAGAACAATGTAAAATATATGTAAATAAATAATTGGTTATAAATATAAGTGTTTGAAACAAAAACAGTTGGTCCATAAATATTGAAATAAGGGAGTACACACAAATGTTATAAGAACTTAATAGTAAACAGAATATAAATAGATGGTATTTTGAAAACTCTCCGAATACTTGCCAGAAGATTTATTATATCCATATATTGAAATATTAAAATAATTCCAATAATTAGTATAAGGTATACCAAAATATTAAAGTGTTATTAATAAATAATATTAACGAAAATAATGTAGTAATAAACAATAAACGTGTAATGTGGAAAACGTATAAACTAAAAAAGTATAAGGTATTGAAAACATCTATTACTAAAATTTAATTTGAAACTATAATGCCTTCTATAAGAATATGTATAAGAAGGTAATGATATATGGAAATTATATCGTGAACAAACTCTAAATTTTGTATTTAAGATAAGGTATTTCTTAGATATTTCTTAGATATACAGGTTGGTAGAAAAGTTTTGAAAGCAAAAATGAAATAATGTGAATTTTTAAATGAAATTATGTAGTTTTTTTATTAAATGTAATCTCCCTCAACTTCAATACATTTATTCCAATGATCCTCCAATAATTTTATACCATCTCTGTAATGATTTTCTGGAAGCTCTGCAAAATACTGTTTCACAGCTGAAATAGCTTCTTCATTCGATGAAAAACGCTTTCCACGAACAAATTGTTTCAAGTTTCTGAAAAGGTAGTAATCACTCGGAGCCAAATCTGGTGAATACGGTGGTTCTTCAAGCAATTCGTACTTTAATTCATTCAATTTAGCTATCGTCAAAACACTTTTGTGTGAAGGCGCATTGTCTTGATGAAAACATTTTTTTTTTCGCTAAATCAGGTCTTTTTTCATTAATTTTTGCATCCAGTTGATCTAAAAGGTTACAATAATACTCTGAGTTAATTATTTTACCTTTTTCAAGATAATCAATCAATAAAATTCGTTTTGCATCCCAAAACACTGATGCCATAACCTTGTAATAACACAGTCCTGAAAAAATACTTTTTAAAAATTGTTTTAACTTTAGTAACTTTTTTTTGTGTGTTTTTCAGTGCTGTGCTCGAAAACGAAAACCGTTTTTTTCTATCACAGAATTAAGATGTGTTTTAGGAATAGCAAGCCAAATATAAAAAATTATGGAGTGTATATTTTATTTTATTAAAATCATAGGTAACCAAACATTTTTCATAAAAACAACACAAAATTAGTAAAACTGAATGATGTTTAATAATCCTTGTAGTATCATTTTCGCTTCCCATCAAAACTTTCTTTTGTGTTTCTTCTGTTGTAGGACCGAACATAAGTTTGACAGCTACTCAGTGTTGCCATCCGACCAAATTAATATTTCCCGTGGCTAATCTAAGCCTAATTTTAATTATTAAGATTAAAGACTGTAATGCTTACTTGCCTAAAATGCCTAGTTGTCGATAATTTTAAGTGAAATTTGTTACTAAACCGTGCGTAATGAAATTTCTTTATTATTTTTTCCGTAATCAGTGTACGAAGTGCTATAAACATCACTGATTATATTTTAATGTGTTTAATTAATTTGATGTTTGAAATGATAAAGAATTAATAAAATTTAAACATGTTTATTTGGATAGTATATACAAACATTAAAAGATTTATCAATGTTTATGTATATAATTAATATTTGTATCTTACGATTGATTTGTTTTTTTTTGTTTATTTATTTTGATATCATTTAATTAATAATTGTAAATAAGTATTAAGGAAGTGTAATTTTGATAGTATACTGAATAAATTTTAAGAATAACAAAATGGTAATATTCTGCAATGATTTTGAATAGCATTATAATTAATTACATAGCTATTTAAAGTTACATTTATTAAAGATTAATTTTACAAATAATATAACATATTTAGATCAATTTAATATCAATATATTAGGTGCGCAACTAAGTTCTCGCGGTTTTTTGATGAAAATGCAACTTTATTGTGAAAAAATGTTTACAAATGAATCATTCAAAATATTGCCCATCGCTAGCGACAACTTTTTCCCATCTTTCTGGCAGAGTTCGAATACCGTCACGGTAGAAGTGTTCGTCTTTTGAGGCTATCCACGAATCAAGCTATTTCGAGATGTCTTCATATGAGCGGAACTGCTGATTAGCCAGACCATGTGCCATCGAACGGAACAAGTAATAATCGGACGGCGCAATATCTGGGGAATATGGCGGGTGGGGTAGGACCTCCCATTTGAGCGTTTCTAAGTAGGTTTTAACGGGTTTGGCCACGTGAGGCCGAGCGTTGTCATGCTGTAGAATCACTTTTTCGTGCCTCTGCTCGTATTGTAGCCGCTTTTCGCGCAGTGCTCGACTCGATCGCATCAATTGAGTTCGATTCCGTTCCCCAGTGATGGTTTCGTTCAGTTTCAACAGCTCATAATAAATAATACCGCCCTGGTCCCACCAAATACACAGCAAAACCTTCGCAGTGTGAATATTCGGCCGAACCGACGGCGTAGAAGCATGACCGGGCAGTTCCCATGATTTTGTTCTCTTTGGGTTGCTGTAATGAATCCATTTTTATCACCCGTAACGATGAGATGAAAAAAACCCTTCCTTTTCTGCCGCTGGAGCAGTTGTTCACAGGCGAAAAAACGACGCTCAACGTCTCTTGGCTTCAAATTATAAGGAACCCAAGTTGCTTGTTTTTGAATCATTCCCAACGCAGGCAATCGCTGGGAAATGGCTTGGCGGGTAACTCCTAACGCTGAATCAAGCTCTTTTTGCGTTTGGCACGGATCCTCATCGATCAATGCCTCCAATTCAGCGTCTTCGAAGGTTTTTGGTCTTCCTTCACGCGAACTGTCGTCAACATAATAAATCGTAGGAAGCTGCTTGTTGCTTGTTGCTGCATGTTGAGACATGTTGATACGTGCACAGTAGCCGCCGCACCATGTCGATGGGCTCAGTTATTCATTAGCAGTGAGAGTGTAAAGTGCTTGCGATGGCATCGTGGTCACGAAATGATATAAGGGCAGTTTTGCGTTATAATTTCGTGTGTGGTTTAAACATAGACCAGTGAAAGAAATGACTCTTGCACTAGGTGATGTTTGTCCACAACGCACAACGATATTCAGGTGGTATAGAGAATTCCAAAGGGGAAATTTAACTGTGGAGGATGCTGAGAGGCCAAATGTGAGTTACGGAAGAAAACGATACTACTGTAAGGAAAATGCTTAGCGAGGACAGGCGAGTGACCTACCACCAGATAGAGGGTACTTCAGGCCTAAATGCACCAGCAATTCGTTAGTTTCCGCATGATCATTTGCAAGTGAAGAAACTTTGTTCTCTCTGGGTGCCGCATCGACTAACTGAAGAGCAGATGACACGACGTGTGACTTGGTGCTGGGAGTTGCTAAAAAAGTTTAATAAGGGACAATCTCGGTATGTGAACAATATCGTGACAGGTGACGAGACTTGGCTGTACTATTACGATGTGCCGACCAAAGCTCAAAACAAAGTTTGGGCCTTTGCTGATCAGGACACACCCGTAGTTGTCAGAAAATCCCGATCTGTAAAGAAGAAAATGTTAACTGTATTTTTCAAATCGAGTGGAATTGTGGAACGCGTCGTTTTGGACACATAGAAGACAGTCATATATACGAGGGAGCGTTTTTATATTCGCGGAATGAGCGGGTTGTAGAGGGGTGAGTAGGCGCATTGGGGGCGTGGTCTGTGCAGCGACTCATGATTAGTATAAATACGAAGTTTCATTGTTATTTGACAGTTAGTCTTTGAGCTATCGTCAACCAAGTAACATAATCAGGAGTGAAAAGTGAAATATAGAAAAAATCGAATATCGTGCCGTTATAAAGTTCCTTACCAGGCAAGGAAAATCAGTCGCGACCATAATGAATGAGATGTCATTGGTTTACGGCGACTCTTGTCCAGGAATAACCATGGTGTACAAGTGGCATAGTTTATTTAAACAAGGAAAGGAATCCCTTGAAGACGACCCGAGGTCGGGCAGTAGCATTGAGGTGACCACGCCAGCACTTATCCAAAAAGTTGAACAAATTGTACTCGAAGATGCTCGACTAAAGAAGAAACAACTCGCAGAAATGGTTGGAGTATCCGATACAACAATTTTTAAAATCCTACACGATCATCTCGGCATGTCTAAGGTCAGCGCAAGATGGGTGCCGAGAATGCTCGCGCCGCCGCAAAAACAACAGCGCGTAGAGTGTTCGCGTGCATTTTTGGACCTCTGTAATGAAGACAAGGATGGTGTATTGAGTGGAATTGTTACTGGAGACGAAACTTGGGTTCATCATTATGAACCTGAGTCCAAACAAGACTCCATGCAGTGGCATAAAAAGGGCACAGCACCTCCCAAGAAATTTAAAGTGTCACAATCAGCTGGGAAACTCATGGCAACGGTATTTTGGGACTCAGAAGGAATATTGTTGATTGATTATAAAGATAAACGTGTTTCTATAACCGGAGAATATTACGCTTCAATATTAGAGCGACTAAAAGAAGCCATTAAAGAGAAAAGACGGGGAAAATTGACAAAAGGTGTTCTGCTTTTGCACGACAACGCGCCCGTCCACAAGAGCCGCGTTGCGTTAGCTGCCCTGCATAAGGTGGGCTTCGAAATTGTGAATCACCCACCCTACAGCCCAGACCTGCCCCGAGTGATTATTACCTGTTTCCGAAAATGAAAAAAGAGCTGCGGGGTAAAAAATTTACTGCCGATGATGAAGTCAAGGAGGCAGTTTCGGCGTATTTTGCAGATAAAGAGAAATCATTTTTTATGAGGGTATAAATAAATTAATTGAAAGATGTGAAAAATGTATCCGTCTTGCAGGTGAATATATTGAAAAAGAAAAATAATTTGTTTTTTTTATTTCCACCCCTTGTCCCTCATTCCGCGAATATAAAAACGCTCCCTCGTATATACAATATAAAACAATTTTCTATTTGAAAATAAATATAATTCTACAAGTAAAAAGAGAAGTTTTTATATAAGAACCAGGCATCTTAATCTATAAAACAACATGAAATTCTTTTATATAAAAACATTACAATTTTTTGATATATCTTAATAAACAACGTATATATCTTATTATTCAAACATGACGTATCCAATCTGAGAAACTCCTAGAATCATTTAATAAAAAAAGAAAAAGTGATCAAGTAATCCAGATAGCATTATTTATATAATCTTTGGACGTTATTGATCCTTTCTGCATCTTGTGATGAGCCGGTTACCAACAAAATCCTATCAGAGGAACTCCTATAACCATCTAATATATGTATGTATCTATAACCCAGGTAGCAGAATTGTAAATATTTACATGTATATGTTACCTAAAATATTGTTAAAAAGAATATTAATAAATTCACATTTTATTTATTAAATAATATTGCAGTAAAACAGCTATACGTTAAAATAAAGAAAAATATTATATATATATATATATATATATATATTTTATATGCCACTACAAATTAACTAGATATATTTTTTATTATCAAAGGCTATTATGATTATAAATTTCTCCTAATTATTATATTGTTAAATTTCATTATTTAATCACTAATGTTGATAAGAGTAACTATATTTATTTATATTTTGGATATTCATCCAATTTCTAATTGATTAATCATACTGCAGGACTCATATTTTGAAATAAACTAGCCAAATTACTATTTCTTCTGTTATCTCTAAATTTTCTTTTATATTCTATCCAATATTGTTTATATATTAATATGTCAGTCATTGCTTCTTAATCTAAAAAAAATTAGTGAATATATTAGTTCTAATGGTAATAATGTTTATTATTCTAATGAATAAAAAAGAAATATTTAATTATATGAAAAGATCTCTTACTTATATTTTTATGATGTTGTTCACAAAATATAATTCTTTTCAAGCCACATACTGTTTATTTCATTAATATAACCGTTAAAATAGCAAAAACATAATTTAAAAAGAATTCGTAACGTAGAGATGTTTATACGAATTTTATAATCGAAATCACTCTCAGAGAAAGATATTAACTTAAGATATTAACAGCTAGACCGCGGTATTTTTAAAATTTTAAATTCTTTTAAAATAGAATTTATTACCATTTACTTTTATATTTGATACTTTCGGATTAATCTGGGTCCCTTTATAATGGACGGCCGAAATCTATCGGTTTTAAATCCATAAAGGCACCGACGTTGCAGTCTCTCTGCTACCATTTTCAAGTATCTGTATGTCGATATTTCTACAAATTTGTTGAGCAGGTGGAAAGAACAGATTTGTCGATGAAGAACAGAGCACTCAGACAAAATGGTTACACTGACACACAGATCCGAAGAGTGACACACAAGAAACGTGAACGAACGAAAGAGAAAATTAGCAATGAAAACAAGGCCGTCTTACCATACGTAGAAGAGGCAACACACAAAATATGAAGCTTTTCAAATATGTATATACATCTACACGGTGTATTCAACAGAGAAGAAAATTTAAGTTTTAAGGATTTCGAAGAAGAAGATAAGGCTAGAAAAACAAAACATATATGAGATATATTGCGACTCATGCGAACCGTCATCCATATAACAGTCTAACTGCAGAATAAATGTACGAAAGCAAGAGCATAAAAATTGTATAGTACACAAGAACTTGTTATCATCTCGCGAACATAATTTACATTACACTACTTTGACGCTACAGAAACAATCGCGAAAATGGATCATCTCCAAGCCAGAATCTTCCAGAAATTATAGAAATTAAAAAACGTTTAAACAAAAGGAATAATGAACAGAGACTACGAAACATGGTAGTGCATATGGTCCTTGTACATTTACACTGGGAAACAATTACACACGATTGGCCAACAAAACATCAAGGGTATTAATCACAGCGACGATTACTAACCATAGCGCACAGAAAAATTTCGCGTATTATTTCCTGTTCTATAGCAGCAGCAACTTGAAAATGGCAGTAGTGAGGCCGCCAAAAGCATTCAGGACATCAATACAATTCAAGATCGCATACACGCAAATCACTTGAAAAAACGCATATAACATAGTCATATACTCCGCGAAAGTAAATATATAAGTAAGTTAATTTATGAAAGTAAGTATCAAATTTATATCAATTTACAATTATAATAAAGTTATTATTATATAATACTAAGTTTTGTTAAAAATGTTGAAATATTTATTAAGAATGAAAATCATTTATTATTATGATTTTTATATCTTGAAGAATATTTTCAAATTCCTGTTGGACGAATACCTGGACAAATATTTTAGGTGGAAGACTCGTAGTCTTGCATTTAAGAATTGGTTATTATCGTACTGGTATGACAAGATACCTAAAAGAACATTTAAAAAAATCTATAAAGTGAATAGATACTTATATCAATTGACAAAATACCACAAGAATTAAAATTGTATTTTCAAGCTTGTGATTAACATATTTTGATTAATATATTTAAAAAAATTATTGTTTTTAAATATTTATATTAAAGTAATTATCAATTTGTCTTGAAAGTGTTGTTAATAACGATTCTAAATTTACTGGATATTTTTATATAATATTTAGGTAGGCAACCCAAATAACTTTCAAGATCTACGGAAAGATTATTTTTCTAAACTCTATAAACTTAATTATTATGTTCGTTACAGTTTTATTTATATTTTTTCAGTAGCAACTTATGTATTATTTATAATTAATTTTTGCATATACTTCATTTATCACTTCTTGTGTTAAAGTATTTATTATTATTTAGTGCTTTCCAACGAGTTTACGATAATTTTGATTGCAAAGAATTTTGATTTATTAAAAGTTACTGTTAACTTATATAATTATTTGATTTTCCAAATTAATTTTGAAGTTCGAAATTTATTTAAAAATTTTGTATATTTGAGTTTTTTTTCATCTGAAGAGAAATAGCTTCTAACTAACTGATAAATAACGTAGCACTGGTAAACATATGTGTAATATACTTACCGGTACTTAATAATACCGTAATACCTACTAATTTTCCTAAAATCACCTACCCTACTGCTTTGATTGTTTCGTTATTTAAGAAATATAATACTAATAAAGGTTATCAGATCACAGATAAGAAAACAGAAGCCACTTTATATGATGTTATCGAAGAAATCCTGAATACTTTAGACGACAAAAGAATATCATGCATCAATTGCTAGATCTATCTAAAACATACGACTTATAGGTATATATTTAAAACGCATTATAACATATACTACATAACTACAGTGAACACACGTACCCCACACAAAACGTCAGAGCAACCCACCACACAGCGAAACACAAAACATGGACAGTCAAACATACGTGTATTATAAACAGAATATCTCCATTATTGCATAGGTACAAATAGTTTTGCATGCGGAGTTTGTACGGAGAAAAACCTTTAACTACTCGACGTTTCGATGAACTCTTCCTCATCTTCTGAACGTATTCGGATCGGGTGTTCCGTGGATGCAGGCAACTCTATATGTGTCTGTGCTGTAATGGAGATATTTTGTTTACGTTGGTGTTTGACTACCCATGATTTGTCCCGTGTTTTGTGTGTCGGTGTGTTGTGGGTTGCTCTGACGTCGTTTGATAAGCACTCTAAAATCTTCTGACATTTATTTGGATCGAAGTGCTTCCTGTCCAGCCTACATCGACAAAACACACTTTGATCCAAACACTTTTCAGAAGATGAGAGAGCTGATCGAGCGACGTTAGAGCAACCCACTACACAGCCAAACACAAAGCACAGGATAAATTATGGGCAGTCAAATACACACGTGAACAGAATATCTCCTTTACAGCACAGGTACAAATATAAAAATATATAAAATCATGGGCAGTCAAACACAAACGTAAACAAAATATATCTATTACAACACAGACACATATAGAGTTGCCTGCACCGACAGAACACGCTTCAATCCGAATACGTTCAGAAGATGAAGAAGAGTTCATCGAAACCTCGAGTAGTGAAAGGTTTTTCTCCGTACAAACTCCGCACACATGATTCTTGTGTAAAGTAAATTATTATAAACGTTTTTTTAAAAATTTGAACTTCCTTTTAATATGTACTCAGAACTATAAATATTACTTTACTATGTATACGTTTGCTAGTAGTTATACCTAAGTACGTCTTCAAATTATTTATTATCGTTCAGGACCAATATTGTATTGGTCAGTATCGATAGAACTTAATACAACATTCATTGAAATTTCTGTTCGTGTATTGCAATGTAATTTATATCTCCCAATCTTCCGAAAATGATGCCTGTTACGCTCCAGTTAATATCATTACAGCTTCGGCGATTCTAGTAATGCTGTTTGTTCCATATATTTTTACACAGATCGTATAAGTAATTTGTCTTTCTAAATACTTATCTGCTCACAACGTAATTCAACAAGGTTTACAATGAATTCTTCCTATAAATCGTCTTTAATCGAAGTATTGAGACATCGAAAAGTAAATCACTTACTCGTACAAACCGAATTTCGAAATTTTAATCAAAGTGTCAGCATTATTACGTTAAATCCTTTGAAAGATTAAAATGATAAATAATCAAGGGATGGATTTGATTAATTAATTTAATACAATTTTGTATTATACTCTCGCGCAGAAAATAGAGACAAGATTTGGATAGCGACTGTAAAAATCTAGGCGCCTTTAAGAAACGTTTTTACATTCATTTAGTAACTATCTTCGAATAAAATTCTAACAAACAGCCTCTCACTCTACGTAAATTTTATTGTAAAAGTTCGTTGTCAATAATATTCGTATTAATCTATCATTTATAAGACGTACACGTACCACAACATTTTAAAACTTTTCTACGTATGATCCCTACTTTTCTAATCCTAAGATGCATAATCTGGGCCTAGTGTTTTGATATGGTCTAAACAGTTATTCATCCAACCGTTTCTCAGGCCAAATAATTTTTATTTATTTTTTTTATTTAGAAAATAATTTTGCCTCATTACTGTCCTGCATATACATAGGACCGGGCCTTAGAAGCCACAAGCAAATTTTTTGTAATAGGACATCATTTATTATTGCAGATATTTGTTGCCATATATAAATAAATAAATACCCGTGCAGCATAATTTGTCATTCAGGTGAATCGGAAGCTGCATTGAGTAAAGTTGTAGTACAAAAGCAATAATGGCATCTAAAAAGAATGTACGAAATATAAAGTTTGGTGATCCGAAGTTAGAGGAAGCCTTGCTGTAATGGGCAAATGAATGCGATGAACCACTTTCTGAAGAGAGTGATGGTTTAGAAATATGAAATGACTACATAATGGTCAATGATTTCGAAGTAAATTGTGACGAGTTCTCTAAACCCAGTAGCGATGACTATGGTGATGAAGAATATATTGATAATAATGATAATCCAAACTCGACTATTGTATCTGCAAATTTTTATATTTCTAAACAGTCTGGAATGGAGAATAGAACCCCCAGCTGAAAATAAAGTTCTGCCACATATTATTTGGTGTACAGTCGGTTTGGCACAAAAACATATGTCTACTTCACCAAAAAGCTTTGTAAATGAAGTTATTATGCAAGGAATTGTGTACTGTACCAGCTATGAAGCAAGACGCGTTCACAGTGAGAAATAAAGAACGCGTACTGATGTTGATGAACTTTATGCATTTTGTGGATTATTTATTCATATTAAGTTGACTAAAACTGGGATGGTATTAGTAAATGTATCAGAAAAAGTTTCCTTTTTCTGATACATTTACTAATACCTCAACAGAGCCTCGATATCCATATTTCGATTTAAAGAAATTAATTTTTAAATTTGACGATAAAAGGACTCGAGCAACACGTGTAGAAGAAATCGATAGAAAACTACTGGTATCTTACGAGGGAGCGTTTTTATATTCGCGGAATGGGGGACAAGGGGTGGAAATAAAAAAACCAAATTATTTTTCTTTTTCAATATATTCACCTGCAACACGGATACATTTTTCACATCTTTCAATTAACTTATTTATACCCTCATAAAAAAATGATTTCTCTTTATCTACAAAATACGCCGAAACTGCCTCCTTGACTTCATCATCGGCAGTAAATTTTTTACCCCGCAGCTCTTTTTTCATTTTCGGAAACAGGTAATAATCACTCGGGGCCAGGTCTGGGCTGTAGGGTGGGTGATTCACAATTTTGAAGCCCACCTTATGCAGGGCAGCTAACGCAACGCGGCTCTTGTGGACGGGCGCGTTGTCGTGCAAAAGCAGAACACCTTTTGTCAATTTTCCCCGTCTTTTCTCTTTAATGGCTTTTTTAGTCGCTCTAATATTGAAGCGTAATATTCTCCGGTTATAAAAACACCTTTATCTTTATAATCAATCAACAATATTCCTTCCGAGTCCCAAAATACCGTTGCCATGAGTTTCCCAGCTGATTGTGACACTTTAAATTTCTTGGGAGGTGCTGTGCCCTTTTTATGCCACTGCATGGAGTCTTGTTTGGACTCAGGTTCATAATGATGAACCCAAGTTTCGTCTCCAGTAACAATTCCACTCAATACACCATCCATGTCTTCATTACAGAGGTCCAAAAATGCACGCGAACACTCTACGCGCTGTTGTTTTTGCGGTGGCGTGAGCATTCTCGGCACCCATCTTGCGCTGACCTTAGACATGCCGAGATGATCGTGTAGGATTTTAAAAATTGTTGTATCGGATACTCCAACCATTTCTACGAGTTGTTTCTTCTTTAGTCGAGCATCTTCGAGTACAATTTGTTCACCTTTTTGGATAAGTGCTGGCGTGGTCACCTCAATGCTCCTGCCCGGCCTCGGGTCGTCTTCAAGGGATTCTCTTCCTTGTTTAAATAAACTATGCCACTTGTACACCATGGTTTTTCCTGGACAAGAGTCGCCGTAAACCAATGACATCTCATTCATTATGGTCGCGACTGATTTTCCTTGCCTGGTAAGGAACTTTATAACGGCACGATATTCGATTTTTTTCATATTTCACTTTTCACTCCTGATTATGTTACTTGGTTATGAAACTTCGTATTTATACTAATCATGAGTCGCTGCACAGTTCACGCCCCCAATGCGCCTACTCACCCCTCTACAACCCGCTCATTCCGCGAATATAAAAACGCTCCCTCGTACGTCTGGGATCTATTTATTCAACAATGCAAAACGTCCATTATATCAGATAACGATATAACAATTGATAAACAGCTTGGCTTGGTTCAGATTCGTTCAGTATATGCTAAAACGGCAAAGCATGGCTGGAAAATTTTTTGGACGCGCTAATCTAAATTTGGCTTTGTTCTTGATGGTTGGTCACCAGCCTGGGGAACCTACAAATAAGAATCTAGGATTTGAAATAGAGCAAACTTTAGTGGATAGTATTCATAATTCTGGTTTCTGGCATACCGAAACTTTCCCATTTGCATTTTGTCCAAGCTGCAGCAGCATATTCTCTGCTCTAATTTTTTCTTACCATTTTCATTTCCTCCGGCTTCACTTTTAAACATATCTGCAAAATTAATGCAAAAATCGAGTCGTATAAACACATCCACAATTATTCAGGATCTAGGTTTTTAGTTTTACTGGTATTTAATACAACACATTGTAATAATTTTGGCAAAAACGCACAAATACAGCTAAAATGTAGAGCACATGCGCATTGTATAAATGCCAAGATAATAATAATAATAACAAAAATAATAATATAAAAGCGGAATTGTATCTACTAGCTAGTCCTGGCAATTTAGATAGTAAATGCGAGTATTCACAATCAACTTTGTTATGAAATAAATTACGCAAGAACCTAGAATAGTGACCATCTCGACGAAGTTCCAGTCTAACAGAATCATGTTTTCAAAGTAAATGGCATGTGATTTAAAACAGTGGAGGAATAAGCTCCATCAATTCTAAATTATAGAAATTTTAAAAACTTTCATGGAATTTTCTCAAGAGACATACTGTTTCCAATATACATATATTAAATACTATGTAAAGACATGAATATTCCATTTTGCTAACTACAAATGCAAAATATAAAGACTTTAAAACGTTTATATTCATAATGTAGCGAGAAATTCTAATAATAAAATCAAAGATTCTGCTAGCAGAAACGAGCAGTGATTCAAAACGTTTGTTAAAAATAAACGTTGAATTGAATTCCTAAATCGCTAATAGTATCTACAGACAGTGGTTATTTATTTTGTACTGCATAGATATAGGCGAAAGAACGACAGTGAGAAGCAGAGAAACGTCAAAACTCGTTAATATATATTTAATTTGAAAGTTATAAGTCTGCAGCATCAACGGCTCTATTAACTTCAGAATATAGTTTTAGATCATCAGTACAAGTTAATACAGAGGAAGTTAGAGAACAAAATGAATCATTAACGTAAAGGATAAATAGAAGCGGACCCAAGTTAGAGTCCTAGGGAACTCCAGAAGTAGCAATGAATTCTTCACAACTAAAGCCACTGTAAAATACATATCTCCTGTTACTCAAATAAGTTTCGATTAAGTTTAGAAAAGAGAATGAAAAACCAAAAGAAGAGAGTTTACACAGTAAAATATCCTGTTTTAAAATATTGAATGCCCAGGAAAAATCCATATACTAACTGACTCCGTCTGTCCAAGATTTATCAAGTGTATTGCGAAAAAATCAAGATTGGAAACAGTTGATCTATCTAGTACAAAACCGTAATGTTGAAGAGATAAGAAAGTACAAATATTTTTATAAAACTAGAATACATAATTAATTCGAAAACCTTTGCAAAGTTAGGCAAACTTGGAATAGGTAGATAATTAGATAACACGACTGCATCACCTTTTTTGTAAACTGAGAAAATTGTAATTATTTCCAACTGTCAGGAAATTTAGCTATTTTTATTCCAGAGTTGATCATTATCGATAATGGCTTACCTAAGGCATATCGATATCTCTGAGCAATGAAACTAGGAATTAGATCATCTCCAGCTGTAGATTAGATCAATAGTGCAATAATAAATTATAAAAATTAACAAAATCAGATGTAACTTTAATATTGAAGAAAATAAAATTAAACAAAAATACTTTCAAAAAAACTGAAGAGCGAAACCAATTTTATTTTTCGTAAATGCTTTTTATATTAGTAACAATTAGTTGTTAACTTCAATTTTTGAAGTACCTTTTGGGTATAAATATTATTCTTGTTGGTATACTATGTCAAAATACATGAGCTATCCTAAAGGAGATGAAACCATCGAAAAATCATTTAGTTACATCTTCTTTGTTTTGCTTTAAAAACAACATAACCATGGTAAGTTACGCACCTAAAAAGAACAAATGCTAATTATCTCCCACTACAATAAAAGAAAAGGCGGTGTTGATGTTGTGGACCAAATCCTGTGTAAAAGGCAAAGTAGCGTTGCCCTATGTCGTTTTACTTCAATATAATTAACGTGGCAGCACTAAATGTATTTATCGTTTTTACCAAAGAACATACAAATTATAACTTTAGTGTCACTCACAAATACAGAATCTTTCTAAAAGAGTTAGCAAAGGAATTGATGATACTCTATATGACAACAAGATAGACTAACCTAAACCATTATTGAGTGTTTGAAAAAATTTATTGATATCTCTGATACACCTACCACTCAAACAAATAAAACGATTAAGAGAAAAACATGCTCAATGTGTCCTGTAAAAATGCATCGTAAAAGCAAAATCGTATGCTGACTTTAAAGATAAAATATATAATGAACACTGTGTGAGAATATGCACTACTTATTATTCTAATCTATAAACAATTTTTGTTGTACAACAACTATGTTCGTGTTTTTTTTTTTTTTTGAAATGATATCTTGAGTTTAATTCATTTTTCTATTCGTGTTGTCTCTTTTTATAATCACTTTTAGTAGGCGAGCTTGTGTAGCGCGATTTAAGTAAACGTAAATATTATACCAGATGCGAATCTTTAATTACATATAACAGATTTTCATAAAATAATGATGGTTATGGAAATATTGATATTAGATAATGCTCTAGACAATATTTTACATCGGAATTTACTTTGAGAGTCCACCGAATCCGATGTTCTTGAAGATTTAGCAAGACGTGTTTTTATTATTAAATACTGCTTTCCTGGAAGCACTTTGTTATACATATTTTTAATTTTACTTTGATGAAGAATAAATTTCCTACTGTCTGGAAAATGTCCCAAATAGTACCTGTTTTTAAAAATAGTGATAGAAAATTATATGTGTATGTAACTTTTCCAAAGCATTAGAGGCAATATTATTTAAGCTAACGTATATTCATGTAACTAATAAATTATCTATTATATACATGGGTTTAAACAAGGACGATAAACAGATACAAATTTTGTATTTTCATACAATGGATCTTGGAGGCTTTGGATTTTCTTCATCGTGTTGACACAGTTTATTCAGATGTCTCAAAAGCCTTTGATCGACCACATCATGGTATAATTTTGGCAAAATCGCATAAGTTTGGTATCTCCTACGGTAATAACATTTTTTTATTATGTACAAATACACAAACAATGCAATTTATGAACAAAATTCCTTAATTTCACAGCAGTCACGACATCTTTTTCTTCAATGTGGAGATTTTGGAAAGAATTCAAAGATCCATGTGGCAGAGATGTTGTGGCTGCAGTGAAATGGAGGGCGGGCACATTTAACACCTCATTTAACTTTTTTCTTTGTTGTTGTTTGTTCATAAATTACATTACTCGCCTGTGGTTGATTAACTTAATCACTAAGGTTGATATATTAACTTTTGTAATTCTGTATACGCATTTTGACAACCAAGTTGTCATCATCAGCAGATAATTGCAAAGTGTCGCACCTGGCAAACCACGGCGAAAAATACCTGTACGAAAACAAACTCCGTACGCGATCTGTACCGCTGAGAACCAAGATGTACACTGTGTGTTCGTTTCACAAGATTTTTAAAATTATTTTACTTAAACTAGGATGAACGACATTGAAAAAGGAACACGGACACGACCGATAAGTACCTGCATGTGATTTATTACAGTGTTCCTCTTTCTCTGATATTAAGCAGACCGAAAAGAGAAGACTCAATCAGACCAGTGTCAGTGTTCACCACATGGCTTTTATTGTTCAAGATGTACATGCTTTCATACGTGTCTAATTCTCGATAATTACACACGTTTTTTATCAAATGTAAACAATCCATGTTAATACTATGATCATTTTCTAACACATGCCTTGCTATACCTGATTTTTCTGGTCAGTTGAATTTTATGTGCGCGAGATGTTCTTTATACTCGCGCACATAAAATTCAAAAGGGTTATATATCAACCTTAGTGATTAACTCGTTTATTTGCTTGTATATAATAAAAAAGTGGTAAAACGTTGTGTTTCAGATCTCTGAAACCGTCCATTGCGGACTCGTGTTCAGTAAGACTCCCTTGCGTATACTGGGGCTATCACCCTTCAGTTTGGGACACATTTTTAACACCAAGCTTGTTAGAAAGAAATCAAAAAAGAGGACGACACTGTAATACCGTGAACATTCCACATAGCATTAATACAGATGAATTTCTGCAAGAGTATGGTATTGTTTCGATAAGTTATATAAGAACTATTTCAAAAATTACCCTCAAATTTCAATTACACCTACTGTCATGCATAAATAGTTCGAAATATGGTACATACTAAAATTATTGAAAATATTCTATTGGTCTAATTCACGTAAGTTGCTAACATTATAATTATTTCCAGTGGCGTTAAATTATTGTTTAGTACTAAGAAATTTCACATTTACATTTCCTTCATTCCTAAGTCAAAAGCTTCATAATATATAAAAAAGAACGATGTTTCTCAAAAATTATGTTTTATTTCAAAAACAGACTATTTATCGTAATTTATAGTAAACGTTGGAAATATCTACCCCACTGTTACTAACATAAATTAATTCTTCATTCATATTCCATTCGTTTTCAACTGCGAAAATGAGTTATCGAAGTAAAAGCATTTTATTAAGACTAAAATCATCTATGTAATAAATTAGAATATATAAAAAAACTATTATTGGTTCTAGAGTAATTAGTAATTAACATCTTAACAAAACTTTGAAAATTTACAATACACTTACAAATTATGTCTACAAAGTCAATACAAAGTAATTATGAAAAATTGCTTGATATATTTATAATGGTTCTAATTTACAGTGAAATATAGCAAATAATGTACCATAGCAAAGTGGAGACACCAAGATTCCTTAAAACATAGTCTCAATTAATTATTTTGGTAACACAATATATGCAATCCACTTTCATATCCAAACCTGTGTTCATTAGTTAATTAATATTCTAACATCTTTTTTGTTCCACAATTATACCGTGAATATATTTTATAATGCAACATGCACATATGTACATACACTAGTTGCTAGAGTAACGTAATAATGAAATGAGAGCAATGTATTTTAGCGTGTATTTTATTTTGCAACATAGGATGTGAAATACAGTAGTTGAACAAAATTTAAAAACTAATTTAACAAATTTTCAAAAATGTCACCATTGACGGCCAGACAGTATCCTAAGCGATTGTAGAATTCATTTATTGTATTTTGTATCTGCTCTGGAGTTATTTCTCTTGCAGCAACTCGTATTCTATTTTTTAATTGGTCAATATTGTTTGGAGGTTCTCCATGAAAAACTTTATTTCTGATACATGACCAAAGAAAGAAATCGTTTGGAGACAGGTCTGGTGACCTTGCGGACCATTCTACTTTTCCTCCACGGCCTATCCAACGGTTTGGAAATCTTTGGTTGAAAAATGTTCTAACCATATGAGAATTATGTGCCGTCGCGCCATCATGCTGGTACCAAATCTTACCATCAATATTTAAAGCGTGGAGGGCTGGCATAACTCTGTACTCAAGCAATTCTAAATATTTTTCTCCTGTAAGAGTACCCTCAATAAAAAACGGTCCTACAATATGGTGTCCAATCAACCCAGTCCAAACATTGACTTTCTGTGGCCGCTGAGTCCTTGTGATATGATATCTATGCAAATTTTGTCTACTCCAGTAGCGGCAGTTCTGTGAATTTACTTCACCATTTACATAAAATGTTGCTTCATCTGTAAAGCAAATTCTGCGTAGTAAAGTATCATCATTATAAAGCTTATCCAACATGATTTCACAAAAGTTACTTCTCTTTCTGCATCATTCGCAATTAGTTCCTGATGGTTTTGAAAATGATACGACTTAAAATGTTCTCGTTTTAGTAGTTTATGCACGGAAGATTTGCTTACATTTGTAGTTTGTGCTAAAGCTCTTGTGGAGAGCATATTATTATTTTCGATTGTTTGTAGAATTTCATCTCTTTTGGCGTCAGTAATAACATATCTTGGCCTATTCTTTTTTTTATGATTAGGAACGATGCATCCATTATTTTTATACTTCTGTACTAACCTACTTATTGTAGTTGGACTCGGTCTTGGACGGTCAGGATATGTAATTTGAAACAAATCTGCTACTCTCCTCAAACTCATATTCGAGTTATACCAGTTCACTAATAACAGTTTTTCTTCTACACTATACATACCTCAAAAATAGAGTAACTTATTTTGACATCGTATGTTGCAAAATAAAATACACGCTAAAATACATTGCTGTCATTTCATTATACGTTATGTATGTATGTGCATGTTGCATTATAAAATATATTCACGGTATATTTTGCTATTAATTATAAGTATAAAACTGCATAAAATCTAAACTCAGACTTAATTATTAATCGAATACATTTAATAATACTAATCATAAACTTATTCCATATTTTTACCCTCTTTTATTACATAAATTACATCGAAGAATCCCACATATCCACATTACCATATAAATAGAATTCTTAAATGAGGTTCGAAAAGAAGCTCCGTAAAATCTTACTCATAGTTCGAAATCCATAGACAATGTTTTTTAAATAGAGAAACCACCTATGCATGAATATCTTAATGGTTTAGTGCGGAAATTCTCCTTTGTTCGTTTTTCTTATCCGTAACGTACAGTTGAACATATTCAACGCGAGTTTTCTAAAATATGTAGTGTTTTCTATATTTATTTTCAAAACATACTACACAGAAATCTATGTAGTGCATTCGTTGTTTTAAATAACAAACACGATTTATTATACACTAACACTATATGATTCAAAAAAGATGGGCACAATTTCAATTAGCTAAACTTACCGCGCTATGCGCTATATTTGAATTCCTTTGATTAAATTTGAAAAATGATGCTGTCACGTTCCGAATACTACTGCTACAGAACTCCAGTATCGCACAGCAGCATTAGTTATAAGCAAGATGACTATTACTTTTTTGCATTCGTGAGTTCAGTAAAAGTGAGTCAATGACTACGGGGTAGCACCGAAAGTCATTCCGTCTTAAGCTTAAAATTAACCCTCAAACAAGGAAAAGAATATTTGTCGTTAGAATAAACAGTTGATGAAACCGGCTGGTTGTCTGTGTAAGGATAAAAATTCGGCCCGACCGCGTGTACTGGAAGAGAACGTGGAACGTATTTGAGCGACCTTTTAACGTAGCCCGTAGAAATCAACCCGTAGAGCGAACTTGGACTACCTCAAATAACAATTTGGCGTATGTTGAGGCACCTATTAATGGCAAAATCATCCCACCTACATCTGGTGTAGGTTCTTTACGCAATTGTCAAAGTAGAGCATACAGATGTGCGATGAAATGACTTTTCCTGAAAATGGGGAAATTAACACAATATTCGCAAATGAAAGCTACAAAATTCCCGTGTAATACTGAAATATGATAGGGGCAGTCTGAAAGTTAATGAGTTCTGGGCCATATCGCTAACAAATGTTTACGAACCTTTCTTTTTTGATGAAAACACGATTACTGGAATAACTAATCTTGGGATGCTACAAAACTAGCTTGTTTCTCAAATTGAAAATTCAGAAGATTACATTTTCCAACAGAATGAAACTCCATCATATCGGCCCTGAAGGTTTGACGTTGCCTGAATGAATCTCTATCTTAGTGATGGGTAGGTCGAATGAGAAATGAAAACCTAGCATTTCAGCTCTGGCCACCGAGGTCTCCTGATCCCACACTTTGCGATTCTTTCCAATGGACATTCGTGAAATTTACCATACATACCACCTATTTCCACAAAATTGAATGATCTAAGAAATCGTACCACAGCTGTAACGCACCAATTTTCATATAGTGTGGGATGAATTCAGTTACCGTTTAGATGTCATCCGCACAGAAGAATGGAGTGTATTGAATATCCATAAACTTTAATGTATAATCAAATGCATTTTAGAGAATTGAAACAACACATAGTTTACAATATATAGCTCATCGAAATTGTGCCCACCTATTTGTATAGTAAACGTCACTGTTGAAATTTGATTTTTACACATAGTATGCCACACAAAAGGTAATTCAACCCGTAGATATTAATTTTAATGAAATATGACTATATTTTATAATTTATTTTAATGATCAAAATCAAAATTACACACGTAAATAACTCAGTTTACGTCATTTTAGATATCAGGAAGACTAATTTATAATAAATGCTCTTAAGTAAGTTAACTATTTCCTTGGCACTGTTATGTTTAATTTACCTTTCAGGGGCCATATTCACTGTTACTGCTACTCTTGATCTTGCGTAGTTAAATAAGTACAGGTCATTGTTAGAAAATGTTTGAAAGCCTTTTAAATTCTCGGACTCTTCGGCTGTGGGTGCAGACTAAGCTATGTGCAATGTTATAGAACAAAGTTCATGTTCAGCAACACGAGTGTCAACCAAACACTTTGTTTCGAAAATTTACATAGTGCCACACAAACATACTTTCCTGTTATTAGGTGGTTACGGTCTTTGGCAGATAGATAGCTTTTATGTTGTTTTAAAAGTATTTTTGACACATAAGATAAGTAGATCCAAGAAATTCTAGATGTGTGTTGAGAAACGGAAATCTATGATCTTGGTTTGAGATGTTACTTTATGAAGCGATGGATATCTTGCTTGGAATAATGGTTATTAAGATTTTGGTTACATGGTTAAATTGTCGGAATAATGAATTAAATTTAGATATGGTAAGATAGATAAATTAATTATGTATTTAGATAAGCTATTTTACAGATTTCGTTTTAGGAAAAAATTGTTTAAACCTAAACAAAATTATTTTGTGTTTAAATTAAATTTTGCAAAGGTAATTTACAGCAATTTATGGCATTCAATATATAGACACGAATCTTGACTCTCAGCAATTCATTTTTCATCATTAATCTATAATTTCTCGGCCCTGACCGATAATAATATAAAATGATTTAGATTTAGATTTGACTTAGAAGGTAACAGTTTTATAAGCAAGAAATCTGAAGAAAGTTTTTAGTTTATGGGTAACTCTGGAGTAGTATTAACACATTTAAAGGATTTTGAAGGTCGTGATAAATGATTATAAGATGCGAGATTTTGGGAATAAAGTGGCATCCAACTCTAGATACAAACGTTCTTAGTTAATCTACTAATTATTATAGAATATGCAGTGTTTGCGATTTAGATAGTTCTCGATCCTTGGAGTTAGATTTAGTTATTTGATTAATCATAATATCGAACTTTCTTTCCTTTGTCTTCCTTGGAAATTCAATGACTGTAATAGTTCCCCAAACATTGCAACTTTATTTGGCTTAGCTAATCCAGAACTTCTGCCCCCTGTTTTAATTTACACATCTCCAGAACAGATCGGCAGCTATAAGTATGCTATCGGATCTACTTTAAATTCTCTTCTGAGCTAATGCTTCACAACAAGATATAGTAAACTGCTCCTGGAGTCCTATTGCACAATCAGATAATTAAAGTATATCTACTGTATCTGCTAATATTCGTGCTAGGATCTAGTAGCTTTAGTATATTCCGATGCGCCAGTTCTCTAAGTTCTTCACGACATTCCCATATTAGCCTAGATGGAATGTTAAAACTCCTCAATGCTCTTAATGCAGCCTACTCATAGGTGAATATGGTGATCTACTTATTTAAATAAGTCCTCTCTTAATTTTTTCAGTATATTTCAGAATTTCGTGTTCATAGACCTCCCAAGAGAAAAGCTGCGGCCTAGTACCATCTTCTAAAACCAGTCTACTCTGTATCACTTCGAATTTTTCGTGTTTTTAATCTGTAACCCTCTGAGAGAATTACCTCACATGGAGACTTAAAGGTGTACTTGGCTAGCATGTGATTTGTTAACATATCAAAACACATGTCTTTGACATGCCTGCAATATTGTAACCATAGAAAGAACTTCATGAAAAGTGTCTTAACATTGATCTTTTTTCAATTACAAAGGGTACTGGAAAAGTTTTGCAATATGACACAACAAGGAATCGTAGGAAGCTGCTTCTTGCTGCATGTTGAGACATGTTCATACGTGCATAGTAGCCGCCGCGTCATGTCCACGGGCTCAGTTATTCATTAGCAGTGAGAATGTAAAGCGCTTGCGATGGCATCGTGGTCACGAAATGAGATACGGGCAGTTTTGCGTTATAATTTTGTGCGTGATTTAAACATAGACCAGTGCTTCGAAGAAATGACTCCTGCACTAGATGATGTTTGTCCACATCGCATAACGATATTCAGGTAGTATAGGGATTTCCAAAGGGAAAATTTAACTGTGGAGGATGCTGAGAGGCACGAAAGTCCACGAATGTCAGTTACGGAGAAAAACGTTACTACTGTGAGGAAAATGCTTGGCGAGGACAGGCGAGTGACCTACCAACAGATAGAGGATACTTCAGGTCTAAATGCACCAGCAACTCGTTCGATTCTGCATGATCATTTGCACATGGAGAAACTTTGTTCTCTCTGGGTGCCGCATCGACTGACTGAAGAGCAGATGACACAACGTGTGACTTGATGCCGAGAGATGCTAAAAAAGTTTAATAAAGGACCATCTCGGTATTTGAACAACATCGTGACAGGTGACGAGACTTGGCTGTACTACTACGATGTGCCGACCAGAGCTCAAAACAAAGTTGGGATCTTTGATGATGAGGACACACCCGTAGTTGTCAGAAAATCCAGATCTGTAAAGAAGAAAATGTTAACTGTATTTTTCAAATCGAGTGGAATTGTGGAACGCGTCGTTTTGGACACACAGAAGAGAGTCACAGCTAAGTGGTATACTGAACAGTGCCTACCTAAAGTCATTTATGAAGAACCTGCGACCAATGTCAAGAATGGACACCTGGTTCCTCCATCACGATAACGCTCCAGCTTACCGCGCCAAAGCCTGCACTGAATATTTGACCACGACAGGATTGAAACTTCTCGAGCACCCTCCCTACAGTCCAGATCTTGCTCCCTGCCACTTTGCACTGTTCTCGCATGTGAAAATGAAGCTAAAAGAGACACGGTTTTCCAGTGATGAGGACTTTCTGCGGACTTGGGACGAGTGTGCTTTACTCCCTAGTGAAACTTGGCAGAACTGGTTTAAAGATTGGTTTCGGAGGATGGAGAGATGTATTGAGTGTAGAGGAAGTTACTTTGAAAAAATTAAATAAACAAAGCTGTATTGCAAAACTTTTCTAGTACCCTTTGTATAGAGCGTCCTTTAAGCAATGAAAATAAATTGTAGCATATTTAAGCTAGTTTTGTAATAAAAAATACATTTGCCTAAGCTCATTTTAATTTGATTTTGTACATTTTTCGGTTAATAAAAAAGACGTCGAATACTAACAGGCAACGGCAAAACTTTAATAATATACAATATTATTAATTTTTTAATTACATTTATTTCAAAGTGACCAACACTTTGATATTGAAAATACGTTTTAAAGCGGAATAGAATATAATGGAACTGAAATTTGTTAATTAAAATACGCACAAATCCAATATCAATCAACCTACCTAGGTAAACATTATAATTAGTGAACATGCTGCAAAAACATAACTACTGTTTTGATTTAATGTATGTACATATGTATATGTGGATAATCGGCGACTATTGTCGCATATTGAATACAAAATTATCGTTTCACGTAAGATCAATAATATGTGAGTATAGACATATATAAAGAAATAGTCTTTGAATTCATTACCATACGAACGATTAGAACCATGAACTTCAGTAAATTTATTATATTTGCATCTATTATTGAAATAGCTTACAACATAATACACCTACAAAGGAACAATTCTTACGAAATTTGCAAGTTAAGTGAAAATATTGAACTTTGGGATGGTTTTATTAAACATATTTATTATTTAAGTAAGTATGTACACACACACACACACACATATATATATATATATATATATATATATATATATATATGTATATATGTAATAATAGGTGTATAGCTTAACATGAAATATGTATAATGACAGTATTCGTATATATTAAAATAAATAATATTATTTGCTGTTTTTAAACAAATAAAGTAGAGAATGAAAAAAAATTTAATGAAAATGTATTACAAAAAAGACATCGAGGTATAATATTTCGGGCTCTCTGAAATACTCTTCTTAATATTCTATACTTTCCAATTCTCTTAAGTTCTTCTTCGGACCTCTACTTTCAGCGTCTATAAAATTTAAAATACTATGCCTAGAAAAACCATCGAACGGAAAGATAAGAGACTACTTGCCCTTAGAGATCAGCATAGTACTTCTAGGTTTGTGGGAAATGTTCTTCTGACAAGGATAGGCCATAGAATAATAATATGTTCCATATAGCGCCGTGTTCGTTCCCTCGGGTCGACTTCCTATCGTTCAAGACTAATAATATGTCTCACTAGTCGGCATTGTGCCCTTAGTTTAGAATGGCATAATGTACGGACAGATTGGGATGAAGAATGAAACAATATCATTTTCACATGAATCTTGTTTCTGTTTGTAGATCCGTAATGGTGATATACGAGTCCGACATCGAAGACAAGAAAGGCAGTTTTTGAATTTTTGCCTAAACATAAAACTGCACTTACTAGAGGACTGACTCTATGGAGCGAAATTAGCATTGAAAATAGAACTTTTACAAAGTTCTAGAGCCAATCGCTTTACCACCAAGGGCAAAATAGCGGCACATTTTAGAAGAACGATGCACGTTTTCATCCTGCAGCTGTTACATTATATTTCCGAAAAGAGACCAACGCCAATACTCTTTGGTGATTTGCGCGATCGCCGGACCTATCGCTCATAGATGGTGTGTAGGATATACGATGGTAGTTTGACAAGTAGTGAAAATGGAAAAGAAAAATAAATTTTTTAAATACAAAATAATCTTTATTTTTCAATATATTCTCCTAAAAGAGCAATACATTTATTCCAACGGTGCTCCAATGCCATTATGCCATCTCTAAAATGCGATTCCGGAAGGCTTGCAAAATACTCATTTACGAAGATGATAAGCTCGTCGTTTCTTTTTCTTTTAACCTAGTCGGAAGGGGCTAGATCCGGCGAATAAGCACGAATCTCAACATTTAATTTTTGTAGAAGTTCTGCATAATATTGTCCGTTCATTGTGGCACCTTTCTGAAGGTAATCAATGAGCAAAATGCCGTTTGAATTCCAAAAAATTGATGCCATCACCTTGTTTGCCGATAAAGTGGTCGAAGAGTCTCTAAAAACAAGAAATAAAAGTCAATTATAATTGTCAAGCACTCCGAAGTGGATATATGTATGCACGAGGGTAGCCGTTCATATTTCGGAAACTGGCAACACTGTTAGTGTTGCCTCCCATCTGATGATTGCATCGAAGTTTGTTATTTTTGACAATACATTTACCTTGAGAGTTTTATTATTCGGTCGTTATTTCTATTGTTGACAGTAACTTGATAATTTTATGTCAGCGAAAAAATGGAATTAACTCGCGAACATTTTCGTGCAATTATTTTTCATAACTTTCGGCGTGGATTATCTCAACAACACATACAATAAGGAGCTGAATTCTTTGTATGGTGTTGAAGCACCATCGAAAACTACAGTATATCGTGGTACCGTGAATTCAAACTTGGACGGCGTTCTTTGGACGATGAATTTCATGAAGGTCGTCCCACAAATGTTGTTGTGTCGGAAAACATTAATGCAGTGTCTGAATTAATAATGCAAGACCGTCATGTGACATACCGTGAGATCGAGGCATCTCTAGGCATTAGTAACACCAACGTGCTAAGATCCTGCATGAACATTTAGCCGTTAAGAAGCTATGTTCACGTTGGGTACCACATGATTTGACAACCGCTCAAAAAAGGACTCTCGTCGATTGGTGCCAAGAAATACACAAAAAATACAATGGCGATGCTTCAAAGAACATTTATAAGATCGTCACGGGTGATGAATCTTGGATCTATATGTATAAGCCCGATAGTAAGCAGCAGTCGACTGTGTGGGCATTCCAAGATGAGCCAAAACCAACAAAAGTTGTTCGCGCTCGAAGAACGTCAAAAGAAGTGGTCGCCTGTTTTTTCGAAAAAAACGGTCATGTTGCAACCATGCCTTTAGAGAGTTGTAGAACGTTCAATTCTGAATGGTACATAACTATTTGTTTGCCAAAAGTTTTTGAAGAAATAAGGAAAACAAACCGAAAACAACAGATCATTCTCCACCATGACAAAAGGAGCTCTCACAGGTCGGTTCAAACAATTGAATATTTGACCGGGCAAAACATTGAATTGATGAGCCATCCGCCGTACAGCCCTGATCTAGCACTCTGTGATTTCTTTTTGTTCCCACACATTTTTATTTCCTGGACTATTTATCTAGTGTTGCAAATGGAATCCTGATCAACAATATCCAAAATTCCTTCTCCAACAACGATGTCTTGGTCTAACTTCATCACTTTGACTGGGAACAAATGTGACGTTTACGAAGTCTTACAGTTCAATCTTCGCAATATATTGATAGATCGGTACTACCGGTGTGTGTATTTCCATTTGCATTTCCCTTGCAAAATCCAAATATTATATTCATATCAGCGCATTCATTGAAATTGTACATTACAAATTGCTTTCGATATTACAGCGAAAATAATGAATGCTAAAATTTTACAAATATTTATTTTTAAATTACCCACGTTATTCTTCATTCCAAAATTGGCGTATGTACAAAATGCAAAAAGCAGTTAAAGAAATGTTTAACACGGCAAAATATTATAAATAATTAATAAATATAAAATAAAATATTATAAATAATCAATATAAAAGAAATTATAGATAAAACGATTAATTACACCAATGTGGTGTTGCATAATTAAAAATTTGAAATATTTTTTGTCGCACATCTTCAACATTGATGGGCTCGTGTTCCTTAACGATCGGCAATACAACATTTCTGTATTAGATTGTCAACTCATAATTAATCATAGAATTGTCCTACCTGACAATTATCCGTGAACCATCATATATATATATATATATGTGTGTGTGTGTGTGTGTGTGTGTGTGATGGTTAGAAATTCACGGATAATCGTCAGTTAGAACGATTCTATGATTATATTTACCTATGTATAATGTTTATTATTTATATGTATGTATATATATGAGATAGTATCGAAACATTTCCGGAATTCATAAATAATATTTGCCCAACGTAACTCACCTTCAAAGTATTGTCTGTCTGTCCAAAAGTACTTGTTCCAAGCATGTTACCTTTGCAAGAAGCACCACTCAAACTCATCATTGGTACTTCTGGAGAAACGTTTACTTTAATTTCATCCACTGGAGGGTACTTGATTAGACGAAAAAAGGAGTTGTGGCCTAACCGGAATTTGTTTTGCTGTCAGAAACTTCAGCACAGGAGATGTGACTTTCTGATAACTATTGTTTTATTTCTGAGTAATATCCAAACTTTCAACTCTTACCACCGGTAGTCATCGCGTTTAAGAAGCCAATATCAGAGATGGAACACTCAAACAATTCGAATGCAATTTCTTTGCGGACGTCCATTTGTTCTTGTATTAGCATGTGTAGTACAAACTTGACACACGCATGTATTAATTCCAATTATTCTATTACAAGATGGTCTGCCCACTGCACCAATGCGAGGCTTGCCTTCCACAGACTCCTGGTTATTTTTAAACTGCTTAAATCGTCAATACAGTGCGGATTGTTTTAAAACATAATACCCATACACTTTACAAAGCCTGTGCTTCTGATGCTGTTTAGCTTAACTGATACATGAATTGGATATCCCACCGCTGCTTAAATTGCGACATGTCGCCGAACGTCTATACCTAGATAGTTATAACTTCTGGTTGAATGGTGTTACTGTGCGTCACAGTAAAATCACTCAATCAGAAGGGATGATGTTATTGTTACACACTTGTGAACAATAGAGGGGAAAATTACTACGTTCCCAACTTGCGCAACGCGATTGCCATATCTCCTCCTCATATACACGGACACCGTGTATATGAGGAGCGCGCAATTACTAGAATCTTTGGTATTGTTTCGTATATATCTTCTATATGAATTTCCTTCGTTTTTATATAAAGAATCAATAAAATATTAAACAACAATGATTTCATCATTTGCTCTTTATTTGTAGATATATCTACAGTAAATATTCATATTATGTATTCAAGAGAAAAAATACTGGATCAACAAGCAATTTGTATAAAGGACCTTTTGGGAGGCATTATTAAAAGAATATATAAACCAGTAATAATCAGACACTATCAGGCTAGCGAAATTAATAAAATTTCGGCGCTGCCAAGAGAAACTTATTTGCTCTTTGTAACTGATAAAAAGAGTTTCCGAAATATTTTCAAAAGCAATTTTTTATCGAACAAGGAATTATCAAATTTTATTTTTTACATAGAAAATAGATTAAAATGTGAAACCCTAGATCAAGAAGTAGAAAACGCTCTTAAATTTTCTTGGAAAAAGAAGAAAGTAGTCAATGTTCTAGTAAATGTTCCATGCTGCGCCAATAGTAAAGAATTTTACGTCTACGATGCACTTTACTTTAACAATACTTGGGGTATGATAAAAAAAATATCAGTCCACTCTCTGGAATACACGCACAATCAGATTTTATTTTTAAAAGATTTCAAAGGATATCCACTTAAGGTAGCTATATTTCAAAGACTACCAACAGCAATAAAATATAAAGTTACACCTCATTATGTAACTGAAAATTTATCCTTAACTCGAAGTTATGGTGCTGTCGATGGAATAATTTTGGCTAATATGGCATCCTATTTAAATTTTGTTCCAGTAATGATAGAAATAAATAACCAATATGGTAAAATAATGAAGAATGGAACTTTTACAGGATCTCTTGGAGCAGTCTTTTACAATGAAGTGGACATATCAGCAAATAGTAGATTTCTAGAGGACTTTCAAACGGACAGAATTGAAGCTACGAATCATATTACGAACGTTATCCTTTGTTTTTTGGTACCAAAAGCTGGGAAAATACCTCAATGGTTACAAATGCTCGCTTGCTTTACAAAATGTACTTGGATAATAATTTTTTCGACTTACGTATTTATAACCTTAATTCTGATAATGTTTCAATTGGTTGAATGTAATTTATATGTATATACCCGACGACCTACTTTTTTTCATTCCCTTTATTCAGTGTTATTTTATGGCCCTCTAGAATTTCCTTATTCATCCACTTGTAGAATTTTATTGTCTGGTAGTATGTGTTTAAATATAATATTAACAGGAATTTTCCAAGGAAATTTGGCTACATCTTTTAGTATAACATCGTATTTTCATGATATAAACAGTCTCAAAGCACTTTTAGAAACAAATTTACCAATTTCCACTGACTTACACGTATTGGATAATGAATTTTCATCATTGCTAAAAGATCTCAGTAAACGAAAAGTAACGAATGATAATTCAATGCTCGAAACGGCTCTTCATCAAAATGTTTCTTGTATTGAACGCAAGATTGACGCTGAATTGCTGATAAAAACTAAATATGTCAACAATGATGGTTCTCCTCTTCTACATATTGTTGAAGAATGTCCCTTCTATAAATCATTAGTGTATATTGTCCCAAGAAACTCACCTTTCTTGAAAGGTTTCAATACCGCTTTAATAAAATTTAACGAAGCTGGGTTAACTGAAAAATGGTATAAAACATTTATAGATATGTATATTATGGAAAAAACGTATAAAAGCAATAAAAACATCACTAAAAATACTTCTACTTACTCATCTCTTAGTATTGATGACATTCAAACTGCCTTCTATGTTCTTACTCTGGGTCTTTCAGTATCACTTCTCATGTTTATATTTGAAAACTTATTTCGTCACTAGAAATCATGGAGGTCTTTGACATAGATTCCTGATTATAAAAAAATAAAAAATGTAACTTTTAATTTATTTACACGTACTGTATCATTTAATATTGAGTAAAATATCCAGTACAAGTTGTACAGTAGTAATTCAGTAATTTATTATATAATAAATTATATAATAAATAAAATAATTAAATACCTTATACATTTGTAATACCAAATACCAAACACAACGGAAATTAATCCGTAAACAAAATTCTTAATATGTATCATTTATTGAAAATCATTAATAATTTTATTTTACGGTGTTAGCAGCATGATTGCATGAAATATACTGCTCTTCGTTTTATTGATATTTTAGTAATAATTAAAGATATTTTGTAATTACAAATTTATAATTAATGGCGGAAATATGAACATATTTAAAACTCCACTATCACAAAACTAATAAAAACTCATCATACAATGGCTTCATTCGGTGATGAAAAATTCAAAAGGAATTTTTTTTGTTATTTTTATCATCTAATGAAGCCATTGTATGGTGAAACATACATATGTGGTGTCTACAACACAATTTTGAAACTTAAACACCTGTCTATTTATTAGTTTAGATTTGTTACAATTGTTATCGAATTAAGTTTAAAATATCTGCATGTAACTAGAGGTGTATTTGTTAATGTATTTTCTTATATTAAAGTGCAGTTTCTCTAATTAGAAATTATATACTTTATATAATGTAAGGTTTTGTTTCATTTCTTTTCTGGCATATGTTTATTTTTACTCCGTGTCGTGTTTTACTTAAAGTTTATATTACCTGATACGATATTATACCTTTATTTCCTTTTTCGTATTTTCCTTATGTGGTTTGATGTGATGCTTGTCAGTTATCGCAAATGGCCGCGCTGGTGTTTTTCCATCTAAATTATTATACAATCATGGTTCCCTGTCCGTGTTATAGTAAAGATGCTGAATTCATACAATTATTTGCCGCTTTGTTTATTAAAATAATTTTTAAAAAAATTGCGTTTCAATTTTGAGCACTGTCGCTAGCCAATTTCGATTTGACTTAGGATTTGCTACAATCTTATCGAACGACCGACACAAGAAGTCTTGGTTTATTTGGGCGGCAATAGAACAGTGGCTGGCTAGCTGTCGAGGAGTTCGTGGTCCACAAGCTAAATAATCAGAGATTAATGTGTACCAAAAGAGCATCCAGTATATAGATTAATCCTTTATTTAAATGTAAAACAGTCAATAAGAATATTAAAATGATTTCCAGTAACAAACTCTCTGCAAACAAACTGTAGTGTTATTAACGAACTTATTCTCTGTGGGTTATCGTTTTGTTTGCGATACAGCAAAAGAATAAAAGAAATACATTTTTCTGCCGTCCTAATATGCAATTGTCCGAACGAAAGAATGTTACACGTGTTTATCCCGAAGCCTTGCTATCACAGTACGTATCTAGACTGCATACTTTTAAACTGGGCATATGCCATTTGGTGAATGTCTGAAAATAATTCAAATGTCAATAGAATCCTATTTTTCGAGTAATAAACACTCTTCAGGTAAACTGCGGTGTTATTAATGAACTTATTCTCTATGGGTTATCGCATCGTTTGCGGTACAGCAAGAGAATGAAAAACACAATACCACTCTCTATCTTGTTAACATATAATTGTTCTAACGCAAGAACGAAGCGATTGTTCGACCCGCCAAATGTATAGCTTTGCCATTACAGTGGGAATCTAGACTGAACACTTAAACTAGGTATATGCCATTTATGAACGTCTGAGAATAATTCAAATGTTAATAACGCCGTGTTAATTTCGAGTAATAAACTGTCTTTAGGAAAACTGAATTATTCTCAGACGTTCGCCTAGTGGCATATGTTAAGTTTAAAAGTATATAGTCTTGGTGTGGATCGCGATAACGAAGCTATACACTTGGTGGGATGAGCACGTACTTCATTCTTTTGTTCGGACCATTGCATGTTAGGACGACAGACGGAGGTTTTTTTTTTGATTCAATACCCGATAATTAACTTTTTCCTATTCTTTTTTGTACATTCAGATGTAATTTATAATAATAATTTAGTGGTATTTTAGTAGTTGTACATGAAAAAATAAACTGCAGAATAATAAATACAAATTTAGACACTATCGTTCCTTTGAAAGCTATTGACATATGCTAGTGCAAAAATTTGATTTTACACCATGAGCGTTTACATCCCATCTTATGTGAATGTCAGTGATTTTGTAGTTATCATGGATTCATTGGCAATGTACTTATTCAAGAGTCCTTTGCTGATCCTCGATAATTTCGATGTGTCCAATTATGTTTATTATCTACGTATTGGTCCAAAAATGTTCACTTTAAAGCCACACTTAACGTGCTGCAGTGTAGTAGTATTCATAATTATCCGGGCACTTTATTTCGTCTTGTTTTCTCAAATATAGCAAGCGGTGTTAAAACGAAACATGAGCCTTTGTTATTAGTTGCTGAGGATAAGTATCATCCAGCTTTACAAATGCCCGATAGACATATACGCAATCGTACTCCGTCCTTTTCGAAGCACGATCGCAAAGAATATGCCCATGACCCATCTTCCCTTAGTGTTCCAGTTAGAATGTGAGTAATAGCAATGAACCTATCTGGTTATACCGTAAATGACATTGCGCTAATGTCTTTATATAGACATATTTTCAACAAAAATGTAAAAACTTATGAAGATAACAAACGCTGCAAATGGGCGAACATTGAACATTTACAACTGACGATATAAACAAACAAAAAAAGTGTAATCCAGAAGAAAATCAAAATGTTCCAATTTGGTAATTTTTATCTCCATACATTCACATTGCACACGGTGTATTCAACTCGGAAAACAAATTTTAATGGATTAACTTTATGATGGAAACTGCCAAAATTTTATATAAAAAATATCTCCGATTCTATATTAAGATCATAGGGTGGTAATTTTCGCATTGGCTGAATGATGAAACTATGGCTAGATATGAACCAACCATGTATCCACTTACTTGCTCAAAGAAGCAGTGACAGTACAATTAATCCGTGCCTTCATATTCCCAAAAAACTTAACTCTAATTAAAAAGGGCTTTAGCAGACCATAAATTACTAATACGCCCACGCTCGTGGTGCGGCTTAAGATCTTTGTTTGTCATTCGCTTAAATGGAAAAGAAAAACTGAAAAACTTTCCTAGATTCGAACCCGAGACCTTCGGTGTGATAAACTAGTGACTTATAATAGGATCAACTCAAATAGCCGGCGTAGTGCAGTGAGCGCTTGACTTCCAATTAGTTAACTCGAGAAATAGGCAGTACGAGCCACTTTTTGATAGTTGATTTTTAAAATCGTTTCTAATCTCTAAAGTGGTCAGTACCTCTTACAACGCTTCTTCACTCACCTCTTGCGGCAAGAAGGCCATGGAATCCTTTACACATACTAAATATATACTCTTACTCCCGTGGTCATCACAAGTTGAAACGACTTACGATCCAGTTGGGTACTAGTCACAAAAAAGAATAGTAAATAAAAGGACTGACATTAGCAACTGATTTTTCATTATAATTTTTAAATTAAAGTATGTAGTATGTAGAAAAAAGAAAGCGCTTTTGGAAGTAACGCTTCATGTACAGCCATCAAATTTTGATAACATTTCCGTTAAGACTTTCTGTGGCAATGAGAAATATTCAACTCATTTACATTTTTTCTTTTACTTGCAGTTTTTCAGTTATTAAATTAAAAAATAATAATTTTCAATATAATTCAAAATATTTTTCCATTATCAAATTAAGTGCTCCAACATTTCTGCATAATTTGCTGTTCTTATTATTAGAATTCATTCCACATTACTTGACTTTATTCAGACAATTACATTAGTTATTTTGTTTTTCTCCTATTAGTCATTTCGCGATGAAAAAACATCTAAATGACTCCGTGACACTGTATTTCTTAATGTTTTATAATAATATTTAAAAGCTTTAATACTCTGTTATCCACAAAATTTCTTTTTCGTAAAGTAGGTATATGAGAATTCCTACAAACGAATATGTTATCTAAATCTGTGCATACATAATCAGCTTTTCTACATCAGTAAGTAGTCGGGTGCAGTTTGGAATTTCCACTCCATCAACAAACCGAAGGAGAAATTGATTTGAGTTTATGATCTGAAACAATCAGTGCACACAGTATCAAGTTCTCGGATCAATACTAATTACTAGGCATATAAATCAAGACTAGCAATTTAGCATTTATTAATATGTAAAGTAATCTAAATTTTAAAACATGATTGACTTTCTTCATGGTTCAGTTAGAAGTACAAATCATCTACAACTGATATTAAATATTTATTCGTTCTCAAGAATTAGTTGTAATACAAATACGTACCTACTATATTATAGAGTTGACGATCCAAGATTACATCACATTTCCTTAGTCTTCTAAAGATTTTCTCTTTATTTTTAATTGAACTTATCGGCGAAACTAAATATACGCTAAAGTCGTAAATGAAACAACAAAATTAAGCGTGAAAGCAGGACATGAACTTTTTCGACGTTATAGAAAGAGCAGAACAAATATTTTGTCTGGAATAACTAAATAGAAGTAGCAGTGCATGCAGTGGAAGTACGCTTCGTCGCCAACAAAGAAAATGTACAAAGAAAACGTTTTCCACTCGAAAGAATATGTATAAGAGATTTTGGAACAGAAAAGGAATATAGTATGTATTTGGATCTAAACCTTAAGGTTCAACCTGATCTACTAAGTAATGATTATTACCCGAGGCATTCTATTAATTTATAACACCGCGATTATTTATTTTAATCTGCTTTGACATCTGAAGTCTTTTTTTTCGATTAACGGTTCCAAAACTACGAGAAAGGTAAATGAGTCGTTAACACGTGGTTAGTAAGTAGCTTAATATGTAACAAATGCAATTATACGAGACAATAAACACTAACAAACACCTTTAATTCATCAACACATTCTTGTCGACTTATCACGTTCGAAATTGTAGAAAATTACCATCCCTAAATGCTCGTTTTCATATTTTATGATTTAAATTCAAAGAGATATTAAATTCAAATGAATATAATTTCAAAACACACAGTTTAAACTCACAAAGTTGAAATGAAAATGTTAGGCGTTGTGAGGAAATTCGGCTTTCGACAAGTCAACAAAATCCGCTTCTAGTAGTTTCCAACAAGATCTGCAATCTAATTATTATAATACTAATTTATTGATTTCATTTTCCGGAAAATAATCCTTACTAATACAAATAAATTGAATGCCATGAATATATATAAATAACTAAAATTAAAAGAGCAAACCACGATAAAAACTTTTTTTCAAGATCGTATTCGTTCTCATTAGCAAGTGAAACAGTCTTGTTTATATGTATATGGTATATGTATGTGCAATAAGCGTCAGAAGTTGTCTCCTCCCATGGAGCAAACTATATCAGAACTATGTATGTTCCTAATAGAAGAGAGCAAAGTTCGACCCTTTTCGGACTCACACATCTAATTTAAATAATATATTCCTAACCTTTACTTCTTATTAGACTAATATTATTATCAAAGATATAAAGTAAAGACATAAAGTAAAAATAGAAGTACTAGAAGAGAAAGTAGAAAAGATCATGGCTTATCTTGCCTACTTTCTTTTCTAGTGTTTCTATCTTTTCTTTAAGTTCCCTTGTATCCTTGATAATATTAATAAATTTAGAGTATATTGAATTTAATTTAGAAGAAAAAATAAAAGGGCCGCAAAAATCATTAATTGAGGAAATAAATAATAAAAACCTCATTCAATACAGTAGTAAATAGTATAAATATAATCGAGTAAGGGTTGCTACTTCTCACAAACTTACCCATTGTCGCAATTGGGAATTCCACCCGCTTTGAGCTATTCAGGGGTGGGAAAAATAATTAATAAAGATATTTTAGGGACGCCACAGTATTAAAGAATATGCAAACGTTGTCTAATACTAAAGACAGATCGATGTTTGACAAAACAAGCAATAATTCAATTTACAGGTAGGCGAATAATAATACAAACCAAAGAAAATAAAAGTAAAACGGACCTACTCGTCTCAATCAGTTTATTGTAAAACCAGAAAAAACATTCACAGGCCAAATTGTATGGTAGTAGATAAGAAAATAGGGATGTGGTACAATAGAGTTTTCTTCCCTTGTACACTAATGCATTTAGTGCGCTAATAAATACTTGAAACAGGCCAAACTAATCTCTGCCAATTAATACTGTATAATTATTGTTGACAGACAGAGACAAAAAAGAAGTTAAGAATATATACATGCAATATAAAATTAAGCATCACAAATAATCTCCCAAATATACGTATAATAATTTCATAACAATCATCAAATAACGGCGGACTCAAATCATAGCATGCAACAAAAGATGGCGTCGTTCAATTTTCTTATTAATCGTTTGATTAATTTTCCACTAACAAATGTAAGATACGAAAGAGAATTGAACTTCATTAAGAATATCGCGTGATACAATGGTTTTGATTCGGAAATAATCAATGGATTAATTAGAAAGGCTAACATAAGAAAAACAATCCGTGATACCACATGTCTATCACCTCAGAGCAATCGGGACAAGCACTTTGTTTGTTTACCTTATCATCGTATGACAAAAAATTTAAATAGGATTTTTAAAGAACGCGGTCTTCAAGTCTCTTTTCGGTCCAGTAATTCAATTAAAACCCTTTTAGGAAATGCAAAAGACGAAATCGAAGAAAATAAAAAGTCGGGAATCTACCGAATTAATTGTTTAGATTGCAGCAAACAATACATCGGCCAAACAAAAAGATCGATCGAAACCCGGTATAAAGAACACATAAAATTCAACCGACCAGAAAAATCAGGTATAGCAAGGCATGTGTTAGAAAATGATCATAGTATTAACATGGATTGCTTACATTTGATAAAGAGCGTGTGTAATTATCGAGAATTAGACACGTATGAAAGCATGTACATTTTGAACAATAAAAGCCATGTGGTGAACACTGACACTGGCCTGATTCAGTCTTCCCTTTTCAGTCTGCTTAATGTCAGAGAAGGAGGAACACTATAATAAATTACATGCAGGTACTTATCGGTCGTGTCCGTGTTCCTTTTTCAATTCCTTTTTGAATAAATTGACAGTGACAGTTCGATGACTAGTGAAAGGGTGCGTTCACAAATTGAATTAGAAGTTGTCAAGCCCCTATTGGAAAATCCTTTACATATGTATGATACTCCTCAAAATATGGAAAATCTTTTACCAAGAATGAATAAAGGTAAACACTTTAAGAAGCTAGATTTAAAGAACTTTTTCTGAATAATTCTTTTACACCCAGATTCTAGGAAGAATATAAAATTTTGTGTGAATGGTCAGATATACCAATGTAAAATATTAAACATTCATCTATTTGGCAAATGGCCGAAGTTTTAAAGTGTTCGTCTACATACATACTGGTAAGCTTATTACCGATTTAGCGAGACGAACACAGCCATGTCCTGTCATTCATACATTGTGTTTGTACAGCAGAGGAGGGCAACGTTTTTTCATTATTTTTCTGTATTGAAAAGGTACGATAGCATACAAAGAATCGTTCATTAATAACACAAGTTTACCTACTGAGGGATGTATTCCTTGAAACGAGTCGTAAACAGGGTGTTATTAATATTTAAATGATTCTTTTAACATTAATTTATTTAGCAAATCGCTGAGATATTAAAGTGCTCGTCTGCATACGCACTGGTAAGCTTATTATTGATTTAGGGAGACGAGCACCGCCTTGTTCTGTAGTTCATATATTCGTATGTTTATACGATAGAGTGGGGCTAATGTCTTTTCGTTATTTTTCTGTATCGAAAAGACACAATAGCCTACAAAGAATCGTTCGTTAATAGCACAAGTTTACCTGATGAAAGGTGAATTTCAACACATAGTAAACAGGATGTTCTTAATATTTGAATGATTCTTTTAATAGTCATCTTTTTGGCAAATCGTCGAGATTTTAAAGTGTTTGTCTACATACGCACTGGTCATCTTGCTGCTGATACGAACATGCCCTTGTTCTGTCGTTCATATATTCATGTGTTTGTACGATAGAGGGATACGATATGTTTTCACTAAAGATTATGTCTATAATTATTGTAACTAATCCTAGATATTTACTTTTCTGTATCGAAAAGACACAATAGCGCACAAAGAATCGTTCGTTAATAGCACAATGAACCTGATGAAAGGTGAATTTCTTAAAACACGTAGTAAACAGGATGTTCCTAATATTTGAATGATTATTTTAATATTCATCTTTTTGGCAAATCGTCGAGATTTTAAAGTGTTTGTCTACATACGCACTGGTCATCTTGTTAATGCGACGAACATGCCCTTGTTTTGTCGTTCATATATGTATTCGTGTGTTTGTACGATAGAGGGAAGCAATATGTTTTCACTAAAAATTTTGTCTATAATTATTGTAACTAATTCTTGACAAGATTAAATGGTGAATGCATAATGAATACATAATTTTGTAATAATTTTATCATATAATACAGGATACTTCTTGTTAAATTATTTTTCGAGCATAGTGAGCCTAAAATAGATTAATTTTCAATTACTATAAACAAGTTTTATAATGAATGACAGGAAGTATCAAAAGGAAATCTTACAAAGGTGTCGGTAAAATAAAGGGTTCTTAAAAAAATATAGCTAACGTAAGGAAAACATGCTAATATGCTAGAAGGTAATAGTAGGATAACTACAGAATCGTTTTAGTAAGGAATTTTAGCAAGACAAGAGATTTACAAGCAATTCGTACATATAAAATAAAGATAGGAAAAGGTGCAAAACTGCGCTAGATAACAATATCTATAATACAATAGATAATAAAGAATAGATAATAATGTAAATTTTGAAGAAATATTATTTATAAAAGGATTTATGTTAGAAACTTAAAATTACATGATTGGAATGTAAGGTTATGTTGACATCCATAAAATGAAATTTAATTTAGAATAGATATAATTGGGAAAATTTAAGACATTCGAAAATAATTAGTATTTTGAAATTTTGTAATTAAAAACGTTTATGTTAATCGTTAACATTTGAAATGTCATTGCTAATTTGTTTCTGCTGTTCTATGATTGGTGATATAAGTTAGCTTATAAGTACAGGTACAGTTTGAAGTGGGACAATTAATACTTTGTTAATTGTATAGTAAATATGTACAAGCTCTATTAAAGAAAACAAATGATAGTCTAAGAAAAATCTGTGTTAAGGTGGTTATGTGAATACTAATTACTAATAAATTAAAAGTAAGTTATGCAAATTTAAACGAAACTTTTATAAACTATTTTAAAGAAAACATTTATTATAAGTGAAACTAATAAACTGTGAATATGTACCACGGTCACTTGCAAAGCAAAGGTGAATATCCCATGACGCATGTCTTATCTTATGGAAGGATATATCTGGAAAAAGCAGCTGATGGTAATATCAGAAGACATCTAGAGACAGGAAGGACAAGAGTGAAATAAGAATAACAGGTTCAACACTTGAGTAAAAAAAATTAAATTTTATAAGATAAAATTGTTTCTTTATTTAAAACTGTAAATAGTAAATTGTAGAAAAAAATTAATATGTATAGATGTAAAGGTTATTATTTTTCTTAAAACGTTAAAAAAGTAAGAAATAATTTAAAATTTAAGTTATTAGTAGATAAATAGCATAATGTTTGCATAAGTTTGACGCAATTGAAGTTTGAGGATAAGATGTAATTAAATTGTTATGTTTATTTAGAAGGTTTTATTATATGTATATTGCAATATACAATTTGTCAAAAGTTAGTCATCTTTTATTTATTTTACTTAAAAGAAAAGAAATTAAAACGATCTGAAGCTAATCAGAATTTCAAAGTATAATTTATATTTCTTTTAAGAATATAAATTAATTGCTTTCAAGTTAAGTAAATTATAGTATCTTGGAATAATTAACATTATAAGAGAATCAATGAATTACAGAGGATAATAATTGCAATAAAAATAGCACTATTTTTATAAATAACATTTCTCTGAGCTTTTGACTTTTTTTTATTCCTAAATGGTAGATTATATTTTGATTTTTATATTACAAGGAATGTCATCTCATATTGGAGCGGAGTATGATCTCATGTTCTCGAGAAATAAGAGTAATATTGAGCATAATTATTAATAACGTAGTATAAAGATATATTTTAATTTTTTAATACTATTCAATGAACTTATTCAAAATTAAATTACCATTATTTATTTTCATATAATTTTAAATATTTTTTAAAATATTATAGTTACCATAATTATATAACATTTTGGCACAAACTAACGTGTTGCTCAAACATTATTATTAATATTAACATAAGTATGTACACTAATATCATTAAACACAAAAAATATCATAACAATTTGGCAACCAACACGAGTCTCAATGGACCTTATTAAAAAAAAAAAAAATTACCTTTTAAACAATTTCAAAAAAATTATAACAATATATATTGTATATATATATATATACACTCCGCGCAACATGAATAGGACCACCCGACTTGTTGCAAGCTTTCGGTGGTTTGAAAAACAATTCATTTACTAAAAATACAATGCAAGTTTGTAATGGTATGATATGGCAAATAATACGCATTATTGCGCAATAGTGCCTAACGTTATGCATTGGGTGACGTAAGTAACACATACATATAAAATGCACCGCGCCGGTTGGATACGACCAGTATTTAACAGTAAGCTACCTGATGAATGTCGAGTTACAACGTGTATCCGGATAAACAAACATCTGTAATTAAGGGTATTGTGCAACGATGGGACGACAGAAGTGCTTAAGTATGGAAGAAATTAGAAAAATTAAAGCGTTCCATCAAGAAGGGTATTCCTCAAGGGCTACTGCAAAGAAAATAAGTTGATGACACCAGGTTGTGAACAATTTTATTAGGGATCGTTGGAACGTTGGAACGAATGCATCGGTAAGAACTGTACAGAAGTTACTGAAGACCTGTCCGCATTTAAAACGTTTGAAAATTAAACGACGGCCTCCTTTAAGGGAATTTCAGCGCACTGCACGTCTTCAGTTTGCTCAAGCAAAAATGGGGTGGACAAGAGAATGGCAAACTGTTATTTTCAGTGACGAGAAGAAGTTTAATTTAGATGGCCCGGATGGGTTTTCTTATTATTTCCACGATTTACGTAAAGATGATGTGATTCAGTCACGAAGGCGAGCCGATGTTGGTTCAGTCATGGTATGGGGAGCTGTTTCCTATAACGGACCTGTTGATTTAGTAATAGTGAAGGACAGACAGAATTCGGAAAAGTACGTCCAGCTGCTGCAACAGGTGAAAGACAAATTTTCCAACGTTATGGCAGGTGGGCCATTTATTTTCCAACAGGATAATGCCAGTATTCACACCGCGCGCATTGTTCGACGCTGGTTTCAAGAACAAGGCATGGAGGTTCTCGATTGGTCATCGCTCTCCCCGACCTGAACATCATAGAAAATGTTTGGGGATGGTTGTCGCGTAAATTGTACTCCAATGCTACCCAATTCAGTTGCGCTGACGAACTAGAGCAGGCGCTGAAACGAAGTTGGGCGGAACTTCCCGTTGACTACTTGAGAACCCTGTATAATTCCATTCCATCCCGACTATTTGAGGTTATAAGAAATAATGGCAAAAGTACTCATTATTGAACAATAAAGTATTTTGTTATTGCAAACGAATCTTTTATTTTGTAGATTGGTCGTATTCAAGTGGCGTTTAATTACTCTACTTATTCTCATTAGTAACGTACATTTGCACTGACTTTTACAAAAATTATCTTTGGTACCTACATACATCTTTTTATCAACCCTCTTATTTTCGAAAATAACAATTCCAGAGCGCTACCATGTTTATACCAACTACAAATGTCATATATGCAGTTGGTCCTATTCATGTTGCGCGGAGTGTATATATATATATATATATATATATATTTGTGTGTGCGTGTGCGCGGGTGCGCGGGTGTGCGGGTGTGCGGGTGCGCGGGTGCGCGGGTGTGCGTGTGTGCGGGTGTGCGGGTGTGCGGGTGTGCGTGTGTGTGCGGGCGTGTGCGTGTGTGCGGGCGTGTGTGTGCGTGTGTGCGTGGGTGTGTGTGGGTGTGTGTGCGTGTGTGGGTGTGTGTGGGTGTGTGTGCGTGTGCGCGTGTGTGCGCGTGTGTTTGCCACAGGCGGAGCACTGGATTCTAGGACAAGTATTGTCATATAATTAAGTTTTACTAAATAAACGTGTGTGCGCGTGTGTGCGCGCGTGCGCGTGTGCGGGCGCGTGTGAGGGCGCGTGTGCGTGTGCGCGGGTGCGCGTGTGTGCGTGTACGCGTGTGTGCGCGTGTGTGTGCATGTGTGTGCGTGTGTGAGCGTGTGTGCGTGTGTGCGCGTGTGTGTGTGTGCGCGTGTGTGTGTGCGCGTGTGCGCGTGTGCGCGTGTGCGCGTGTGTGCGTGCGTGCGTGTGTGTGTGTGTGGGGGGGGGGGGCTATAAGATTTCCTAAATTCTTTCTAACAGAGTGTGTAGAGTCCGTGTATAGTTAAAGATAGAGGTGAGAACCGTTTTCAGTACCAAATATGCTGACGTTCGTGTACAAGACAAAATGTCATTTGAGTGAAACATTCGAAAATGTTGCTACGCATGTAAAAAAGTGTATTCGGGACAGTTCAAAAAAAGTCGTTATCAATTTTTTGAAAATAACGATTTCCGAACTAGTTTCAAAGAGAGAATTTCAATTTGGGACATGCTTCAAAGTCAGGACGCCCCATATTGTCCGTTACAGAGAAAAATATTAATACCAACGGGAAGATCCTAGAAAAATGTTTATTCTTCACGAACATCTTCCAGTAAGGAAGATTTGTTCCTTTTGAGTACACGACGAGCGGATGACACAACGCGTTTGGCAAGTGACAAAACTTGGCTTTACTACTATGACGTGCTCACTAAAGTACAAAACGAAAGTCCAGCTTTTCGAAAATGAAAGCACACTTTGACACTAAAAAACATTTGTTTTCGCTCGAGGTCAGGCACCTGGTGTTCTCACAATCACAACATTCCGAACCGTCACTCCAACGTCTGTACCGAGTGTTCAGTAAACACTAAACTGAAAGAACTGGAATATCCACCAAGATGTGTGGTTTCAGTCTAGTCCTTGCTAAATACTCGATACAAACATTGGAATGACGCTTCATGAGATATTACGCTCTTTTCCAAAATCAAGAAAAAGCTGAAATGGAAGATATCTTCCAATAACGAGGGTATAGAATGACGAGTGTATACTTTCAGAATAAACTTGGATGAGTTGGTTTGGCGACTAGTTTTAAAAAATTCCAAAATGCATAAAATGTTGTGGAAAATACTTTAAAAGGTGGTAAAAATTAAAGCTCTACTGAAAAATTTTGTAGTTTCTTTTGTATGTATAAAATTACCACTGCGTGCACGTTTACGTATATTCGTATAAACAATTCCTTCTTTAAAATGTATTTAGCCTTGTGAACAATAAAATGCATATCAATATTATTTTTACGATTTATTATTACATTTATGTTAGGAAAATATTTGACAATATAAGCAATTTAAGAATATTTTTACAAGAAAATTATTTCAACACTCCATTAGGCATAAACAGTTTATGAAATAATATATCAGAGTTTATTTGTCGTACATAAATTTGCTTTTCTTGTAAGTATGACAAAATCATTTACTATTCTAATTAGGATTCATTTTTATGGTTACATATAGGAAAAATAATGAATACTAACATTTACATAAAAATGATTTCTTAACAAAATTGACAGTAAGTACACGCTACATTGCACATAAAAGCAAATAATATGTGTATATATAATGACATGTAGGTACTAAAAACACACTTGCGTCCTTAATGTAACAATAGTTTATTTGTGAAGCGACTATTCACTAAAGCTTTGTTGTGTTCTATCACAGCTAACATGTATATAAAAGCACCGAATAATATTAACTAAAATATTTTAATACAGGACATATAACGGAAAAATGTTAGTATTAAAGATACACCTAATATTATATCTAATAAAAATGGTAACTACATCGGAGATAATCGAGACACCTGACCCTTTAAAGAAGTGTATATTTCGTGAACAATCCTTGTGGAATGTATTATCGACATATTTTTCAAGTACATCCATAATACATATTCACGTGTATAATTCATATGATACATATGGAATGCTTGGAAATTTCCTAATTCATTTTCACAATTCACATTTACAAAGCACCATAATAATTCATCACCACGATAGTAAAAAGAGGAAGGTTAATAAATTTCGTCGATCAAAGGGTATTAGAATCTCAAATGAATCACATAATGGACACATATTATTATTAACAGATCGAGAAGATTTTGTAAATATTTTAGAAAACAAATTTGTTTTCAAGACTAGATCGCCATTTTTCATTTTTTATTTAAATTTAGATGAAAATTGTAAGGATATAGGTCAAGACATCAACGAAATACTATGGAGATCTTGGAACGAAGTTATTTTAAATGTATTAATTAACACTCCATGTTCTTGTCACACTCAAAGAATTTTGTTTTATGATCCCTTATATTTTAACGGAGTTTGGGGTAAAGTAGAAAATTTATCAATTACTCATTTACTAAGAAACCCCCATAAAATGCTAAAAGATTTCAAAAATTTTAAAGGTTATCCTATACGTGTTACTATGTTTAAAAGAGTGCCAACTGCTATAAAAATTGAGAATCTTTTAAACTATGTCCATGAAAATTTAACTGCAACCGGTGGATATGGAGGTTTAGATGGTTTAACGTTACATAATTTGGCCATTAAATTAAACTTTACGACCATCGTATTGGAACCTACAGATGATTTTGGTCGAAAATTTAAAAATGGCACTTTTACTGGCTCTTTAGGTGACATTGTCTACAATAAAGCGGATCTTTCTGCAAACGCTAGATTTATGAAACATTACGGATCGAATAAAATTGAATTTACCAAAATAGTAAGTAGTGAATTTCTTTGCATAATAGTTCCAAAATCAAAACAAGTACCACAATGGATGATGATATTTAATTGTTTTTCAATACTTACATGGATAGTTATCATGAGCATTTGCGGTTTAGTCACGTTAGTTTGGTATTTACTTAACCATTTTCAATCTAAGTATATTGGCATGTATTCCCAAAAACACCTTAGTCCATTCTTAATTATTTTTTCGAGCATGTTTTTTGTTCCCCAGCGTGTACATACTACTTGTTCTTCAGAGAAGATCCTTATATCTGCTTGCATACTATTAAATATTATATTGGTAGGAATATTTCAAGGGTCTCTTACTACTTCTTTCAGTATAACATCTTATTATCCAGATATAAATACTTTGGATGAATTTGAAAGATCTAATTTGCCAATTTCTACAGCCTTAGATTTATTTATTAATACTAGTTTGTCCAAAATTGTGAACAGCAGACTCACAACATTAAAATTTGTTAACAGCTCAATGGACAGAGCTGCCTATTATAGAGATGTTGCTGCCGTTGAGAGAAAGTCTGATGCGAATTTTCTTTTGAAAACTGAATATTTAGGTTGCGATGGATTTCCTCTTTTGCACGTAATGGAAGAATGTGCTATATCTTTTCCCCTAGCTTACATTGTACCAAAAGGATCTCCCTTTCTAGAAATATTTAATAGAGTAATAGAAATGTTTTTTCATGCAGGTTTGTTACAAAAATGGTACATCGATTTAATCGACAATATTATAATGAAGAGAAGGTATCAGCTAAATTTAACTAGTGTTCCCTATCCCATGCCTTTGACTCTTAATGACCTTCAAACAGCGTTTTATTTGTTAATTATGGGTGTTACAATGTCCTTCATTGTTTTCTTATTTGAATGCCTAATATATAAATATTTTAACACAAGACATATCGTTGAAGTCTCAACGATATGTCTGTAAAGAGTTTTAATTATAATCACTTGTGTAGAAGACCGTGTAAATGTGTGTTAATGCTTGTCAAGTGGAATTGGATTACGACAGCGACTCTCTACCTCCAAAAAACATGCCCTATAGGTTGAGAATCATTGTGTTAAAGACAGATTAGAACATTATTAAGTTTTAAACTAATTTTCCACCAATTACACAGGCCAACCAATAAATACTTTTTTAAAAAGTTTTTTGAAAGTTCATCCTGTTTCTTATGTATTTTGGTGTGTTGAATCCAAATTTTCAATCAGTTTTTTTCTACCACGTACCAATTTTTCGCAATCTTTATCTTTTGTTGGGTGTGTTAGTATTAAAATATATAGTTAAGATTTCAAGGTACGTAATTTATTATCAGAGTATAATTGAAACATTTAACATTTGATTATTACAATGGTAGTGTAAGTTTATAATTAGTTTATTAATCTAAAGTTTTGTATTTCCTCAACCTCTTCACGGTAAAAGTTCGAGTGTAGCTTTTCTTTTTATATGATGCTTCTGGAGTTGCTCGTAGAAGGGTCCAACGATAATCTCCCATCATGTTGAAATTTCAACAACCCTGATACCGGTTCTCCATCTCCTTTATATCTTGGTGGAAACGCTCCCCTTGTTCCTCACTTACAGCTCTAAGATTGTCAGGGAATTTAAATATGGGTGCAAAAAATGCACCCTCACACTCATGTTACATCCAAGTTCTCGAAATGTTCTCAACACGTTTTGAACTATATTTTCGTAATTTGGGTCTTTCTGATTGCCTAAAAACTTCAAAACAGGTATTATTATACGCTTATAATGCATAAATAACGTAAAGTAAGCATGCGAGGAAACTTTACGTCCTGTGGTATTTTAAAGCTTATTTTCGGATTCAGTACGTCAAAAATATAAAGGGAAGCCAAATTTATAAAGAAAGTTTTTTCATAGTTGGCCTGTGTTATTAGTGTCCCAATATATTTTACATTTAGAATAGGTACATATGTATGTATATTTATATTAATTATATAGTAGTATAGTAATCATTAATTGTTTACAATTAGAAAACATACACTGTATCAAATAAAATAAAACCACATCCTAGTAACAAATTATACTATACAATCTTAGACAATCTTAAAGAAGCTAGAGATTCACAAGCTCAGAAATGTGTAATCTTAGTTAAATTAAGATTATGCCATCTTGTCTTCCGGGTTGAAACCGCGTCTTCGATATTTCTGGTGTCAACATTTTGTTTTCACTTAGATGAGACATTCCCAGGGAAAGTAGAACAATCTGATTAAAATAAGAACCAATGTGAGTCCAGCAAATAAAGTATCAGCTAAAACAGAAATAGGGCAAGAAGAATAATATTCTTCTATCTAGTAACGGATTAAATAATTAGTAACGTAAAAAGAGTTAAAGAGTTAACGCTGAATATTGAATGGTTAAAATATTATGTTAAGTCGATGATGCTATACTGCCGGCCAAAAACGAAAACCACTTTTAACTGTTATTGCATAAATTTACAATATTGTTGAACCTGTTAGAACGTTCAACGTTGTTAGTCAAAATGATCGCTATTCGAAGTAACACATACTTCAAAATTATTACTGTGACCATATTGACTGCAACAAAATTACTTGCTAGCTGTAGTCTGTTGTGCTCATCTCTACATTAGACCCTGGAGTAGATCATAGCACCACAAGCTCGTATTGCTTACCTTCTTTAAAAAAAAACTTCAATCCTTTGTTACACCTGGAAAGGAACAAGCCGGTGAATTTAGAGAGTAGTTAGCAGGTTCCTGTACAAAAGATCAGCATTTAATTCTTATCCCTCCTACTGCTGAAGCACATAAATCCTCCAATACATGTCAATGGCAAAATAGAAAAAAATTTGGGAAATATAAAATAAAACGCTAAAAATGAAATGGGAAGAAAATTCAAAATCAATTTTTAATAGTTAACTCATGTATAAACAAGAATATAGGTCTAAACACTCCAGGCACATATATGAATCAAGGAATAGTGAAATAATTACTCTTGAGTACCTCAGGATTAAATGGTTAACCCTGGTATACGAGATCTCAGAGTTACTAATAAAATTTGCCAACAAATAAACAATTTATATATTGTTATTATATATTTACAATATATAAAAGTAGATTCTGGTATCTCAGATCTTAAAATTATTTGAACAAACACCAGCGAATTATTAATATTGAAAGAATGATTCTGGTATCTTAGTTCTAAAAGTTATTTGTACAAGTACCAGCCAACTATTACTTATTACTCAGTCGACGTACATTGCAAAATGAAATACTACATATCGAAGTAGTTCTTGAAAATCGTATACGATTAGAAATCGCAAATGAAAAAATATGTATTACAATTTATGAAAACACAGGCATAAAAGAGAAACACGGTATCATATATTTTGATGAGTGTCATGAAAGCAGATAAGCTAACAGCACCATATCTCATTGCCTGCAAAAGACTGCCTATGCTAACTATATAACGAAACTTGTACAGAAAACTCTTAGAAATTTGGGTGTCAATAATCACTCGTAATTATTGTTTATTACTGATGCAGCTACATACATGCGGAAGCCCGAAGTTTTGTTTAAAAGCGCTCTTCCAAAATTATTACATTTAACATTGCCATTCATTACACTTAGTAGCAAAACATATTAGGTAGAGTTACCTACGTGTAGACAAATAAATATCAAGCGCGAAACGCCCAGAAAAGTGGAGCAGAGCTTATCCAGAAGTTGCTCAGCCTTCTGAGCCAATTCTAATCAGTTGGTACTTAGTCAAAAGATAGACTTAAAAACTAAGTAAAATTCTCATCTAGTTTGACCATAGTTCAGATATAACCTACATCTATCTTTTTCTTTCTACTCTTGCATTAAATTCATCCAAATACAGCACTGTAGAAGAATGTTTTGTACCTTTAGGTCTAAGTGCGTATGCCATTAAACTGTATTTATATAAAACAATAATATAATTAACATAATGATAGAATACATACATAAATTCTGAGAAAATGGAAACGAATAACTAATTCTAAATAAATAAAACTGACGAATATTAAACAAAACAATTGTAACTTTAAATAACACTTATCAACAGTTTTACCCTTCCATCTAGTTCTCTGAAAAGTGTAAAATTATACCGAAACAATATTGCCAGAAGTATCTAATAATAATATTGGGAAACAAATAAAGTGCTATGATTTACGTTAAATTTTGATATACAATGTTTATCTAAGAACCGAACAAAACGCTTCAAAAATGTATTTTATTATTTCCTTATTGATATATAAAATGAAAGAAATGCAGATATATGTTTATTATATTTCAGCGTAGAAGCGTTAGAATAAATGTTTTGTTTTCAAATAATTTTTGTATTTCACTAGAGTAAATTACAAATTATGTAATACGAATTCGATCTAGTAATCAGAAAACACGGCGATATACTTTTTTATGCCATAACAAGAAAGCTGAAAATAGAAATTTCAAAGTAAATCTTATTTGATATAAAGTGTTTTAAAAACATTATTTATTATTTACAAAGAAGTATTTATATGTATTTGGACACAGACATATTAATGTGAAAATTGTAGACTTGGGTTATAAAGACGTATATCACAAAGAACACCTTTTAAACTATTATATTTTAAATATCATAAGCAGAGGTAGGAATTATGTCCACAAAAGAAATAAAAGTTTAATACACTGAGTGTACCGAAGCATACATTGAAGAGTGAGGCTCCATGAGAATAGACATTTCGCACAAAGCCAATGCAATATGTGAGAAGCTATAAAAGATAAAAGAGTATTAATAAATAAGAAACCGTTGCGCTAAAACCGTTTCGAAGAGTGAACATTTTTTTTTCTAAATTGCTCTGTTATCGTTCCAAGAAAAAAAATATGATACGTAAAAAGAGACAATACTGTTTTTTTTCATAAAGAATCTTTTTAAACAAATGTACATTTTAATACTTTTTAGACACAACTCCTTTGAAAAATTACTCTTAAGCATAGAAATGTTCTCAGGCTAAATAGGTTCGTCGAAAAGTTTGACTTGAAAGTTATGAGAGAACTACTCATGCAGGTAACAAAGGAAACTTCCCATTCTCTCAAAAATTTGAGATTGCTCACAAAATATTAAAAACTCCCGTTAGAATTCCACATCATTCGTCTATTGCCTTGTCGACATATTATGATAAATACTGAAGAACGCACAAACTTTTATTTCATATAAAATGAAGCTCTCACAGCCCAGAGATATCTGGATGAGATTCTGTGACCCATTGTTCTTCCGTAAGCAGCAGCAGCGAGAGATGAATTTATTTTTATCAATGACAACGCTCCTGCTCATCGAGCAAGGATCATGAACAACATGATGAAATTGGTGTAAAGAAAAAAGAGTGGTAAACCAATTTTCCAGATATCATCTCAAGCGTGAATGGATAATAATAATAATGGCTAGTCAATTAGAACACGCTTGAGATGTTGTGAGAAGACGTGCCACTGCAGAAAATATGCCACCAAGAACATTGCAGGCATTTCGAATTGATGTCCTCCCTGACATCATCAAGTTCTGATACCTCAAGAAATGTTCAAGATGCCAATCCGATTCAAGTCATTAAGATGTCAAATAACTATGAATGTTAATAGACGTCGTATAATGCACATTATTAATCTCTATCTTTTTGTAAAAATTATTACAATAAAACTTCTACACTCTCTCAAACATGATTATATTAGAACTTGTTCCAAGCAAATTAAAATAAAATGACGTGTTGTGTGATATTTTTTTACAAATACACTGGAACCAAAAAATTATAAAAAAAAGTTTTGAAAATTTTATATCTATTAATTATTTTAAGCAGTGTATATAATTGTGTAGTTCTGCTATTCTATAAATAACAACAAACATAATTTTATTTTTACAATAGACACATAAATAGAAACTTTAGAAAAACTGGTCCTATACTACATAGAGCAACACCAAACTTCGTCGGCGGATGAGATTCCAATACCCTTCATAGCACTAAAAAAATTTATTTTATTTCTGCCTGCAAAATAAATAATTTTCTTAAACCCATTAACGTCAAATGTATTCTTACAGCTACTTTAATAAGGTCTTTGAAAAGTGGGCAACTGTAAAACTAATATGTACGATTCTTACTCAGATCTTTATTGAAAAAAATAAAATACAAGTAAATATTTGGATTTTTCAATACATAAATAATAAGCAAATAATACTGTTAATGGGAAAGATGAGGACCTGATGCTTTGATAGCAATTATTTAATATTTGACTTCAATTTAGCGAGGTATAGCCTCCGATCCCTACAGTCAGTAATTTGAAATTTTTATTTTCGTAAGAAGATTGATTACCATATTAAACTGGGGTACTGGAAAAGTTACCAAAAACATTCCTGCAATAATCCATAATACAGGGTAACCAACAGCCAGCCGAAGCCAGAACTACTGATACACTATTCTGAACTGCTCCTTAACGTCTTCGTGAGCGCTTATTCTGATATATACATATATATATATACATATATATACAATACAATTATGTATTTTTATATTATTTTGTTTGTAATAATATTTTTAAATGTAAATATTCCTAATCTTAGTCTGATTCGTACCCCCGCTATTATTATGATAATGGTTACTCGGAAACAAGCATAAGCAAATCACTATATCCTCCGGCTATGGTATTAAATACATTATTTTTTTTATAAGTTTTAAATAACCTCTAGATATATATTCAATCAATAATTACTTAATTTTTTAATGAAAATAAAACTTAATAAAATAAAAGATTGATAACTTTTCTAATAAACAATATATTGTAGTCTGGTACATAGACTTCCGCGGTCGTGGTCCATAGTATCTAAATGAATTTAAACGTGGTAGAACAAGCTGTGTTGATGTCCAAAATCCACAAGTTGCATTTCCAATTAGTACCGCATGCGCCTTATTCGCCGGATCTAGCCCCTTCCGACTTCCACCTTTTTCTAAAATTGGAAACGGCACTAGGTGGAAAGAAATTTTCGTCTAACGACGAGCTTATCATCTTCGTAAATAAGTATTTTGCAAGCCTTCCAGAATCGCATTTTAAAGATGGCATAAGGGCATTGGAGCACCGTTGGAATAAATGTTTGTATTAGGAGAATATATTGAAAAATAAAAATTATTTTGTTTTTAAAAAATTCGTTTTTCTTTTCCAGTCTCACTAAAATCATTATGATTTAGAATGATGTGATATTAGGAAAGTGTTTAATTGTGTGTAGATTAATTTAAAAAAAAGTTTTCTAATTATCTTATATGTTTTTTTACAATATTATGTGCTTATTAGATTATGAGCTTCGTCTCGGCTTTGGGTATCGAGCAAATCTCGATATGTATGCTGTTGATTTATGCTTGCATTCCAACAGAAATAAAATCCTTTCTTTTTCTGATTGTAATACTTATTTCTCATATTTCTTTTAAATCTTTCTTTTATTTGATTCAGTGATTTAGAAAATTAATAATATTAGCAAGCTCTAGTATCAAATTTTCAAGCTGTGCTAGCTAATACATATATCTTTTACCAAATAAAACAATTTACTTTTGAAAAACTGTATGGTATATTAATATCAAACTTTTAATTATATAATTATAAACAAAAAAATTAAATAAACAAATAAACCAGGTCATATTACATGAATATTGACAAATAAAACTATATTTCAAAATTTTTAAATTATTCTTTTATATATAAGGTCTAGTAAAAAGAAATCCATTATTTTTCCAATAGATGGCTTTAGTAATCTGTATCTCGCGTTGTATAAGTGCGATCGCGTTCCGCTAGATGGCGTTCAAAAAAAGATTTCGTACTAAACGAACTTCTCAAACAGTTTTGTGATTACTTGACTTAATATTGTTTGAGCGCGCGTCAAAGATGGACAGCAGCAAAGTTAAAATACGCCATATTTTACAGTTTTTCTTCGATAAAGGCGAAAACGTAAGCCAGGCGGCTAAAAATGTGAATAGTAACAGTCAATCATGCGCAATTTTGGTTTCGTCGATTCCGTTCCGGTAATCTTGATGTCAAAGATGCACCACGCTCTGGAAGGCCAATTGTCGAAAATATCGATAAAATAATGAAAATCGTCGAGTCCGACCGTCATGTAAGTACTGTTTCGATTGCCCAGGAGCTAAACATTGCACAAAAAACCGTTTGGAACCATTTAAATAAGGTTGGATACAAAAAGAAGCTTGATGTATGGGTGCCACACGAGTTAACGCAAAAGAACCTCATGGACCGAATTTCCATCTGCGAATCGCTGCTGAATCGCAACAAGCGGATGGTTACTGGTGATGAAAAGTGGATCACTTACGACAACGTTAAGCGAAAACGGTCGTGGTCGAATCGTAGTAAGCCGGCGCAAACGGTGGCCAAGCCAGGCTTGACGGTCAGGAAGGTTTTGCTGTGTGTTAGGTGGGATTGGCAAGGAATTTTACATGAGCTGCTTCCCTACGGCCAAACTCTTAATCGGACCTGTACTGTCAACAATTGGACCAAGGAAGCAATCGCCCAAAGCGGCCAGCTTTGGCCAATAGGAGAGGAATTGTGTTCCATCAGGACAACGCCAGGCCACACACATCGATAGTGACTCGCCAGAAGCTTTTGGTTGGGAGGTTCTTATGCATCCACCTTATAGTCCGGACCTAGCACCAAGTGATTACTACCTGTTCCTGTCTATGGCGAATGATTTTGCTGGTGAAAAATTCGCCTCAAGAGAAGCTTGTGAAAATCGACTGTCCCAGTTTTTTGCCAATAGGGACGAGGGTTTCTATGAGAGAGGCATTATGAAATTACCTTCAAAATGGCTACAAGTTATCGAAAAAACGGTATATTTGACAAAATTCTAATTTTAAAACCTTCAATTTAATGCAAAAATAATGGATTTCTTTTTACTAGACCTAATATTATCCTTGTTATAGGTTCTCTATGTTCGATCACGTCAACAAAAAATTAGTAACTGAACTGGTTTTAGACAAAAATTCATACTATATAAATCTTAAATAATATTAAATTAACTATAACTATAATACAATTACAATTATTTTTAACATCACTAAACTTCATCTTTCTCTTCCTAATGGGTGTTTATCCTTTACATAGATTTACATTAATTTTCACCTCTTCAGCTCAATATACGTTGTTAACACTACACACGCATATCTGAGTTATGTGTGATGTTTATCACTAGTGTCTAAACTTGTACTTTCTTTTTAACACTGCTTATATTCACTGTAAATTGTTTTTCTAATGGTCATTTGGAACATTGTAAATACTCACTAACTTTTATCCATTTACTTATGGTAAGTAATATATGTCTATGTTGACGTTTGTTAGTCACTTATAACCTTTAAGTTTGTTAATAAGTGCTTATGTTCCAATTAATAAAATGTTCGTGTAAGGAATATATGGTTACGAGGTTTGTTCAAAAGAAAAGACGAATTGTGAATTTTCGCGCGCTGTGTACATTCGATTATCGAAATTTTTTTTGTTATGTTAGTACACATGTGTTAGTAGTACGTTGGCTTTATCAGCCAATTTCGATTAGTAGTTTGTTGTTGACAACTAAAAAGCTTAGTCACGTTTGTGTGTTCTTCGATTTTTGACTGTTGAAAAAATAGATCAAAGATTATGTATTAAATTTTGCGTTAAAAATGGAATAAAGTGCTCCAAGGCACTTGAAATGTTGACTGTGGCATTCGGTGAGTCCACTTTGTCTCAAAAAAGTGTTTATAAGTGGTACAAGCGCTTTACAGAAGGCTGAGAAAATGCAAGTTCGATCAAATGTGAAGGTTTTGCTCACTACTTTCTTCGATTAAAATGGCGTGGTGCATCATGAGTTCTTGCCAACAGGTCGTACGGTTAATAGGGAATATTACAAGGAAATTATGCAACGTTTGCGTGAAGCAATACGGCTCAAACGATCGGAATTGTGGAAAAAAAATCATGGATTCTGCTTCGCGATAATGCACCAGCTCACACATCAATGCTTGTTCGTGATTTTTTGACCAAAAACACCCTAATCACGCCTCAACTACCTTATTCAGCAGATTTGGCTCTCTGTGACTTTTTCCTATTCCCAAAACTGAAGAGACCAATGAAATGAAAGCGTTTTGCCACAATTGATGAGATAAAGTCAGAATCGAAGAACGAGCTGATGGCCATACCGAAAAGCGCATTTCAGAAATGCTTCGAGGATTGGAAGAAGCGCTGGCATAAGTGCATTATATCTGAGGGGGATTACTTTGAAGGGGACAAAATGGATATTGATGAATAAATAAATATATATAATATGCATATCCATTGACAAAATAAAAACGAGATCTAAATAACTTTCATGGTAACTCAAAAAAACAAAAGAGACTTTTTCATGAACGCCCAAATGAAATTTAATTTCTGTTTAAATATGAAATTGCATATTATATTGAAATTTCTCGAATTTTAATTATTCTATAAAATTTGTATTTTAAATGTTTCAATTAGGATATTTAAAAATCCCATCCTTGTCCTGTCAAAATTCAATTTGAATTCTGAAAATAATCTATATTAAAGCATTATGCCTTAATATTTCCCTTCTAAGTTTTACTATAAGACTTTTATTTCTATGGAAAATGTGGGTTTTGAAAAATTCCATGAAATAACTAAATTACTTATATAACTGATATTTTGTTTGTTTACGTTGTTATATTTTACTTTTTCTTGATTTATTACTTTAAAATCAATTCATTTCAATAACAATACCTTCTTTAAATGGTTTCTAAAATCACATTTAATTTTCTATATCGAAATAGTATATTTTAAATTCCAGTAGTTATTAAATTTTACGATTACGTTCCAGTTATGACAATGACATACTATTATTGTTTTATGAATCGATTCTAATCATGTATTTTTTCAGATTCATGGATTCCATGTGCAACTATTCACAAGGATACAATACATTAATTCCACTACAATTACAAGTATTTACAACACATTCCTGACATATGTGTGGCTTAATTTTATTGAATTAAAGAACTTTCAAATATATACTTTTGAAATTATCATTAAATAAGAGTATTATTGTGTTTAACAGTAAGTACTTAGGCTTAATTTACCTTTCAAATTGATACATAATCAATTTTATACATTTTGTTCGGAATTTACTTCCGATGTTTATTGTTTATTTTTCTTCGAAAAGTTTAAAAAAACGTTTATAATTTTTAGTGAACTGATAATTAATATTTCTCCTGCATATATATATGATATTTCGTTTTACATGAACTCAGTAGATATAGTTTCGTGTACATCGTAAACCTTTTTGAGGTAGTAATGGTACCAACAAAATGATCACTGAAGACGCTTTTTTATAAAATCTATATGCAATAATAAACTTCTTTTGGTTTTGCCGTAGTCAAGTAATAAAACTGAAATAGTATTAAAACGTAATATAATTTAAAATTTAAATAGTGTCAAGCAAGAAGTACCCAGAGCCAAACGACACTTTACCTAAAACACAAGTTAAAGCATGCTATTTTATTTTCTAATTGCAAGTATTTTCTTGAAGAAAATGAATTCTCCCCAACAAAATGACTTAATTTGAAATAAAATAAAATTCAAACGTTTTATCTTGACAAAAAAAATTAATTAAAATTATTATTTATCTATTAATTACAAATGCAAGAGCGAAGATAAAAGATATGGTGAATTATTATTGATTCATTTATTATTTATCGTTTTGTATTAAGACAAATGTATTGAGACAATTTTAAAACGTTTTTTATACCACAATACATTAATACATAAATTTATTATATCAATAGAATCAAAGTTCATCATCTACTTTCTATTCTTTCTCTATTAATTTCAATCTCGTCTAAGGATAAGAGAAATTGCACGAATTATTATGATACTATGACACAAACCAAATTCGAAATTATAACATACTTACATAAATATCAAATTAAACTGTTGAATTATTATTATACGGTGTCATATTTTTTATTTATCGAGATGAATTATTATTGTATCATGGACCAATTTTAATTACGAATATTCATTATGTTACAATAATATTAGATGCGCAACTAAGTTCTCGCTGTTTTTTTGATGAAAATGCAACTTTATTGTGAAAAAATGTTTACAAATAAATCATTCAAAATATTGTCCATCGCTAGCGACAATTTTTTTCCCATCTTTCTGGCAGAGCTCGAATACCGTCACGGTAGAAGTGTTCGTCTTTTGAGGCTATCCACGAATCAAGCCATTTTGAGATGTCTTCATATGAGCGGAACTGCTGATTAGCCAGACCATGTGCCATCGAACGGAACAAGTAATAATCGGACGGCGCAATATCTGGGGAATATGGCGGGTGGGGTAGGACCTCCCATTTGAGCGTTTCTAAGTAGGTTTTAACAGGTTTGGCAACGTGAGGCCGAGCGTTGTCATGCTGTAGAATCACTTTTTCGTGCCTTTGCTCGTATTGTGGCCGCTTTTCGCGCAGTGCTCGGCTCAATCACATCAATTGAGTACAATACCGTTCCCCAGTGATGGTTTCGTTCGGTTTCAACAGCTCATAATAAATAACACCGTCCTGGTCCCACCAAGTACACAGCAAAACCTTCGCAGCGTGAAATTCGGCCGAACCGACGACATAGAAGCATGACCGGGCAGTCCCCATGATTTTGTTTTCTTTGAGTTGCTGTAATGAATCCATTTTTCATCCCCCGTAACGATGCGATGAAGAAAACCCTTCCTTTTTTGCCGCTGGAGCAGTTGTTCATAGGCGAAAAACCGACGCTCAACCCAAGTTCCTTGTTTTTGAATCATTCCCAACGCATGCAATCGCTGGGAAATGGCTTGGCGAGTAACTCCTAATGCTGAAGCAAGCTCTTTTTGCGTTTGGCACGGATCCTCATCGTGCAATGCCTCCAATTCAGCGTCTTCGAAGGTTTTTGGTTTTCGTTCACAGGAACGGTCGTCAACATCGAAATCACCGTCTTTGAAGCGACGGAACTAATCACGGCACGTTGTTTCACTTAGCGCAGCATCTCCGTAAACTTTTTGGAGTTCTCGATGCGCTTCAGCCGCCGTTTTCTTCAAATTAAAGAAGAAAAGCTACACTTCTCGCAAATGATGATTATTTGGCACAAAATCAGACATTTTCACACAACCAACATACATGACGCAAAAACAAAATCACTAATATAACAAAGCGGTTTGTTTACCATATGTCTAAGCTTGGTTCATGACGTTTTGGTTATGTCACAATCGACCAGCACTTACTACTAGAGCCATCTCTTGAAAAACAGCGAGAACTTAGTTGCGCACCTATGGTAATAATAGACTACAGAAGTTCATATAAAAGTTTGAACGTACTTACATTTCTTTTTTAGACACTCCTAAACAAGGTGATGTTTGTTTCGCTTTTATACCTATTAGATATTTTAAAATATTTTCGAACCACTTTTTCCTCAGAATTAAGATATTATTCTTATATATAATTGTTTCTCAACAAGTCAAATAAGGTGTTATTCACGCGATACTCTACTGTTTGTATGAAACTTGCCTATAAACATTTGTAAATAATGCATACATAAATAATTTTAGCAAAAATCAATTAAGTAATTTCTATGTCTATTATGACTCTTATATACACACAATCTATTGGTGCATCATGTCATTTAAATCTTGTAGACACCCGAAATTTTTCCTCGCTAGTATGGACCCTCAGAGAGACAAAATCGGTCTCTGGGGGATCATATAGACCAGTTTTTACAATAATACAGACCAGTAGCTTTAGAGGATTGCTCTATATTTTAGTCTTTTGTTTTCCAATAATAAAAATTTTTTCGCTTTCACCTTTAATAAAATACAAATGTAACAAAGATTTTGTTTTGTGATATAAGCCATGTTATCGCCCAATAATTTATTAACAGTGGATTATGCAAACAAGAAACATTAAGATAACACTGTATAGTTTGTTCGAAAATTTTAGCCATAAGCAATTGTTAGTAATATCAAGGCGAAATATACAGTCTTTAATTATAAAAAATTATTTATCTCTATTACTTATCTCGAATTATAAAAAATACTTATTTTTGAATACAACGCGATAGTAATTATTAGTTTTTTTTACATTTTCTTATCTGTTTCGCAAACAACATCCGTCTAACGAGAGGCGACATAATACAGAGCATGTGTATAGAATTAAAAAAACATTACACTTTCATGTTATGCCAATATGAAAACGCTCTTATCTCTAACAACATTTAAATATTGTATATAAAACTAACTGGATAATATACAGTACATATAAATATCAATTATTCTCCGTTTCGGCTAGAGCGCATTTGAATCATGGATCATAAGTTAAACAAGTTATTAAAAGAGAAATATACAAGCCCTTTTCGTAAAGGTTTCGATGTATTTCAAGGAACTGTACTGCCAAGTTCTTTTAGAAAGCATCAGCAAAAAATTCAAAATTTCAAAATTAGAGACAACGATATTATTGTATCTTCTTTTCCAAAGTCAGGTAATAATAAAATACATTTTTCGAAATATATATTTTTAGGTTAAATTACTTAAGGTACAACCTGGACTCAAGAGATGGTATGGTTAATGGTTAATAACTTAGATTACAAAGGCGCTAAAGTATTTATAGACGAAAGGTTTCCTTTCCTGGAGTAATTATGAAATTTGATAATGTCAATTGATTTTATTCTTCACCTATTTTTTAGATGTGGGGGTCTACTAGATGTAGATCACTATATTGAAAATTATACAAAAATTGATTTTCCGGACCATGCAGTGGATTCAGTTAAGGTATTGGACGACATGAAAAATCAACGTTGCATAAAAACTCATTTGCCTTGGAATTTACTTCCGTCGGACATTCAAAATCTAACCAAGAAACCGAAAGTATGTTAACTTAATTAGGTAATCTAATGATATGATACTTTAATGAAATATCGACTTATCTAGATATTTCACGCTTTTCTTGTTTACTAAGATGTAGGAAAACATTAAATTTTACATAAATAAAATTCACAATATTAAAAAAATAAGCAATTAAGAAAATGAAAAACTCAAAATAAGAGTTTTCAAAAATTGTGGAAGCATAAAAAAATTGAAACAAATTAAATACATCAAAATTTAAATCCACAATTACGACAATAAAAAAACTAAAAATAGCGAAAATTTTAATTACAGCGATAGTAGACCCTTTATTAACGATTTAATAAAATTCTTGATTTAGCAATTTTTTTAAGAATATTTCTTCTAGTACAAATTTATATGTACTTTTGCCGAAAAATTAAAAATCTTGAACGAGGTTAAAACTATGTAGTTTAAAGAAAAGAACATTTCGCTTCGCGTATACCAGCTAGTAGCTTTTCAACGATTTTAAAAAGTAGTGAAAACATTTTTATTCTAAACTCTCTTCTTACGAGGGCTTAGACGAAGCACTTTTAAGTGGAAGAGATTCATGATAAAGACTTGTCGACAATAGGTTCAATTATAAAACAAAAAGCTTAAATACTAATGGTTGGTTCGACAATTTCAAAATTTGCAAAATTGTCGACCTATAGACATTTTTAACGCTGACCAAATTAAACTCTTCCTTAAATTGAAATATTGACTTTCGAAGATGATAAATATTTTAGGGCGACATAGCAAAGAAAGAACAACTATTACGTTAGGTGTCAATATGGCTGGAACAGAAAAATTGAATTTACTAAGTATTGGAAAAGGCAAAAACGTTAAATTACTAGAAGTAGCGTACGACTTCAACAAAATAGCCTGCATGACAGTTAGACAAGTCGTTTAACAAGCGGTATAAAAAAATTATTGTGATAGTTGATAATTACCCCGCATACCCATAAGATCTAGAAACGAAATTAAAGGCTATAGAACTTAATATAATAAAATACATAATGATTTATCTGCCTAATATGCCTACGAAACTGAAGCCAATGGACATGGAAATAATAAAATAATGCTAAAATGTACTACTTCAAAACAATGTTCATTTTCCTTATGGGATGCAGTTATGATTTACAAGTATGGCAACAGAAATTACAAATGGGAAATTGCTTTTCAAAAGCAATTTCCATCCAACCTGTCTGAAATGAAGAAGATACATAAAAAAAGCTAAGAAAACTATGGGAACATCTAATGGTAAATGGTGCTATTAATAGCACCATAGCCTTACAAGACTTTGGAAGTGGGTAGCGAAACGATAATTATAAACTCGCTAAGTATCTCATTTGTAGCGATATAAAGCGAAATTGTGTGTATCAAGCGTATTTTGAAAATTAGACCAATTGTGTACATTCGCTTCTATGTAATACTTTTATGTAATACTGTGAAGACCGATTTAGCGTTCCTCTGGTGTTTATAATATCAAATCCTATATTTCTTAATATAAGAAATAACAATCCACCTTTTCTTTAACGGTAACATATATATATACATGTGTGTGTGTGTGTGTGTATATAGTTCCGCATGGTTTCGCGTAAGTGTGCTTCTGTCCCGTGCGATTATTTCAGTAAAATATCATTTACCATTTGAAGACGTTCCATACAAATGGGTACGAAACGTCGGCAAATATACAAGTGACGCGGTTCCAGCCCGGAAGCCCAGAAGCAGATAACTTCTATATATATTCTTCACGATGAACGTATTGATAAAATCTAAACGTTGCAGCAACTGCTGTGTTGTCTAAAACAGAGATACTGCTGCGAAATAATTACTAGCTATCACAATTTAACTGTGATATTATTTTACACACAAAATAGCTCCATCTGATCTATTTCATACTGTTACACTTCGCACATAACTATAATATTTTTATCATGTTTTTAAATTATTTTCTTTAAATTAAATACGATTCGATTTTAATTACGAAAATTCTTATTATTAAGACAACGTTTGTAACATGAATATTCGAATAGAAAATCCTTTTGTTCGAATCACGTACGGTTAGATAATTATAATAAGTCGTTACTTCATAGAATTAATGTGCTTGTATATCTAAATCATGTAATATCCTACTTATATATTACATCAATTTTCCCAAATTAGAAATTTATACATTAATTCTTTTTTGCACAGAATACACATTTAATATTCTGTCCAACTATCTACCTACATGATAATTATATTTAATATATGGCGCTTCTCAATTAATTCTAATTTTTGGCGTACCTTTCTTGTTCTCCCATTGGCTCAATTCAAATATGACCAGTGTACTTGCCCTTCGTCTTATTGATTCTTTAAAAATGCTCACCATTTAAAAAAACACTCCTGTTCGTTCCCTCTAGACTAGTACATCTTCAATAGAAAAAAACGTGCTCGTTTTGTGAGTGAAGTTTCTACCGTAACCCGTACATGTAGTGTTCCACATATTTATTTCGCGATCACAAATTATATAACACCATAACATAATACACCACGTGTCGTTCAATACTTTCTTTTATTCTAGTCTTGGTATATATTACTCCATAGCTTTTTTTCCTAATTGTTTTATTACGGTATATAAAATTGCTTATATTTTACTTTTGCCTATTGCTCTCGCTTATTTTTATTTAATATATTCAAGCTTTAAAAATTTTATTTAAACTAGTAAGTAGAATGCACACGCGCAAATATTATAAATTATTAATAACAGTTAATAATTTGAATTATAATACTACTTGCTTCTCTAAATGCTTCGAAGTAGTATCGCTCGTCTTTCCGTTGCAAATTTCAATGTTCTCAGGATAACCATCATTTCTGCAAAACATCTATATTTTAAATCCATATATAAGTAACTTATTTTTATGAACATTTTAGTTAAGTGATGTCTATGATACGGGACCACGGCAATCAGTACTAAAATGTTTATGAAAAATTTCAAACGTCCAAGCACTTGTTCGAATTTATTACATTTTCTACTAGAGCTGTGAAGACATACGGAGAGTACTAACAAAAAGAGATGATTCCATGCGTCTGCCAAAAGTTTGGAAAACAACCCTAACTAATCGAAGAATTTACACGAAGTATAATGAAGAACATTCGACAGATGACATCGTGTGAAGATGACGACATTTTCCCGAAATGTAGCACTAGTTCTTTTCGAAACAAAAAGTGGTTGGTCCTGAGAAAAACCTCTTCTTGACCGTAGTTTCGACAAAATACCTTTCGCCATTTCTAAGTCTTTTTGGTCTTAAATTGATTTTTGATATTTCGCCCATTAATTTATTAGGCTTCTTCAGGGTCAAAAATGTTAACTGTATATCGGAAAATATATAAAAACGATTTTTTCCCGTTTATTAGATCATTCCCATTACAAGTTAATGTTTATATATAAACACACATAATTTTTTACTATTAAATTACAAATTTCTCGTACACACATTTACAACGAACTAAAATATCAAACTCTGTTTTTGTTTAACCTTTTAGACATATTAGTACGTACTATATTATAAATTTGTCATATACACACTTATATGACAAATTTATAATTCAAAAGTTGATAATTATGTATTTTTGTATATAATCATAAGAAAATAAAATGACTGTTTTTAATGTAACACATGCGAAAGACGACTTAAGATGCACAAAACTTTAATTTGTAGTGGGAACGATCTAATAGAAAAAAATTATTTTTTAAGCTTTTTCCGAAGTGCATTTCACATTTTGAAGAAGGACAAAAAATAATATCGGTGAAAAAGTAAAAAAGTTCATTTAAAAAAATCAAAAAGCCATTAACTGGGCTGGCTTCCCAATATACATAATTGCAGTACAGATTGGTCCACACAGCAAATACGTAATCTTCAGATTTTTTTGCAAATATATATATATAAACAAGAATAGCTAATAAACTACCCAGATCTAAAACAAGAAGCCAATGGAGGACGTTGTTTGTCGTGTGATAAATATTTACATTATTGGTACAGGAGACATGAAAAAGCATTTGAGTACCAAATAACACATAAGCAAAGTAGACTGGTAATCTATCAATTATATTGACCTTATATTTTTTATGTACGTGTTTCACATATTTAGGCAAAAGTGTGTTAAAACTTGAAAACTACCCAGTAGACGTACATAAAGAAATACCATGTATTCGACAAATGCTTGAAAATCATATATGTATCATCAGATATTTGATTATTGATAAAAGTACAGACGTAAAGAAGAACAAGATGTCAAATGCTTTAATAAGTGTAATGAAAGAAGATAAAGTAGCGGCACATATCTCATTGCCTGCAAAAGATTGCAGCATGCTAAAGCCAAATGTATAACACAGCTTGTACAGAGAACACTTATATATTTTGGAATCAATATCATGCACCATTATTGCTTGTCATTGATCCAGCAGCATTTTCTGGGTTTCCGGGCTAGAATCGCTTCACTGCTGCTTCACTTGCCTTGCTCTCGGTTTCAGTGCAGCAGTAAAAAAATTAACAGCAACCCTGAGGATTGCCTTTGTATAACGAACAACGGCAAATTAAGTAATATGTAGTACCAGAAACGTGATTTCTTCCCGAAAGCCCTGAACAAATTTTATTAACGTTTTCTACTCAACTAAGAATTTTATTAAACTTTAAAATCTTTACAAAGTCATTTCGACTTAGTTTTATTCTGTTTATGGATACTATATTGCACGCATCTTTTCTAGATAATTCACGTATTACGTAATCCAAAAGATGTTTGCGTCTCATTTCACTATCATACAAGGGCCTTAGAAGCATGTCGAGGATGTTTAGAAGACAGTTATAATTTATTCATTAGAGGACAGCGTAAGTTAAGTAGTCTAGTTGAATATCTTTCTCAAATATAAATAATTTTAGTTCACTATACTCCTTACTGGCAAAATGTATTAAGTTTCTGGAAAAGAAGACATTTACCAAATATTTTGATAATTACGTATGAAGAAATGAAAGCGGATCTACCGTCTGCCATTCATAAAGTCGCCAAATTTTTAGAGAAAGATTTTACACAAGAACAAATAGATAAATTAGCTAAACATCTTAGCTTTGAAGAAATGAAAAAAAATAAATCTGTTAATTTCGAAGCTTCAATCGAATTTATTAAACAATGTGTTGGAGACGATTATTGTTCAGATGGAAAATTTATGCGTTCGGGAATAGTAGGAAGCTATAAAGAAGAATTGACTAAGGATATGGTTAAAACTTTAGATAAATGGATAGAAGAAAACACTGTCGGAACAGGGTTAAATTTTTAATACTGTTACTGCATTTAGAGATTTTATGGTGATTGAATACCGTTAGCACATACATATAGTATATAAGGTGAAGTCATTCACAAAATATTTACCTCAATCTCGATTGACTTAGATATTTATTTAGTCATTAAAAACAAATAATAACAATATACAGATTCAAATTATCATCAATTATCACGAATGTAACAAGGCAGTGGGTTATTGCAAGAGCCTTGAAAGTATATATAAATAAAAATAATTTATTCCACCATTTTATTTCAATAATCCTATTGTATTGTCATCCTTTACCATAAATGTTGACTTACTGTAAATTATTATAAGGAAACAAGTGATTAACCACTTCTAAGAAGTGTAACGTCCCATCCTGTGCTTAGTAGGAAAATAAATAAACGCCCGTATTCTCGCCTAAAACGATGCTTTTGCTTGACCTCCAGGGTGTTAAACTAACTTAAGAAATAAATTCGGAGAGTGGGTGGTTCCTTGTTAATCAGTTCTAATAGGACACCACAGTATTATTACCTTGAAAACCCTTAATCCAATACTGAAACAAAAGGTGGATCAATGAGATACGCTCGGTATTTAGTTGACTAAGAAAAAAAGGTAAGGGGTCTCTTTTACAGTAAAAAAAGTTAAGCTCTATACAAGTTTATTGTATGTTCAATTACTTTTGAAATACACGGTATATATATATATAATTCAAATATATATATATATATATATATATATATATATATATATATTAAAAAACAAATCAATGAAATTCGTCGGGTTCTAAAAAACAATTATTTTAATCATGTCAACTGTTAAGAAAATTAAAAAATTAAAAAAACAATCATTTGTTTTATCCTATATATATATAAATCTAATCTATAAATTTACAGCTTCTTCAGGAGTTCTAAAAAACAATAACATGTACAATATTTTAATCATGATCACAATTATTATCTTTTTATTACAAAAACTAGATTATATTTAAAAAATTCTTTAAAAACATTAAAATGTGGTTTCAAATGTCATACTAAATACTTTATTTATAAATAACAGTTTTTAAAGAATTTTTTAAATTAATCTAGTTTTTGTAATAAAAAGATAATAATTGTGAGCATGATTAAAATATTGTACATGTTATTGTTTTTTAGTCCTGAGGAAGCTATAAATTTATAGCGAAATATAGAGGATAAAACAAATGATTGTTTTTTAATTTTTTAATTTTCACAAATAATTTACATTTGAAACTAAATCATTTTACGAATTAATAGTTATGTTGAATAAACGTTATGACAAAAAAAATTAACTGTGGTCTATAAAATGCAAAAGAGTATGAAAATTAAAGAAAAACTATTATTATATAATTGTTACCAAAAATAAATATTTATTGCTATCCGATCAAGGAGCCCCCCATAAATAATTACTATTTAGCAGATAAATAATTACTAATAAATAAAAAGTATTTATTAAAGGGGTCCTTAATTAATTAAATGGAAAATAATTTATGAAGGTAAAGTTGGTAATTAGTAGATAAACTAGGATTATCAACCACGTTAGAGTTATTTAATTTTTAACAGTAATATCTAAACAGGATACGGTATTTCCACATGGCTTTTAATTAATTTACAGCTGTGGGTGTACCAATTTTAAATATCGATGCTCTCAAACGAGTCATTAATTAGTTAAAGCAATAAATGCTAGGAATTATTTGAATAGGTAATTATATAAATATCTTCTGTTAACTAGTGTGTCCTCTAAATTTACACTAAGGCTTAAATGTCACAAAACAGGATCTATTTTTAAATGATCCCAGAAACTGAACATAGCATATAAACTAACAGTTGATGCCACAATCTTATGAAACAAATAACATTTGCAATAAACTGTGTATCTAATAATAATCACGGTCTTTGCACAATTCCTGTGTGTTAAGCCCTAGCGAGATACCAAATGGCTTCGTTATCCCTTACGACTACAAACTAAGCTCTGTCTTCTTAATCAGTTGAGAACGGGATCTTCATACACACACTAATTCAGTCCGTTCAATAATTAATAAACTACCAAAAATAGATAAGAACCCTGAAGTTAATACATAACAAAAGGCAAAAAAAGAATTAGGCCACTATGTAATACAAAATTTACAGATTACATACCTCACAATTCGTTTTGAATGTTTATTAACAAAATTAAGATCATCTTTTCAGTAAAATGCCTATACTAATCCAACTTAGATTTTTCAACCATGTATCGAGGTTTATAAACTTATTGAACAATCCCATTAAGTCGATAAATAAATAGATATGCATTCAATTTTTCCAACATATTTCTTGCAAGAATTGTAATAACTATTCCAATATAAATGCTTTTCAACTTTTAAATGGCGTAAACGAAGAGATTTCTAAACGATCGCAAACTGATTGATCAAAGAGTACAATATCAGCAGCTATGTTTTTAAACAACCCAGGGTTGACATATTCAGGAAAAAAGGAATGCAGGAAAGAGCAAAATACCGACTCATTATTATGACCATTCCTTGTAAAACAACCAGAAATAATTTTCAATCAATATTATAACAATAATCATACAATTTTATTAATTAAAAACAAAAATGAAAATATCGAAGAAATCTATAATTCAATTTTAATGATTATAAACTTAGGCTGACTGATACGTGTTTTAAGTTCCCTTTTCTATTAATCAAGCTTTTTCTTGAGTTGCCAATTTAGCTGGTGCAGATGATGATATACACACTTGAAATATTTTCATTAAGGGAAGATAATGTATAGAAAGTAGAACATACAATATTTTCAAAGATTCATTTAGACTGGACATTTTCATACCGTACCCATTCGCAATCTGTTACTAGGTGATTTAAAAAAGACCGTTTGCCAGTAGTTCCAATAAATAAATTACGCAGCGATACGTATTACATAGCACATCATATTCCGTTCACTAAACATGTCAAAAACAAGCAACTTTAAGACGATTATATTTTCCGATTTTATCTTTTAGCAACTGTTTTAATCGATATTTGTACACGTGTAATCAACACATTGTGAACAAACAAAAATTTTATCAGAAAAATAATAATTTCTTTATTAATACCAACAAATAAATATATCTAGCAAAATAAAAGAAGTTAGAACTACTAATGTATATCAACGCTACCAGTTAAGTGCCACAGCGCCGAGTGAACTCAACGGAAACTGTACTGGATAAAAAACAGAACATAAACCAAGACGAAAAAGGAAAAGCAATAACTGAGATAAAACGAACTATTTTGAATAATTATAAAAATACTACAGAAATAAAATCTCGTCGCAAAGCTGTGCTAATTGCAAAATCAATCCAGTTTTTATTTTAATTCCAACGTAAAAGGTCCGTTTGGTAATTATTTTAAAGAAGCTAGTACTTTATCCCTAAAATCGGGAAATTGTAGCAAATTACTTTTTACGTTAATTTCATAAGACATACTGTTTAAGTATACTTTTTTCAGCAATTGAATCGATTGAACAAAACTCATTCAGCATAACTTGACACATGTATCCAATAATTATTGTGATCTCGGCGCGCCATAATTTGTAAAACGTATTTCTTTGCTTGTTATGTAAATAATAAATTATTTTGAAATATCATAAAATTTACTTATTACTACATTTACATCTTTTTATTAAATAATTAAACTATAATCTTGTTCCTGATTTTTTTTGACAACCATCATATTTATTTCATTGAAAAGAAATCCATTTTACAAGTCACGACGCATCGGGATCATGACCATTTCTGAATATTCGTTACTTTGTTCTTAATAAATAACAAACTATATAAACCAGTGTAGAATATGGAATATGTTTTTTTAAATATTACACAATAAAGATTAACATTTTTAAATAACAGAAAAACTTATCTCTCGTTGTGGTGATGATATACCAATCCGTTAGGATCAACGAACTCTGAAGGTCTGTCCAAGTACCGACAATACACACTTGAACTAATTGTTTGATTCCTTGATAGGAGCTGGAAGACATACCTTGAAAATATCACCACATTGTTAGCATAACCTTCCTCTGATGAACATTTGCTTTCGATGACGCTTGAGGCGAATTTTCAAGTAGGGACTAGGACCATTTCTGTACCACATTATTGTAAATAATCCATTTATAATTATGTTATCAGTAGCCTTACAAATGTATCCTTTTCCTCGCATTTAAGAAGGATAATGCAATGTTTATACGCACAGCAAAATGAACCTCTTTAAGTTCAAAAGGAAGCAAATACCAATTTTCTGACGTATCTTAGCTTTTCCACTTGCTCGTAAACGCTTTAATGATAGTTGTCTAAAGTTTTTGCAATTTCTTGTGTAGTATGCCGTAGGTTTAACAACTTTTTCATCATCATCTTCCTCAATCACCTGCACGGAATTTCATGAACCATTGTTGACATTACATTCTTAAAGCAATCGTAAATTAAATGCAAATTTTCATAAAATTAGTGACCGTTCTTCTCTATATTAAAATAAAAGAGTAATATATGGTGAAATGTAAACGTTGGTCATCCTTTATAAAATTTCAAACACTCAGTCAAATTAATCAGTTTCTTTTGTAAGAATTAAGTTATAACTACTTAATTCATCATCTGTCATATGCTATAAAGATAGACGCACTTGCAAAAATGAATTGCCACCATCTTATGCAAAAACTCGATCTGGAGTAAAAACCCTCATAATAAAATAATCTTCCGTAAAAATTTGAAAAACAAATTGTTAAATGAATAAAAAAATATCACTTATTTTAAAATTTAAATGAACCCATATTTTAGCAAAAATTTAAAAAAATTCCAGGCTGAGTAATATACTAACATATCATAGCAATCGTAATACTTTATATTATAAATGTTTCCTAATGAAGGGAAAAAGTCCGTACTGTAACCATTCCACTCCATGTGTAATATATAACTATAGCTGTTAAGAAATTTGTAGTCTGATAATACAGTCTATCGCAAAAAAAGCGGAGATTTTTTTGTAAAATAGTAATTCTTAGGGGCGCCATCTATTAAAAAAATATACGTCGGTAAGGTAGATCTTTCGCCAATGTTATGTCAAAATAACATGATATCTGCATTATTAAAAGCAGAGAAATGGCGCATAAAGAAACAGTGTATATTTGGCATTGGGCGAAAAATGAATTTTGAACAAACAGCAAATGTAAAGCTTTATTTTAAACTCCGTAAATCGTTTACTGAAACGTTTAATTTGATGAAACAAGTGTATGGTGATGCACGTTTATTACGTACGAGTGTGTATGAGTGGTATAAACGATTTAAAGACGGCCATACGGACATAAATGACGACGAACATTCTTGTGCAAAAATATCGGTGGTTACGGAAAGTAAGATCGAACTTATGTGTGAATTTATCAGAAATAAGCCTCATTGCGATACGTGGATATGGAATTAAATATTTCCAAAGAATCAATTAACCGCATTTTGATACAGTATTTCGGACTGAGAAAGATTTGTGTAAGGTTTGTACCACACAAGCTAACTGATAATCAAAAATTGTTTCGAATTCAACATTGTACAGACTTGATTAAAAACTCAAAAAAGGACGAAAACTTCGTGTATTCTATTGTAACTGGCGATGAGACGTGATGTTTTCAATATCGTCTAGATACCAAGCGTCAAAGCTCTGAATGGAAGCATTCAAGCGAAGAAAGACCGAAGAAAAGCCGTTTGCAGAAGTCAAAAGTGGAGACAATGTTGACTTGTTTTTATAATACAAAAGGCATAGTGCACAAAGAGTTTGTACCAACTAGTCAAATAGTCAATGCCGTATATTATTTTGGTTTCATGAGGTGTCTTTTGGCGTGTATTCGTCGTGTGCGCCCTCAATTTCTAACAACATAGCATTTTAACCATTCACCGGATTTGGCCCTCTGTGATTCCTATTTATTCTCCAAACTACATTTGCCAATGAAAGGCCAGTGGTATGCCGACATCGACATCATTAAAGATGAACTTAAAAATTCATTCGACATATTAATTGACCGTGCAAAACGTTGTGTGGAGGCCGAAGGCGACTACTTTGAATAAAATAAATAAATTTTACCAAAATAGTAGGCTTTTGTTTTTATTTTTAACAAATTCCGTTTTCTCTGACACAGACAGTGTATAACGAATGAATTTCCCGAATATAGATCAAGGATAAATAAGACCTTAGTTTACGCTCGCTTATCATGCCCATTGAAAAGTAACATCCTGAAGATGTATGACACTGTTGTAAGACGATAATAAAGAATTCCTAGTTGTAAGAATAATTAAAGTATATTCATACTGATTTTCTAGCAATTGTGTCGCATGCTACTACATACGAGGGAGCGTTTTTATATTCGCGGAATGGGGGACAAGGGGTGGAAATAAAAAAACCAAATTATTTTTCTTTTTCAATATATGTATTCACCTGCAAGACGGATACATTTTTCACATCTTTCAATTAATTTATTTATACCCTCATAAAAAAAAGATTTCTCTTTATCTGCAAAATACACTTCATCATCGGCAGTAAATTTTTTACCCCGCAGCTCTTTTTTCATTTTCGGAAACAGGTAATAATCACTCGGGGCCAGGTCTAGGCTGTAGGGTGGGTGATTCACAATTTCGAAGCCCACCTTATGCAGGGCAGCTAACACAACGCGGCTCTTGTGGACGGGCGCGTTGTCGTGCAAAAGCAGAACACCTTTTGTCAATTTTCCCCGTATTTTCTCTTTAATGGCTTCTTTTAGTGGCTCTAATATTATCTTTATAATCAATCAACAATATTCCTTCCGAGTCCCAAAATACCGTTGCCATGAGTTTCCCAGCTGATTGTGACACTTTAAATTTCTTGGGAGGTGCTGTGCCCTTTTTATGCCACTGCATGGAGTCTTGTTTGGACTCAGGTTCATAATGATGAACCCAAGTTTCGTCTCCAGTAACAATTCCACTCAATACACCATCCTTGTCTTCATTACAGAGGTCCAAAAATGCACGCGAACACTCTACGCGCCGTTGTTTTTGCGGCGGCGTGAGCATTCTCGGCACCCATCTTGCGATGACCTTAGACATGCCGAGATGATCGTGTAGGATTTTAAAAATTGTTGTATCGGATACTCCAACCATTTCTGCGAGTTGTTTCTTCTTTAGTCGAGCATCTTCGAGTACAATTTGTTCAACTTTTTGGATAAGTGCTGTGGTCATCAATGCTCCTGCCCGGCCTCGGGTGGTCTTCAAGGGATTCCCTTCCTTGTTTAAATAAACTATGCCACTTGTACACCATGTTTTTTCCTGGACAAGAATCGCCGTAAACCAATGACATCTCATTCATTATGGTCGCGACTGATTTTCCTTGCCTGGTAAGGAACTTTATAACGGCACGATATTCGATTTTTTTCATATTTCACTTTTCACTCCTGATTATGTTACTTGGTTGACGATAGCTCAAAGACTAACTGTCTAATAACAATGAAACTTCGTATTTATACTAATCATGAGTCGCTGCACGGGCCACGCCCCCAATGCGCCTACTCACCCCTCTGCAACCCGCTCATTCCGCGAATATAAAAACGCTCCCTCGTATTTGTCTACTGTATTAGGTATAACCACAATATATCTGAAAATGAGACCTCTTTCTAACATACTGAAAGTTGTATTACCTCATCGGTCTATCCAAAAAGCAAACGACCATTGACGCCTGTACAAATCGTATCATTTGTTTGTGGGTTCGATCAGTTTTCAATCGGCGTTTACCTAGAATCAGCAATATCAATCGTCGGCAATTGTGTATCAAGATAGGCGTGTTCCTTTTTATACTAAAAATGCATTATTATATGCGAGAAGAAAAATTATTTATGATGAAACATTTTTACGGTGAGAATTCAGCGACAAGAACTAGAGATTTATTTGCTGTAATTATTCAAAAAGGCCTATTCCTAGGAAAAATACTATTCGTAGTACGGTCCGACGTTTGGAAACATTTTCTTTAGTACATAGTAAAAATAAAAATGTCCCTGATCAAAATGTCAGCGATTTAGAAATGCATATTTATGTAGAACTAAATCCTACTACATATATTATCTAGACAAATTGCTTGTGAATTTGATATCAGTGCCACAACAGTTCAAAATATCAACAACATAAAAACGTAGCTTACTTAATGTATTATTTCTCTAAACATCATAAATTACATACTTCTTTAATTAAGACAGACTTATAATGAAAACTACATCTGTCGAGAACGCGAGGTGTAGCATAACGTAACTCCGCCTTATTTCAACTTGAGGTATCACTCGTAACTTCGATTTTTACAATCGACCAGCTACTTTGAATTTGTCTATCCACTTATTTATTCTGACTCATGCATCTGCACGTAAATTTTTAGGATTTTTAATGTTTCTAAGTACTTGGAGACATGGGAGTATTAAAGTCTCTTTATTACGCTTTTGTTATTGGCAAGCTGGAATATGCTGATATCGTATGATACCCTACTTTTGCTTCTCACTGCTTACTGCTGGATCGAATACACAGACGACTCCTAAAATTATTGTCTTACAAGATAGATGGAACGTTTCCACCCGTTGGAACCAGTTAAGCGGAATTGCTTTGCAGACATGGAATGCTATCTCTTGCGGAAAGAAGAAATTAACATTGTGCGAAGCTTATGTGGAATTTATTGCATGGCAAGTTTGACTATGAGTTTCTTTTATCGCGAATGTCTTTACGCGTTTCTAGGATTTCTGCCAGGCATGAAAGCACATTCCATCTCACGGCGACAAGGGCTAATGTACTGCAAAGAGCCCCTATAACATTAATGTATCACATTACTGATAAACTTGTTTTGGTCATTTTTTTGGAATCTTGCATTGTTGATATGTAGCTGTTTAGATGCTTTGTTTAGAATTTGAATGATTTTTTTTCTTGCCATGTGTTTTACATTTACAATTAATGTATTTGTTTATATTGGTTTTAATGTCTTTGTCATATAATTGGGAAATCCTGTTGAACAATAAAGATTTTTTATTTATTATTATTACTATTAAAATTTTTCACTCTGTATATTAACTTTCAGGGAAACTTTTTCAACTCATTACCAAAATACAAATATCCTAATAATATTGTGCATGTTACATTGTCCACCTCACTGCAAAATTAATATTACTACAGACAAGGGTAAGGTAGGCTTTACAAATATTTAACAAAATAAATTATACGTTACGATTACTCGAATAACCTATGTATGAATAAAACACGTTAAATATCATTAAATTTTTGCAAAAAAGACACTAAAAAAGTAATTATTTTAATAATATATTTTTCACATAGGTGTATTTACACTATATTACAAGTATATACAGTCATAGTACAAAAAGTAGTAGGGGTTTATTTTGGCGGTTAACTATAAAGAAAATAAAACAATGACTATCATTCATCGTTAAATTAAGTAAATATATAATACGCAATTGTTTAAATAAAAAACTACTTAATATCATAAAAAATAGAAAAAAGCCGCTATATATTAATCTCTTCAATGAAAAATACATATTAATATTCTAATTAATGTTTAATTAGATTCGCAGTTGTACCATATAACACAATAACTAAGAAATAAAATTTATGAAAAACTAGTAACACATGATCATAAAATCAACAAAAAAGTCATTTGACTTTAATTAGTACATTTTCAATTTACTATAAATTTTTCCTAATAGACATTACAGGCGCTTTAAAACTTATTGCATATTTTGGAGCAGCATAAAACCTTCAAACTATAACCGAAGAATTACAATGTTTATTACAGAATGTACAAAAATGAAATTTTATTATATAAATATAAAGTATAAACATTTTTATTATAAAAAGTAGGTGCATATAATGATATTTATTAAAAATAAAACATTATGCTATAAATTTTTTTCAAATTAAAAAGCTGCCTAAAATGCACTTATGTTCGTGCAGACTTCATTTAACAAACGTAATGTATCAAATTGAATTTATTATCTTGCTGTATCATTATTTCTTGTTCTACAGGCGCTCTTTCATATATGAATGTAAATAGTTAAATCCATAGTGAATATTATAAGGACGGAATTATATTCCAGAAAACTCTATCGAGTTTATGTGGGTGTTGTTTCATTGTAAACGTTTTTTAAGCTCTACGCTAAAACTGAATCTAAAATTAGAATAAAAAATAAATATAGAACATAAACTACGAAACTACTAAAGTATTGAACAGTTTTGTTTCCATAATAGTTCGTTCATAAAAAGAATTCCACAGGCTTCCATATAGAAAACATTTAAAGATTTTAATAAAGTAGATGCAGAATAAACCATTGAAAAATTTGAACATACATGTAACAGACTACAATATACTGAAAAAAAGGAATTGCTTAAAATAGAAATTGTAGTTCATAAGAATAATATAACTACATACAGAAATGTTAATTCCAACATTTTTAGCAATATCCTCTTCTTTTATTTAAAAAAATAAATTTCTTACAACACACTGAAAGGTATTCATCCAAATTTGCCGCAAAATGTAAATTATAAAAGATAAAAATACATTTTAAAACAAATATAAAACAATTTTACAATAATCAATGGGGAGACGAATAGAAATAATTTTTAAATCATTTATTCCATATATATTTCAAAAGAATTTAATTTATATGTCTGTTAAGTTTGTACATAATTGTATGTGTTTCTATTTATAATTAATGTATCATTTTACTTTTCATGTGATAATAATACTTTCATTTTGTTTTGAACTTACATTGACTATTCAAATTATGACAGTTTTATAGACATTCTTAGGCACCTCGTTTAATACAAAACACTGCAATGTCTTTATTATAGTTAAAGCGTCGAAGCGTCCTTAGGTGGGTTTTTTTAATTTGTGATCTAATCAAAGTTTATGAAGGAAATGAGTTTGGTAAAACACAATCCATCTCTGGTTAACCTGATTACAGCAAACAATGGAAACAGCCCGTGTAAAAACTTAAATATATTAAATGAATGTTCTGCCTAGAAGAATTGCCACAATTGAGTACTGCGATAAGAATTCTGATACAAATATCAACCCAAACTCCGAGTCTTAGGAGGTAAGAGAAGGCAGAGGCTATAAATGCGAGCCATGAGGACAACGAGGACAATTAATTAAAAGAATTTAAGGAATTATCTGCTGATGTGGATCACAAACTATTCTTCTATACTAAAAGCGAGTATCGATATGACGAATATTTGAAAACTGAAAAAAGTTCTTTTACTTTTTTCAGCTGCACAATTGTTAGACATAACAAACAATGCATAATGTATGAAGCTATATCTATCAAGAAATAAGACATTCATGTTTCTTAGGGTGGGCATTTGTGAAGTTACCTTAAATAATATTCTGTTAAAATTGCCTTAAAGCATAATTCACAGAAATCAATGCTTTTGAAAAATCTCATTGAAAATGATTATTATTTACGATTTATATTTTATGAAACAGAGAAGTATGTAAGTATATTGCTTTAAGTTAAATATTTATTTTTTAAAATATTTGATCATATATTTTCAAAACAATATTTATCCTTATAGTGCATGCTTATCACATTGTCTTCGTGCACTTCTTTATATATTTAAAATATACTATAATGTTTACAAGTAAGATTTGATTTATTTATAGAACTCTTGCCAAATTTTCTTAGTATATTTTATATTTAAATCACAGCTATGATTTTTTGAATTATTTAAACCAAATTTATCATCAATACATATATGCCAATAAAGTTTGTGCAAAAAGTAATGTTCCTCTCTAATCACAGCTAAATATTAATACTAGCTTATATATAATACTGCTTGATGATTTGTCATATGTTGTAATCGAAAAATTAGCAATTGTGAATGACAAATTTTTCTTAAACAACCAATTATTCCATTAAATACAAGAGCTGTGAATTTAATTTGTTCTCGTTACTAAGTTATAATTTCAGTAACTTTGTTAATGAAATTATTTCTTAAACCAAATACATTGCAATAGTTGTAATAGAGTTTACAAAACGATATGCGCTTTTACAAATATTTTTACTGACAATATACATTCTCGATAGATTTATTGCGCATTTGATGTAAAAGATTTTTTTTCTAAAATTAAGACTTTGATTTTACTCAAATTTTTGTAATTAATTTAATGAAATTGTTTATCAATTACACACATAAAATATTGACAATTTTGTAAAGGTAAATGCAATTACATTTTGCACATAGATTCAAATGCAACCTGACAGTAAATGTAGAATATGTTTAAATTTGGAGCAGAAATTGATATATTGTTAGCACTATATGGTAATATAATGCTATCAAGCTCAAAAAGAACTTGAGTCATATCATACCTGCAATAGAATCTGTTAAACAAATGTACACAGTTAAAAACTATGTAAGAAATGTTTATGAACATTTTATATCTTTCCTTAAAATCTCTAACAATAAACTAAACTAGACATACAATGATGTGAATTTTATAAAAAGGTCTATTCATTTCTTATGAAGTCTAATTTTATTTTAATGCTTTATTATTTAGCTTGATTTCAATATTTTTCTTTAGTATATTATTAGTATGTAAAATAATTTATATAACTTTTCTTTTAATTTATCAAATTCTATTATTCAATTTGCCAAGTTTACTTTATATTCCAACATTTGTTCATATTAATTCAGTGAATTTAGTAACAATCCATTAAATATTTCCTTTGCTCTTATACAATACTACACAAAAATTTTGCAAACAAGCAAATTTCATCAAATTTATAATACACTATTCGGAACTCTTGAAAATTTAAAAATATACAATTTAACTAATTTGATGGTTAGGCGTACATAACTATTGAAACAATTATAAAACAAAAAATGTCAACATATAAATGACCACTCGCCTCCTTGCTATTAGGCAACACTCTCTTACTTTCTTGCAGTACCTTTGAAATAGTCTATATTAATACTGCACCTAACTAGAAATATTTTAAACACTTCTAAAAATAAGCGGGATAAACCTACAATAATTTTTATATTAAATATACATAATTTTGTAAAGTTTTTAATTTATAAACCAATATATGATTTGGAAAATGCAATTCCAGCAATAAAGAATGTTTAAAAAAATTACTATAAATCCACAAAAAACAAACTGCTATTTTAGAGCAGATTCTGCTTTCATTGAAATGATCTTAATTAAGAAAAAATAAATTTGGGTTGAATCTATTTCGTTAAATATATTACAAAAATCCACTTATAAATTCAGTAAGGAAAAAATAAGTTTGGTTATATTAAAAAATTTCCTCATAAAAAAGTGTAATCTATAACAAACTCTAAAATTGTATAAAAAAAAATTATTCACTAAAATAAACACAATAAATAGTTTTCTTTTCTATTATGGAGGGTTTCATTTTCGTACATTCTGTATGATTATTACGTTTTAATAAAAATATTTTGTATTGAATAAATAATATATTAATAAAATTAAATTATATATACGTAGGGGAATTTTGAAGTGTTGCGTTACAAGCATCGCATTTCTTATTACTTTTAGGATTGACAAGAGTACATTTAGAACACTCTGAACCACCGATTTCCATTTCTTGATTAAGAACTTTTCTACTTTTACTACAAATATCGCAAATACTTTTAGAATTATCATTTAAGTACGTACATGTTGAACATTGCCATTTTTCAGAATCCACTTTATGCACAATTTCTTTTTCTTTAGTTATTTCCACACATTTAACAATTTTTTCTGGAGGCTTATTTTTGTTTTGATTAACCTTCAATTTTCTCAAATCTAGTGTTTTACTTGTTTGACGTGTTTCAGAATCATCTAATTTCTGTGGTATGGAAGCTGAATTGCTCTTACCATTTATAGTGGCTTTTTTAGCTAATTCTTGTGTTGATAAATTATCATATGAACTACTTAACGCTTCATTAGATACTTTCCAATCACCATTATTATCTGGTTTCTTTGTTGTATCATACAGTTTCAGTTTTTCAAGGGCTTCATTTATCTTCATAGGTCTATCACTTACTCTTAATTCAGGTTCTTTCTGTCTACTTTCTCTACGATTTGTAGTCAAAACATCACCTCTTTCTCCCAAATCTTTTGAATAACCTTGGCTTTCTAGATTTCTGTACACATAATCCCAACTTTCAAAAGTTCCTGTTACATCATCTTTATCATATGTTTTTGGAGGGCTACCAACTTTTACCTCAACAGGGCTTTTATTATAATTTTCATTTGAATTATAATTAGTTGTTGGAGGTTTATTAATCCCATCAGTTAAGTCATAATTTGGCCTTGATGTCGGTTCAATTTCTATTAATTGGGCTGTTGGTACAGGAATTACACATGGCGATTGAACATACCCATTACAATAATAAGTACCATTATAAGGCTGTTTCATTACATGGCCATAAACATTGGTACTAGCACTATTGCAAACAGGAGGAAGTAAACCACAAGAAGTATAATTGGCAGGGTAATAGCCATTATTATAAACATATTGTGAAGGTGTTATTACGGCCTGTGGTAATGTTATGGGTAAATGTGCATGACTTGTAGCTAAAGGTGGAAATGAATGATTCGAAGGTAAAGTAGGAGAAATAAGGTACTGATGATGATGATTAGAATATCGAGTGTTGTTTGTAATATAATCTGTGTTGCCCTGGGAATAAGATTTATGTTGTTCTTGAAATTGACGTTGTTGAATAACATATTTTAAACATTCTATAGCTTTCCTTGGACTACAAAGATGGTCTTTGCGAAATTCTAAGACTTCTAGCCAGCTTATTTTATATGATGTTGACACTTCTTCCCATATTTCTTTTAGTATCTAAAAGAAAATATAGTCCATATTGACATATATAATTTATTAATTTATCACTATCCCAATTGCATTAATTTTTATAGCAATATATAAAACAATACAAAAAAAGAAAAACATACCTGACACTCAACATAAGCAACTAGAGAATCCTGAGAAACATATTTGACAGTGTCTGGACAAACAGGTCCTTCTAATATTAAAATTCCATTCTCAGCATGTTTATATCCCATTGCTTCAAACATAATTTCAGCTCCTACTAAATTAGCTTCTATTTGATGTTTATAGAAGCCAGAGTATGTCTAAAGGACAGATAAAATTGATCGTGTTCTAATTTATATTATTACCACTTACTTTAATTTCTCGATATTCTTGTCTCCATGGTTGAGAAATTAAATTTCCAGCATACATTCCTATTGCATTCCATCCTAGAGCAGCTCTATAGCCACTAAAATCTTTTTTCCTACTGGCCGACCTATGCAATACTTCAGCAGTCTCTTTAAAACAGAATTTTTGGTTATGAGGTGCTATACACAAGAATTTCTTTATACAATCATCTAGTTTATCTTTATGCTCCAGTTTTTGAGGACTTTCTTCCATTTCCAAGTAACTTAAATGCAAGGAATTAATTTTTGCCCATAATTCTGGCGTTCTGTCACGAATATAGTAGCTATCCATTATTACCATATTAACATAAACCCAAAGGTTCTTTAAAATTTACTATTCCTTCTATTCTACCTAAAATTAATAATTTACAAATTAGTAATTTTGTTTACAGAAAACGTTATATTTTAATTTTACATAACCTAGATAACCCATTTCCATAGCATAATTAGTACTGTTATTTATAGAATTGGCATATCTAATTATAATAGTTTCGCAAAAGGAATGTAATACTATCAACCAACAAAACCTAACTATCTTAGCACGCAAAAAGTTAAGCTAATACTTTAAACATACTGAATTTATTGTACTATATAATACATACCTGCATAATAATTAAGACCGATCTCATAATATAATTTTCAAATTTTGCAAATAGGAAAACAACAGTTATCTGATTTATAAATTATTAGTCACTTCTGTTTTGATCTACATATATGTGGAACTTTTCCAGCTGAGTAAACACTTGAAAAAAAATTAACTTTATAACACTAGCGGGAATTATAAAAATCATAAACATAAATTTGTCAATGTCATTTTAGCAAAATCAGTCAAAATTAAGAGTGATATAGTATCATATATATCTATATAAGATACATTTTTAAAAATTTTCGAGTACAATAATAACCAGAAATAAATAAAAATGGGTGACATTAAATTGTCAGATATGAAGGCCACTTATTTTCCACCATCTCTGCAACCTACCTTTATGGGAGCTAGTCCACCAATCAAAAGTGGTTATGGATCCTTGTATGAATCTGGAAATATAACACACTTCCAGAATTATAGGAACGAAAATTTGTCCAAATTTACTGTAATTATATGAATTAGTATTAATAGAGCAGTAGTAGTAGAAGCTCTTCTAGTAATAGCAAGAAATATTTTAATTTAATAATACAATGCTTGTTAATACTTAAAATAACATATTTTGAGAAATTTTTATAATCTGATAAGTTTAAAAAAACTTATTGTATCTAACTAAACCCCATGCAGCATCTATCTTTTCAAATTCAAGTATTTTCGAAAATATCTTAAACTTATGCTTCCACTTCAAGAAGAATCACTTATACTATGGTCATCTTTTTACATATTAAATATATTTTCAAACATATACTATTCAGAAAGAATTTTAAAAGGTCGACAAATAGGATTTGATTTTAATATTAAAAAAAAACCTAATTAGATTAGATATGATCAGTCACATGATCAAAAAAACTTAATTTTTAAAGTTAGTATTAAAATAATTCATTTATATTTCATGGTAAATCAAAAAACAATTTAAGTTTATTATATATATATATATATATATATATATATATATATATATATATATATTATATATATTTTACATAACCTAACCTTTTTGATCATGTTAATGTATTAAAATTTTTTTTTAATATTAAAATCAAATCCTTATATTTTAAAATTCTTTCTGAATAGTATATGTTTGAAATATATTTAATATGTAAAAAGATGACCATAGTATAATATATAATATATATATATATATATATATATATATATATATATATATATATAACATTCATTTAATGTACATAACTGATATAGTCTAAAATATTTATGAATTTTCGGACTATATCTAATTTCTTATATCTTATTTCCATAAGAAATGTATTGTTTTGTCTATTTTACTTCAAACATTAAATTTAAAAAGCAATTATAGTTTATACGACCACAAATTTTAGGAAAGATCTGAACAGTAGGAAGTATACCACACCAACGAACAGTTCAGGAAACATTGGATTCATACAATATGTCAGAACGAGACAGATACTTTTGTTTTGCAATATCTTATACGGAAAGGATACATTTAGTATGATAATGACTGCCCACATTCCCTTACACATAAGCACAAGATTCCCCTTCCATTCTAATTACAAAGACACTCCAATACTACTTAATTGTTCACATGAAATGTTAAGTCTTACGTATGTCTTTTCTCAGTATTTACAAGCATGCCTCTGCTAATTCCGCATCTAGTCAGGCTAATAGGTAATCAACATTTCTTTTTATATAGATTTTGCAACGGAAACCAAATCGTTTACCGGTATGGTATGCATGAAAATAGAATTTACTCACAAACATATATGTTATTGAATCGTGAATACTTTAGTCATTTATAGATTATTCATTTTGGTGTTATCATTATTTTGATTTCGTTACGTTATCATTTTGATTCCGAACATGTAATATGTAATTAAAGATATTCCAAACGACACCAAAGTTAGAACAGAAATATTATTGGAATTAGGAATTACGCGAAGTTTTATAACTCATATTCGCTTGAAACGGTGACAGACAATATAGGATTCATGCAGTGAAAAACTTTCAATGTCAGCAACAACAGAGAGACCCACTTACAAAAAAATGAAAATGATGATCAATCAAAAAACGCAAGAGATTGCAGGAACGTTAAACATTCATCATTCCAGCGTTCACGACCACATAAGAAACGCGATATTTTGGATCCTCAAAGAAGTGCAGATCTTAAACCTAAGGAAAACGATCTGTTTGAAGCGACTGATAACTGGTGATGAAAAGGATTGCCTACGACAATGTGATGCAAAAATGGTTTTGGTCCCGATCTAAACATTGATCTCAAATGTCATTGAAAGCAGACATTCATCGAATAAAGGTTATATTTTCAGTGTGATAAGATTTTATAGGTATTGTGTTATATTGGGTCATACCAAGGAACAAAGCAATTAATTCAAGTGTGTGTTGTTGATAATCGAACAGTTTTAATGAATTTATCAACCAGCGCTCGTTAATAGTAAAGGAGTGGTATTTCATAACGCCAATGCGAGACCACGCATCGAACCTTGCGCTTTCATACATCCACTAGTTTCGTTCTCTCTTGCGTAGCGTAACTTTCGAGTCAGATAAGACTGTGAATCAGCGCTTTGAACATTTTTCGTGAATAAAGACAAGTCCATCTATGTAAGAGGAAGTATGAAGCGCACTGAAAAATTTGTTGAAAAACTGATATATATTTAATTACACTTTTTCATATTAACAAATAACATGAAAAACCGAGAAAATATGTCATGATTTTTCTAACAACCCAATATTTTGTCAAGCAAGCAAGTAATCAATGCCAAAACATCTTAGTTTTGCTTCTATTTGTATACTCTTTAAAATATCTTCGATCTTAAAGACAACTCCCTCAACTTCAAGTGAATCTGTCTATATTCCTTGGGCAAACCTTAGTATATATAATCGACAATATTTGAAACGCTTTCAAAACAATTATGTATTCTTCTTAAAGTAGTAATATTAATGCTTTTAAAAGCAATTCATAAGAAAACTTGCAGTGATAGCAAGCTACAGAAAAAACAAAATATTTGTTATTTAATCTTAGGAAAATAATAAATGAAAAAACAGTATTTTACTTTGTCAAGAGTGGGAATTCCAATGTAATTAATTTTGTCATTTCCGTCAGTAAAGATAAGATAGCAACCTGTCTATCTAATCTTTACTAGTGAAAATACTTAATATAAAAACCAACGATAAAACTTTGTTTTATCATTCGGTTACTATACTTTTTTTATTGTGACAACCGGATTATCAACATATGTACATATTATGTACATAGGCATTAAAAATATAACAAATACATGAAATTCCAAATTTGCATTCATACACTTACAGATTTGTATTTGTACATTCATTATTTTTCCTGTGTGTTAATTTTATTTCAAATGTCAGTATTATTATTATTATTCTATTATGCAAATAAAAAAGATCAACTTTTAATCAGAAAATCCTAATTTTTGCCTTTCTTTCCCTATGGAGTTAAATCCTAGGTGGATTCGAGCCTTTCCAGTCCTTCTCCATTATTCCCATCTATTTCGAGATATCTTCTCCCAACATTTTCTACACATCGTTCTTGATGTTCCGGCATCGTTAATGAATCTTTCTTATTTCATCATACCAGTCAAACTGTATTTTTCGAAACTTATGAGAATTTTTTAGTAAAAACTAGGACGGAATTTAGTACAGTCTAGTGTGAACTACAAAAAGCTATGAAGCAGATAATTATATTCGAAGAGGCTTTTTCATTTTATAAAATAACAATTCACAAATTATTTATTTGAATTTGATAGACTCCAGAAGTTGGATTAAATGAAAAAACAAGAATCTCCGTTCAAATTTTATGTTCATCACCACTTAAGCAGCAATTATTCGTTCAGATCTACGTTTAACTATCTCTTAACTCTCCAACATACTTAAAATATCTGTTAGAAAGGTATTTCACAAACTTGGACAAACATTTAAACATGTCTAGAGTTTATGGTTGTACATACATAGCTATTCCTGTGAATCGAATGTTGTTGAAACTTTGAAGGTGATTTTGAAGAAGCAGGTTTCCGTCATGTTCTTTTTATATAAACAGCACCATAGGATAAGATGATTGCATTACAAGTGAACTATGTAAAACATGATGGAGTATGGTTGTTTAAAATTAATAACTAAAGTTTTGGCAGTATAATATAATGCAGTTCTGCTCACATTATCGTAGGCGTGCGTAAAATACACAGAAAATTGATTAATAATCGTATTGTGTTCCCACACATTCTCCAGCATATACAAAATTACATAGAACTGGTCAGTATTAGCTCTAATCATCTTAAATTCTGCTTTGCGTATTTCTCGATTATGAAACTATCCAACCTTATATCCGTAAATATTTTTATACATAGCATACAATAAAAAGTGTCCTTGTCGTTTTGTAGCCCGATACACGCGACATTTCTACGAACCACTTTTACTATATTCTGTCAAAATTTTAACAGTAACAAGTGGAACTGGATATTGTTTAAGTTTTTAACTGATCACATTTCAGATACAGTTTAAATTTGTTGAAGAGTCAACTTAGGGTAAGAAGAGTAAGCCGGGTAGCAAATCTACATCAAAAAGTCGGCTTGGTTCTTGTTAAACAACTTTAAAAAAATACTTGATATTCCTATGCTTTCACATTTCGATCCAAACTTAATATTAGCAGCAACCACCTTGTTAATAGTTTTTGACAGTCTTGGCCCCACATTATCTGCTCCTATCACCAAATTGAAATTGTGCAACGTTGAAACTAGTTACGACTTTCAAACGAGCATTGTCAGCTTGGACACGCTCAATTCTAGCTGTAAAATAGGACCCGCGTGTCTCAAGTTGCTCTATTTCCTTAATGTCAATTCTTCAATCGCTATAAACAATATCATTAATTTCATTAATAATTTCCGGAGTTATCGAAGTTTTTATGAAACTAGTTGTATATCATCCTCGATTCTTATATCACTACGTTTAACTTGAGTCCTCCGGAGACAAATTTGGATTTAGAAACAGCATTGTCACAAAAAAAAATTCGAATTTGTTTATTCCTTTATAAAATAGATATTGGATTGCATCACTTAGAATTACATGACAGCCCTATACAGCCTCCCTAATATTATGGTCACGCTTTCAGAGCTAGTACTGTTGTCGTGCAAACTAGTTTATGCACTTTAAAATTTTCTATTTACACACTTCATCACATTACTATAATGTTCTAATAAAATATCAGAAATTAGCTACATTTCACAAGTCACCATAATAAAAGTGGCAGAATTAGAATATGACGCCTAATTTTATTCTAAAGATGATGTTGGTTGTTGAATCTTATTTTCCACCGTACAGTAATTTATTAATTGGATTTCAATACATTTAACTACCACACGTTTCTGTTGAAGATGCCTCCATATGAATGGGGTTTCATGAATACTCCATACACACCTAGACCCGATATTTCAATCAGTGGAAAAGTTACCAATTGGAATAAAGTGCTACAAATGCCCAGGCCTGAATATTCAATGTTAGATGCTGGAAGACAACAAGAAGTAGATGATTTTTATAAGGTAATTCCTAACATAATAAACTATTATAACGAGTCTTCCAATAGGGACTGCCGAACTTTGACAGTTGATAGCGGCCATATTGTTGAAGCTACATCTGTTGAATTGGCTGTTATTTATTCAGTCTGTTTTGCCAAATCACCATTGACGGATATAGCGTTCAACAACACGTGCAAATGAAAAAATTGTTTTATCGAAATACGTGTTCTGTTCGGGCAACGTTCCGTGTGCTTCGCCCATTTCACGGTCGCCATAATTATCCTACCGATAGAACTATTCGCAATGTAGTGGATAAATTTGAATCCACTGGTTCAGTAAACAATGAAGCAATGCCTGTATGACGCTGTTCGTGAGAGTGTGCAGGAGAATCCTAGGCAGTCGATTTCGCATCGCTCACAAGAACTCGTCCTTTCGCAGACTACGACTTGGGAAATTTTGAGTCTTGACTTAGGCCTGCACCTGTACAAAATTCAACTGACCCAGGAGCTGAAGACAAACGACCATAGATAACGACGTGTGTTCGCTGAATGGGCCCAGGAACAGTTGGAAACTGACCTTAATTTTCATCAAAAAACCATCTTCAGCGATGAGGCTCATTACTGGATAAATGGACACGTCAACAAACAGAATCGTCGAATTTGGAACGATACCAATCCACATGAGATCCAAGAGCGTCCAACGCATCCCCAAAAGAATTTTGGGCTGGCGGCGTCATCGGTCCATATTTCTTTGGGTACGAGGTTGGCCAGGCCATCACAGTCAACGGCGAGCGCTATAAGTCCATGATTACCAACTTCTTTTGGCCTGAATTGGATGATACGGACATCAACGACATGTAGTTTCTACAGGACGGCGCTACGTGCCACACAGCTCATGCCATATTGGACATTCTGCACTAGCGATTTGAGGGTATGGTCATCTCATGAGGAGGTGATGTGAATTGGCCACCGAGATCATGCGATTCGACCCCGTTAGATTTTTTCTTGTGGGGTTTTCTGAAGTCGCTGGTCTATGCAAATAAGCCACAAACCACGGCGGTCCTCAAAGCCAACATAACCCATGCCATCGGTCAAATTCAGCCTGATTTATACGCTAGAGTCATGGAAAATTGAACATTTTGTATGCGCGCTACCTAGCAAAGCCGCGGCGGACGTTTGTACGGTGTTATATTCCATACATAATGGCATCGATAGGCCTTTCAAACGAATAAAAAAATTCGATATCTCACAAACCCTTTGTTTTATTTAAATGTATAGATAGGTGGTGCGTAATGAAAGACCTGTTACTTAAGACATATTATATTTTATATTCTTAACTTTTAAACTTATATTCGTTAAACTTTTGGCAAATTGGAAATAGTTTTAACTATCAAATTTAAAAATCGCATTACCAATGCCTAAGAATGAAAAATCATTAAAACGTTTTTAATGTGTCCTTAAAATTAAATTATTTTAATGATTAAGCTTCAGTAACCGATTTTTCCAAAATTTTCAATTAAATAATACCTTTGCTATTCTGCGTTCTTAATTATCTAGTGATTTTTATAAAAACATTCCAAACAAAGAAAACATCGTTATTTCTATCTAAGTAAGTAATTATTGTTATTATGTAGAGCAACTATTCAAATGTCGTTAAAACTACTGCTACACAGCCTGTCGCAGAGAAAACTGGACTTTTTTAAAATAGTAATTTTTAGTAATGCCACCTATTAAAAAAAATATGCGTCGGTAATGTAGATCTTTCAACAATGTTATGTCAAAATATTATGACATTTGCATTGTTAGAAGCAGAGAAATTGTGCATAAAGTAACAGTGCGTATTTGGCATTGGTCAAAAAATTAATTTCGGACAAAGAGTCAATATCAAGTTCTGTTTCCAACTCGGTAAATCGTTTACTGAAACGTTTAATTTGATGAAACAAGTGTCTGGCGATGCGTGTTTATTACGTATGAGTGGTATAAACGATTTAAAAACGGTCGTACGGACATAAATGACAACGAATATCCTGGTGCAAAAAATCTGTGGTTAGGGAAAATAATATCGAAATTGTGCGTGAATTTATCAGAAATGAGACGAAATTTTCATTGCGATACGTGGGAATGGAATTCAATATTTCCAGAGATCTAATTCATCACATTTTGACAAATCATTTGGAACTGAGAAAGATTTGTACAAGGTTTATACCACACAAGCTAACTGAATTCAACATTGTACAGACTTGATTAAAGACTCAAAAAAGGACGAAAGCTTTAGGTATTCTGTTGTAACTGGCGATGAGATGTGGTGTTTTCAATATGGTTCAGAGATCAAGCGTCAAAGTTCTGAATGGAAATATCCAAGCGAAGAAAGACCGAAGCCGTTTGGAGAAGTCAAAAGTGAAGACGATGTTGATTTGTTTTTATGATTCGATAGGCATATCGCACAAAGAGTTTGTACCAACTAGCTGTTATATTATCTTGGTGTTACGAAGCGTCTTTTGGCGCGTATTCGTCGTACGTCCAAACTACATTTGCCGATGAAAGGACAGCGTTATGCCAACGTCGAAGCTATTAAAAAGGCGTCGACTGCGATCTTGAAGGACATCTCTAAAGATGAATTTTTTAAAAAGTTGGGTTTTCTCTGCTATAGACTGTAATTTTAAGACACATGTTTAAAATCTATGACGAGGTGGCTTACTTTTAGTAATATACTAATAATTTGAATTTATTTTTTAATACATTTTCTATTTCTTAAAAATTCAAGTAATTTTAAAGATCTCTCAAATTATATTGTCGACAGAGTTAAACATACTTATTTTACCATGAAGAAATTGAGTATACGCTTAAGATTTTGGTGTATGTAATCGCTCACTTTCTGTTCTTATTGTTTTGTCGTCACCATTTAATATTAACATAAATATAAGAAGCTTTTAAATTAATGAAAGTTTAACTACTTTTGTTTTATTCAAATAGTTATTTTGGATTTATATAAATTATTTACTTCAAGAAAATCATTATTCATAAAGATAATAATAAATAAGATCAAACAGACCATTATAAGAAGACCAACAAGAATATCAGAGAGACAGATTTACTGGATTTGTCATTCGCCAAATAACGGAAACAGCAATAAAATATAACGTACCAGTATTTATGCACTTCATAAACCTAAGAAAAACAGTCGCTAAAGTACTGATATAGAACATCTTAGAAATAATGAAAGATTCAATTACTTAGGCGTACGAATATCTGGGGCTGCTTAACCGCTGACAAGAGAAACAAAACAAAAAAAACAGCTAGAATATCAGAATGTTTGAAAAATTTCATCTAAAAAAATAAAAATCTGACTACAGAATCTAAAACTAGAATATTTAAAAGATACGTAAGACCTATCATGACATATACAGAAGAGACAACCTTAAGAACTTCGAGTTTAAAAGTTAATGTTAGATTGAGGATGTCGTGCAATGGGTAATAAAACGTAGGCGTAATTGGCGTAAAAAACTCTCATGGAATTGTATCATAAGCGTTTCGCATTTGCCTAATAACATTTAGTTATAATATGTTGTTTAAAACTGAATAAATGAATTTATTAAAATCTAAGTAACCGTATAAAAGGTATTCGAATAGTTCATACATTTGCCTAACTCTGTATTTATTTGTATATTAATCAAAATTATTAAAAAAAACCTCTTCTGAAAAGTAAATATTTCACGTAAAAAGTTTTGGATTTAATTCTCACATGTTTGAAAGGGCTTTTAATTTATGTAAAATACAGAATTTAATAAATTGAACAACAATATATAGATGCAGTTTTGTATCTCTTTATAGAAGAAATTGAATGAGCTATAAATTTACACAATTCGAATCTCTTCACATTAATAATATTTGTAAGTGGAAATGTACAGATCTACCTTAAAAGATCCTATTGACACATATCTAACTTTTTCTACAAATTGTACGTTCCTCGAGTAGATCTGGAATCGTCAACAGAGAATTGACAACTAGCCTATAAACATTTAACCAGTATCTAACGTGTAGACCGATCTCAAGTCCTAAAAAACGTGTATACAACGATAAAAATTTATCGAGTCAGATAGATACATGAGTTTGGAAAAATGTTTTACTACGATACTACGATACTAGTCCATATCATATTCGATGTTAATAAAATGTCATATAATTATGTTGCACTTAAAATAACATAATCTCAAATATTTGAATAAAACAACTTCTAGGCTGCTCAGATGCACAGGGATCAATATAAAGACCACACTGGACAGAGACATCCGCTTAATTACTTCAAAAATGGTGAATACAAGTTTCAATGTCCACCTGATCCTACTAGGTAAAGAAAGTTTATTGAAATTGTTCTACTAAAGTTTAATAATTTGCTTTTCAGCACTTATCTCAAATTTCCTCAATACTACGTCAAATACAGAACTCCTCCTGTTTTACCGCTTACTTTACGTAGAACCAATCGTATACCTTCCTTGCCAGAAAGAGCACTTACTGGACGGTTTTCACCTTATAGCGATATATCTTACAAAAGATAAATACATATATGTATGCATGTTCTATTTGTCTCTAATTGTAAACTGTTAGGTATAAAGTATTTGTTCCATGTTATTTGTAAATAATTTTAATATGATATTTTGTGTCACAAAACAATTTTTGGAAATAAAAACAGATTTCGTATTTTTAGTTTTAGTTTAAAATATAAAAAATACTTAACCTTTAAACTTTTTGGTAAATTATGATTAATAATTTAAATAACTTTTTTGCGGATGAAAATATAAATTAAATAATGAGCTGCACTCACTTAAAAATTACTAAGAGAAGACGAAAACGTCAGATACAAAAATAGTCAGTTAACTCTCAAGATGTAGCAAGATAGGATAAAAAGTCACAATAGCTTCACTGTCAAGACTAATCTAAACTAACAATGGGATAATATGTAAAGCACATGCTAATAATAAAATCAAAATAAAGTAGCACAAGATCTGTCCAGTGTATTACGAAATCTAACAGAACTACTACTGTTCACTCAAGGCTTGATCTATTTAAAGACAAAAGCAAACGGAATCAAAAATCCTACAAATTATTATGCTATAATCTGTAATAATAATATCAGCAATAAAAGAACCTTGACCAATAGTGAAATAACGGGTGATACATTTGGAGGTACTTTTTTCAAACATAAAAAAAATAAAAACTTCAATTTTATCGGATATTTTTATTATCATACAAAAGAACTATTTTTAACATTTATTTTTTAAAAATTATTTCCTCAAATGTTGGCCGTAACTGCCGCTAACATAGTCTATTCTGAAGTTCCAATTTTCGATGACGCGTTCGAGCATTTCAAGTAGTATTTGGTGAACAACGCGAGGAATGTTGGTTTCCAATTGCTCAATTATAGTTGGCTTATTCATATAGACCTTGAACTTTACGTAACCCCAAAGGAAAAAGTCTAAAGGTGTGACATCACTAGATCTAGACGGCCATTACACAGGTCTAATACGTGAAATTAAATGTTCACCAAATTGTTCTCGCAATGAAGATTCATGGCCTGCGTGACAAGTAGCGCCGTCTTATTGGAACCAAATGTCGTCGATATCACGGGCTTCAATTTCAGGCAGCAAATAGTCCGTTATCATGGCGCGATAACGAGCGCCATTCAAATTACGTTGCGACCATCTTCATTTTGAAGAAATATAGACCGATCATTCCACTTACCCATAAACTACACCAAACCGTGGTTTCGTCTGGATATAATGACAGCTCTTGAACCTCTTCGGGTTGCTGTTCACTACAAATACGGCGATTGTACTTATTAGCGTAGCCATTAAACCAGAAATGAGCCTCATCGCTGAACAAAATTTTGATCGAAAACAGTGGATCTCCTTCAAGCTTTCCAAGAGCCCAAAGGCTGAAACGGTGACGATTCGAAAGGTCGACCGCTTTCAATTCTTGAACGAGTTGAATTTTGTATGCTTCTAAACGAATATCCTTACATAAAATACGCCAAGCTGTGGCATACGACAAGCCAAACTGTTGTGATCTATGTCGAATCGATTCTTCACGGTCATCGCATACACTCTCAGCTAATATCGCTATATTTTTTTCACGACATGCTAGATGTGGCCTATTTGGACGCGTATTATCCAATAATGAAAATAGCGTTTCAAATTTTTCGATGGTATAACGAATTGTGCGTTCAATAGTCGATTGATTACGTAGACAATAAGTTGCTCTAAACGCACGAAACATATTTCTCATGGAACGCTGATTTTCGTAATTCAGCTGAATAATTTATAGATGCTGTGCCGGGCTGAGTATAAAATGTCAAATAATTCTGAACTAAAATAGCGTGAAAATTTGACACGACTCACCCTCTATCTGTTAAAAAATTGCTATTGAAAAAACTAACCATTAATTAATATTTAAAAACATTTTCCTTTGTTTCGCGTGACATCTTGCAAGGGCTAGCAAAGCATATTTCTTTTTAAATCAATAAAACAATGATTTAAAAATTATTAATTAGTATATATTTAATTTTTCGCGTGAACGAAATTTATTTCAGCGTAATCAACGTTTCGTGCCTTTATTAAAAACGTTTCACTTCAAATATTAAACTCAAAGTTATGTCTAAAACACGTATCAATATTGAATTTAAGGGAATTTGCCACAAATTGAAAATTTTGGGAAAAAATTTTTTCATATAATTTGGGTTGAACATGCTAAATCAAAATAAAAAAATTTCCATAAGCAAAACTGAGTATATTATATTTTTGCAAATTATTGGTGTTGATAGTTAACATTTGTGGACAACTTAATTCTATTATTACATTGGTACTAGTCTAATGAAAAACTCTTAAATGCTTTTATTGACATTATTTACATTTTATCAACTTAAATATTACATTGGTACATTAATATAAATAATCATTACTTTATGTAACATAAAATAATGGTTCTTTCTATTTTATTTACAATAAATAATAAATATACGGCGATATATATAATTACGTCGATCAATTTGCAATTGTACATGTACATAATAATATAGAAAAATGAATTATGGGATATTTAAATATTTTATTTGCGGTGTTAAAATAACTTTTTTTATTTTAGAAATAAAATAAATAATGTATAAATATCTTCCTCTAGCAAATATATAATTTAAAATGACGAAAATTATTTTTGTATAACAACTACAGTTAAACAAAATATCTTTGGACATTATTAATATAATTATAATTAATATACTACTGTAGGCAAAAAATAGTAAAACTTTCTAATTTAAATTTCGCGCGAAAACCCATTCGTCGAAATATTTTTTTCTAGGTTGGCATGACTGTCGGTGATATCTGTGCCAAATGTCACATCAAAATAATCATTAGTGTTTAGTATACGCTTGTCTTTCTGAAGTACAAAAAGTGCATTCGGCGATTTTTACAATGAGTGAAATTATTCAACCTAGAAGTTCCATTAAATTTTGTGTACGGAATCAAATTTCTGGTGCCGAAACGTTCAGAATGTTGCAAAAGGCCTTAGGTGAACCACGAACCACGTCCAGGACGGCCATCAACATCAACTGATGATCAACACGTCAATAGAATCAAGGAATTGGTGCTTGAGAATCGACAATTAACAGTCAGAGACCTTACCGGCACCGTTGGAATATCGGAAGGATCGGTGAAAACCATTAATTAAGAATTTAAAAATGATGAACAAAGTCTTACTATTTTGTGCCCAATAATCAATATAAGTAACGATATAGTTTTCTTTTACTGGACATGGAAAAAAACAGCAATTTTCAGAACGTTCTTGAATATACAAAATAAAAAAGACTGTTTCATATATTCTGAAATAATATTGGTTACTTATTTATAACATTTACTAACATTAATAAATATTTTTATATCGTAAATGTAAAGGCACTCTCGAAGTCTTCCATTTTTCCTATAGCATGTGTAAACTCAAGTTGGCCAATACTACCATTATTTTCAATATCCATGGAAGACAATAACTATAAGAATAAATTAAAAATTAAGATAGGATATCAATGTATTCACTTTACTTTCGTAATAAGATTACATATGAGTATGAGTCAAACAGCGAAAATGATGATAACATAACTGAGAAATAACATAAAAATCTTAAATTTGTCATCAATCAAATTTGATTCGAACATAATTGAGGTGCTATACTATAAAATAAGAATCTCTTAAAAAATATTAAAGTGGTCAAATAAGCAAAGAGTATGATTTATTTAGCAAAAATTGAACCTTCCCACATATATAGTCAAGTTATCCGAGAAAAATTATATAAATTGAGATTTCAGGTTGTAAGTCACTCAGCCTATTCCCCAGATCTAGTCCCAAATAGCTTCCACTTATTCCCCAAGCTTAAGCTTTTCATCGCTGGAAATAAGCTTTGATGGAATATAGAACTTACTTCTATAACGGAATCGTATTTTAAGAATCTTGAGAAGTAGCAGTATAAAAAGGGTTGGGTCACACTTCAGCACTATTGATCCAATACAATGAAGTTGAAGGAGAATATGTTGAAAAATAATAACAAAAAACTTAATGTCATAACCCATTTGTTCCTCTGGTGTTTTGCTTCCCGTCAAATCATCCTCGCACATACAACGTACATTATCGCTCACGGAAGTTTGAACATTGATTTAAATGTACAAAATCATTAAAATGTCAGATTTGATGTGGAAAAATTCATAAATCATAATAAATCATTCTTTCGTGACTCGTTCTTCGAAAGAAAATTGGACTGGTTTGACCGAATACTTCGAACATAGATTCGTCGGTCTCTAAAACCTGTTTCCACCTTTCGACTGTGTTTCTGCCCATTGAACTCATTTCTGTCGGTTACCTCCTGAAGATTTGCTTCTTGAAGTCGCCGATTCACTATAATGTGTAAATTGTCATTGTTATTGTACTGTCACGGTTGCGATTTATTTCAACGGTAACATTGTGTACAGACAGCTTCCTATTGCGCTTACTAATCAGCTTTTTTTTCCTTCACATCATCATGAGAAGTGATTCACATTGACCCCGACCACATATGGTGTTCCGTATTTCCAGTTCTATTGCAAGAGCAAATAATGGCGCAGATTACTTATTTTTAACTCTTATAAATTTCCCTCATTAAGAGGTTTTCCTGACAAAATGCAATAATTACTTCATATTTTTCACTATTTGTAAAGTTTTCGTGTGGCATAATGCAAATTATTTTATTCGAAATAACAGGTACTCGCACAAAGACGAAAGGGGTACTCGCACAAAGACGAAGGGGGTAAACCCATGTAGAATGGGTGCGTAAGATAAACATTTTCTATCTAATTTTAGAAATTATTTTCGTTATGTGTACGAAAACTTTTGTGATATTAGATAGAATGCTTACAAAATCGTGTTGTAGTTTTAAATAACAGCCATCGTATTGTTATTAGAACTTTTTAAGGTTGCCAAATGGAAGTAAATATGCTGTATCATAAGAAGGCATCTAATTTTCTCCCGGCACGATAGGTCAAGGTCGATTATAGTAAGCATGTATCTACGTACCAACAATCAGATTGCGAAACGAATGTTAACAACCGGCGGTGTATGAAATAAAGAAAAATTAATAATTTAAAATTTCTGAAACACTCGTTCATATGTATATGTGATTACATAGCGCGAAGTGGACGTTTGCACCATTAGGTTGTTTCCACATTTGTCTCGATCAACAATGTTCGCTGCGATGAAAAAATGTTCTTATATCTTGGGAAGACCATTCGACATCGACTAATGTTTAGCACATGTTTAATTAAAATAATCTTTATAAATATATAACGGGTCTATAGAAGCACAATCACAAATTTATTTTAATCTGGTAAAAACAAGATATTTGCTTATAATATTCTTGAAGTTTCTTTGTCACTTATAGTACATAGCAATGAGTGTACATTGTTCAATATTTGCACTAACGACACAACACAGTATTCTGCAATTTTTCTATTACGTCAAATAATCATATATAATTGTTGTAAATAGTTTTTAAATCTGTTTTAAAGAGTGTATCTTGAAATCTTATCTGACTTTCCTAAATAGCCTTCATCGGGATTGGATTGTAAAATCAATATGGGAATGGAAATAAATAATAATAAAGAGCCGCCTTCAACCTTAGGTTGTGGTGGTTCAGGAAGACGAGGGCACCGTCTGTGAAATTTTCGAACTCCTTTGGGAGATTTGGAAAACCCCTTTTTAGTATTTGCTATTAATGCATCTAATAAAATTGTAAATGTCGGTTTAAGATGTTCCAATACACGTACTACGAAGATAACCGTTTATATTTCGGGAATAGCAAACAAAAAAAAATTTTTTATTATCGAAAATAGTTTTATTGCTTTTCAAAATATTCTGCTTGAAAATCAATGCACTTTTGCATTCGTTTAAACCAATCGAAAAGCATTGCTGCCACTGAGAAGGCGGTATCTCTGAAATATGAGTTTTGAATGCCTCAACTGCCTCTTCCGGCGTACAAAACCGTTGACCACGAAGTTTATTCTTCACTTGTGGGCACAAAAAGAAATCACAGGGTGCTAAATCAGGGCTGTATGGCGGATGGCTCATCAATTCGGTGTTTTGCCCGGTCAAATATTCAATTGTTCGAACCGACCTGTGAGAGCTCACATTGTCATGGTGAAGAATGATCTGTCGCTTTCGGTTTAGTTAACCTAAATCCAAAGTTTCAGTCTGTCAAAATTGACAAGTTAATTAAAAAAATGGAATTAAACGGAGAACATTTTCGTGGAATAATTTTTTATAATTTCCAGACAATTATCTCAACAAAAATACCCGCCGGGTTGGTTTCTGTTTTCGGCTCTAAATCGCTTCGAGGTCGAAAACTATAAAAACGTGTACATCATTGATAGTGGTAATGAATCTACGATTTACTTATACGAACCAGAAAATAAAAGCCAGTCGTCTGTTTGGGTGTTCCAAAGTGGAGAAAAGCCAAGCGTTCTCGAAGTGTCTCCAAAAAGATGGTCGCGACATTTGTCTCGAAAGCAGGTCAACAATTCCCCTACAAGATCAAAGAACTGATACTGCCGATTGGTATACAACCATTTGCTTATTGCCGTAAGTCATCGCTTTGAAAAACCAATTCCGAACGACGAATCATCCTTCACCAAGACATTGCAAGTTCTCACACAGCACGCAAGACTTAAGTTCTAACGATTTTTGTACCTTTCCGAAAATCAAGAACGGACTGCGTGGTCAAAGGTTCCAGTCGTCAGAAAGGGCAGTCGATGCCTTCAAAAACGTAATTTTGTATGTGACAACAAGCGAGTGGAACAATTGCTTCCAGAGCGCATGCGAAAGTGCATTAACATTCGTGGAGAATACTTCGAAAAACAATGAGGTCTTTAAAAGCTGTCTTCTGTTTTTTTCCAATTTTATATGCAAATATTAAGAAAAAACGGTTTTTTTAGCATCGCGAATTAGAAGCAAGTCTTTTACATAAATCTTACATTCATTGATGTCCATCTTGAAACGTTAATACTTTCAAAGACTGAAAAAAACTACTGTTAGATTAATCTATATAGTACGTAATATATATATACTCTTCCTGTTTAACTGCATATTGCTTTACCATTGTTCAAAGAAAACGATTTATTTTAAATAATTGTGAAAAATATTTACTGCTTTAATTACCAAGTGTACATAGTTCTACATTCTAGATCCTATGCACTAAGGTTGATATATAACCCCTTTCCACATTAACTTTCGTAATTCTGTATACGCATTTCGACAACTAAGTTGCCATCATCAGCAGATAATTGCAAAGTGTCGCACGTGGTAAACCACGGCGAAAAACACCTGTACGAAGAGAAACTCCGTACGCGATCTGTACCGTTGAGAGCCAAAATGTACACTCTACAGTGTACATTTTGGTGATTAAATGGTGATTAACTTAATCAACCACAGGCTCCATCAAATTCAACTTCGTTGAACATACAATAAATACTTTCTTTTGCCCGGACTTCTATATATTACTACTTATATACATATATTTTTTTTCAAGTAATCTTTTCGAAATTTTCCAATAATATAGTATGTACTTACAATATTGATTATGTAATTTTTTTCTTCAACTAGGAAGTTGGTAACATTTTCAGTATCCGTTAATCTATCAAGTATATGCATCAGATCGTCTCGGTTTATGGATGAATCTTCGTTAAAATCTAAAAAAAAGCATGAATGCTTCAGGTTAATCCTTATGAGAAAAAATTTTAAAGTAGATACAATTGACCCGTGTTTCAAATACGAACAACAAACAGTTTTAGAAAATTCAGAAGTTAAATTACACTAGAACAGAAATATTCTCACGGCTCACACAGTAACATACAATAAGCCGGATATTATACTAACTCGTAAAAACGACCTAACACCCATAACCTTTAGCAAAAACATACAAAGATAATAAATAAATAAATAAATATATTCTCTAGCAGAAGAGAAAAAACAACTACGGTATTAGGAGCAGGTTAAAATTATATCAATTATAATTTCTACCACTGAAGTAATTCCTAAACAACTCCATGATAGTCTTAAAGAACGTAATTGCAATACATACATATATATATATAATATTATATATTCGTCATAAACAAAAAGATTCTTATTAGCCTTTATTGACATGTTGTAATAATTTTTAGATGTTCCCTTGATCATATTTTTTAGATTTCTTTCCATTTTCAAGTGTGGCAGAACTGATTTTCTTCTAATACTTCACGATGCAGTACTAAATCGTCATAAACAAAAAGATTCTACATGTATATATACATGTAGAATCTTTTTGTTATATATATATATATATATATATATATATATATATATATATATATATATATATATATATATATATATATATACATGTAACCTTTTACTTCAGTAGATTTAATTTTACAACATGTCAATAAAGGCTAATAAGAATCTTTTTGTTTATGACGATTTAGTACTGCATCGTGAAGTATTAGAAGAAAATCAGTTCTGCCACACTTGAAAATGGAAAGAAATCTAAAAAATATGATCAAGGGAACATCTAAAAATTATTCGCTACGCATTATTGAAGAACATGTAAGACCTAATGATAAAATACACGGTATAAAATGAAGAAAAATAGTAACTGATGAATACAATAAGAACAAATAATTACTTCACTAATTACTTGACCTTCGGAAAAAATTGTCTGATTCAAACGATAAGAAAATAAGAAATCACAAAATCAGCAAGTTGCAGTATCTTTTGACTCTTGATTTGTATGCTCGTATAAGGACTGCTGGTGTTGTAGCACTGATTAGAGTTTACATATATAATTATTAGCAGCAATCAAAAATAAAAAGTAATTTCAATTATTTATTAACTAAAACATCATTACATTATATTTTCAACTGACATGAGTTAAATACATAACTTTCGAAAATACCGAGCACGATTAAAATTACATAAAACACGAATTTCGTGCAAAAATATTCGATTACACATAAGTTGACAGCATTAGTAGTTATTGGGCTGCTAATGTTTGGAACAGCAGAAAACGGCTAACCTTTTTCCTGCTTGTTAGTTAGTTGTGGTGTCTATATGTATAGTTGATCAATAAGGTTGATATATAACCCCTTTCCACATTAACTTTGTAAATTCTGTATACGCATTTCGACAACTAAGTTGTCATCATCAGCAGATAATTTCAAAGTGTCGCACCTGGTAAAACACGGCGAAAAACAACCGCACGAAAATCAAACTTCGTACGCGATCCACACCGTTCAAAACCAAGATGTACACTGTGTTGTTGGTTTTGAACGGTGTGGATCGCGTACGGAGTCTGATTTTCGTGCGGTTGTTTTTCGCCGTGTTTTACCAGGTGCGACACTTTGAAATTATCTGCTGATGATGTCAACTTGGTTGTCGAAATGCGTATACAGAATTTACAAAGTTAATGTGGAAAGGAGTTATATATCAACCTTATTGATCAAGTCAATCAACCACAGGCTCCATCAAATTCAACTATATGTATAGTGTTTTATTTCTTATAGTTGTAGAATTACTTAATTCCGTTATGAAATAAGAAATTCATTATTTTATTTTCCATGTTTATTATTTAACATTGAACGTTCGTCACAGAATAGTACATTATTTATGAAAAATATGCAAGTGCTTGAAGAAAGGTATTACAAAATTATTGCTGAAAATCAAACTACAGACAACAAATTTCCATGGTATATATTGGTGTCAAATAAACTAAAAAATTCAAGTCTGGAATTTTCAAGAGAAAGGAAAAGAATGCAAAATTAAGAGAAGAGGTGCTTAATTTTAAAAAAGGAAAAAGCGCTTTAGATTAAAAGATGAGAAACTCGAAATAAAATCAGGAATAAAAGAAGAGACTGAACGTGAAAAAAAACGAAATCAGTTTAATTTGAATTGAAAAAAACAGGCTTTTTCACGTAATTATATTAATTAGTTATGCGTAATAATTACAAATAAAATTTAATTTTCAATTGCCGATTATAAATTAGTCCATTTAAATATACTTCGAAAGTATTTACAAACTATTGTGAATCACAAAAATGTATTCAACTTTGGGTGATCGTTTTTATTCTCCAAATTTCTACAATATTTGTATTGACGGGCGTATTAAAATTCTAGATATCTTCTTGATATTACTTTAAAATCTTATCTTTATTAATTTTTAATATTCAGTACTAAAATGTGTCTTACCATATATCCTGAAGGCCCACAATGCTTTTACATAGCTTGGACATTTTTCAGACATAACTGAACAAAAATCCAACATATCATCAAAAGAAAAGCAGTCATCTTTTAGTGAAGAAAATACGGAACATATTCTGTCGCAAAATGGGTTAAACTATAATCACATAACAATTTAACGTTATTATTTAATTAGGTTCTTTATTGTAAACATTACCTTAATTTGAGGAAATGATTCGATTACAATTTCTACTGGAATTCTGTGCGTTATATCTTTGGTAACATTATCTGGCTCTATTTTAGAGAACCTTCTATATAAACTGAAATGTAAGGCAAACACTAAGAAATCATTATTATAATAAATAGCATGAACAGTGTAAAAAAACTCAAAAAATCTAATAACAATATGAAAACTGTTTCTATTTGTAACTACAAACGAATTTCCTTAATAATCTAATGTCGAATGTTCATTTTTCTTCTTCATTTTTGTATTTCTCTATTGTAAGTCATAAATTTAGAACAAATTCGGTAAACTTTTTTCATAGAATCACCCACGTACTTGTGAAAACTATATATTTGAAGCTTTTACAAGAACGAGTTGTTAAAGTAAATACATGTCTAGTGATATGCGCGAGTTAACAGTACTACATAAAGAAAAACCCTAAGGCGTGTTCTGCAGCACATGTTGAAAAAAATATTCAAAACATCCAGAATTGTTAAAATTGTACCGAGGAATAGGCGTCCAAAGATTCTAAATGAACGCCCTCAGAGAACTGTTACAGCTGCAATGAATTGAAATTCATGGATAAGTGCACTGAAGATAGTCGTATAAATGAATTTGATACTGGAAAGTACAAAACAAAGAGAATTTCAAGATAAACTGATTACAGCGGAAGAGTAAAAGATTTTTCATTAAGCGTCGTTAATAGTTACCAACTGTAAAGCATAAAGCATATAGATAAATATTAACGTCACTATTGAAAGGTTTTTACGAAGTATTCTTACGTTAGAGCTGGCTTTTCTTCAAATTTTCTTTACGTTTTTTTAAAGTACTTTATTTCCAGTATCAAATTCCATCTGTACGGCTATCCTCAGTGCACTTATCTATGAATTTCAGCAGTTCAGGATATTTTTGAATAATTTTTTCAATCTGCTCACCGTGCTAATTCATCAACAGCACTTTGTTACTGAGAATAAGAGAGATCAAGAACTTTTTAATTAACAAAGAGCTAAAACCAAGATATTCACTGTGGTCGTTCTGCTTACCATAAAGTTTATTAATTCCGAACCTGCTCTGTAATATTTATATCCGGATTTTATGGTGGTTATATTATACTGCAAAAGAAGATCTAACTTTGTTGTAGCATATGTGTATTTGACTAAATAATTTTCGGGTAATATTTATAAGCATATATTCGGACTCATCATATTCTACTGCAGGATGGTTTTATTAGAATGCCATGTTGAGAACGCATACTCTTTAATAACTTTTTAGCATGGAATACACTGGCAGCCTCACTTCAAAAGTGAAGGGCTTACGTATTTGAAAGCGGGAATATATAATTCCGTCTTCGAAGGCAGTATTGATACTTATCCGTGACCCGGAAGAGACATGACTTTATCCACAAAGTGTACATTATTCTCAGTAATAAAGTGCTGTTGATGAACTAGCACGATAAATAGATTGAAAAAAACTATGTAAAATATCCTGAACTGTTGAAATTCATAGATAAGTGCACTAAGGATAGCCGTAGAGATGGAATTTGATACTGGAAAGATAGTACATTTAGAAAAAAAAGAATCTAACGTAAGAGTATTACGTAAAAACCTTTCGTTAGCGATGTATATATATATATTATATTTGTTTTTATTGAGATGAAAAAGGAAAACAATAATTACCTTAAAATTTCAGTTCTTGATAAATATGTCAACTGTAAGTACTCGTCCAATCTTTCTTCACTTATTTGGCTGCCTGCGTTACCCATTTTAATAATTTAAATTGTACTAACTTAAATACATTTGCACATTCAGGAAACTAAGAAAGAAAATATTCTCTCGGTGTTTATCTATGACGAATTCAGATATTATCTTATCATTCGGTATGTGTTAAAAGATTATTATTAGTACTCAATAATTGCATAGTTGATAACCGAGACAATATAATAAACTGGATTATATAAATTGAAAATGTTATAGATTAGTGCTAACGATACAGAGCCTGACGAAATTTTATTTTTACACTAAAAATAACATATACTTCCATACGTATATACTTATACTTCTATGTCTAAATATAATTCAGTAATTTCAGAAGTGTCTTTATAATTACAATGTTTACATATGTCAATGCCATAGATAATAGATATAAAATAAAATAGTAGTTCGTTAGATTATTATTTACAATACGAATGTTTTGTATCACATACCAATATACGAATTAAACAGTTATATACATTAAAGGTAAATGAGCCGACAGTATTAAGTTTAAAAATTTTGGCACTACATTTTATTTATAAATAATACTCTTAATATACGAAAAGTTAATGGATCGGTCATTTTAATGTCGATGCATACAAGGTATGGGAATTAAATAACGAGACTGCACTCCTTCCATCACGCATCTAGCGAGGCTGTAATTGGAATGTCATTGAGCTTGATATCTTCCAAGCAATAACCCGTAGTTTCGTCTATCTGTCTGCTTTAATTTACTTTCGAGCTTTAATTGTAGAGGACACTATTACTTAGTAATACATTCGGATGATTACCGATATGGTAAACATTAACAAAGAAACAGTAAGATACATTTTGCATGATTTTTAATTCATCATGCCAAATGTCTCTTACCGACAAAAGTTTGTGCCCACAATATTATATCTGTGAAGCAATTTTTATCGGACAAGCGCACTACTGTGCTTGATCATCCTCCATATTTACCAGATCTCGCATTATGTGACTTCTACCTGTTCCCAAAAGTGAAAAGTGGCTGCCAACTGATGAACTATAGCATTGTTTTGAACAATGGAAGACACGTATACAGCGGTGTATAGATAGGGGAGAAGAGTATGTAGAAGGAGATAAAAGTTAAATATAAGTTTGTTTGCAATAAATAGCATTTCTCATACCGGTTTCGTTATTTAATTGCCGCACCTCGTATACTATATTTAGAAACTTTCAACATCATTTAAAAAATTCTATACTGATTTCGAAGATTGACTCAAAATGAATAACATAAGAATAGTAAACTATACAAATAGGATAACATATAATGTAAAAACTTGCGTAAATTAAAGCAACCCGTTTCACATAAAAATAAAATATGCAATTACAATTACCAGAAAATTATGCAACAAAAATTTTAAGCGTAAAATATTTTCTCCAATAACTGCTTGAGTCCACAGAGAATTTAATTTAGTGCTATTTCAAAGTGTTTGGTAAAGCATTAAAACATTTAACAGTTTTCAAATCTGGATTTTAAAACTGTTAATTTATTTAAGTTTTAAAATCTGGATTTCCAAATTATTCTTTGTATAAATGAGCTCTTCACCATTCCGTCGAGGGCTCACGAGTCACAAGTAAGAACCTACTAAAAATTCCCTCCTACGTGGGTTGTCTTTTAAGTCTTATATGCAATGCAAATGCAATGCAATGAAGTCTTTAAAAGTAAAGACTTCATTGTTTTTCGAAGTATTCTCCACGAAGGTTAATGCGCTCGAATCAACTCTGGAAGTAGTTGTTCCACTCGTTTGTTGGTACAGTCAAAATCGCGTTTTTCAAGGCATCGACTGCTCTTCGTTGGGAATTAGAATGGTTCAACAATTCGACGTTTTGTTGTGTTAAAAATTCAATTGTCTTGCGTGCTGTGTGAGAACTTGCATTGTCTTGGTGAAGGATAATTCGTCATTCGGGGTTGGGTTTTCGAAGCTCGGCAATGACTTGCAGCAAATAAATGGTTGTATACCAATCAGCAGTAATAGTTCTTTGATCTCGTAGAGAAATTGTTGCTACATAACCTGCTTTCGAGACAAATGTCGTGACCATTTTTTTGGAGGCAGATGACTGGCGTTTATTTTCTATCCAAGATTCATCACCACTGACAAGGTTGTACACGTTTTTAGAGTTTCCGGCGTTGAATCAATCTAGAATTTTTTGACACCAATTCACCCTAGTTGCTTTCTGTTCTTCGGTCAATAGATGCGGTATCCAGCGGGAAACTAATTTTTTACACATAATTCTTTATGCGAAATTTTTTGAATTGGGATCTTTGAAATTCCCAATAATGCTTCAATCTGGCGATATATCACATGTCGGTCTTCATTGATGATCTTGCACGTAGTATCGACGTTTTCCTGGTGAACCTGCTCTTGGATCGCCGCTAAGACTAATCCGTCCACGTTTGAATTTTCCATAGCAACGAGAAATTATTGACTTTATGGTGCTTCATTGCGAAAAACAGAAACCAACTCGGCGAGGCATTCTTGTCGAGATAATTGTCTTCGAATATTATACAAAATTATTCCGTCAAAATGTTCTCGGTTTAATTCCAATTTTGCAACTAATTCGTCAATTTTGACAGTTCGTTGTAGCTACAACACTACACGTATCGCACTGAAAATTTGAATTAAGTTAGCTAAAGATGAATGTTAATTTCTAGTACTGGCATTTGATTAGTAGCGCCCTCTATGTTCCACTATGCAAAACTTAAATGACATCCCACCTAAGTTACAAGAAATTTTGTTATCTCTAAAACATGAATGACACCATTTTTAACTTACATATCTATAAATTAACATTAATAAAAAACCTTATTTGAGTGTCACTTGAAAATTATTCGAAATATAACTGCTAAAATTTACGTTCATTCCTATCGAAAAAACGCTTGTTCATCAATTATTTCCCAAACCTGGCATGATGGCAAGAAATTTGGGTAGAAGGAACAGGTAATCACTTACTAACGCATATTTTGAACAGTTTGATAAAGCCTACTTTTCCAAGAGAATGAAATGACTTGAATATCGATAATGAATTACAAGGAGAATACGTTGAAAACTAAAATAATTTTTTGCCAAAAATCGTGTTTTCTTGTCCAGGCTCATTAATCATTGACCTGTCTTCGCATATTAATGTATCTAAATTAACTTAAGAATATAATCGGAATTTTATCTTAGCACTGAACTAAACTCTATGCTCACATCTATAAGAAAATCAAACAAGTTATGCCATTCTCAAGAATAAAATGTCTAAGAAAAGAGTAATAAAAAGGCCTTCGCTACTTTGCTGAGTCTTGATTCAGCAAAGTAGACTTTTATTATTACTACTCTTTTGCGACATTTAAAAAATTCCGGACATTTTAAGTACGCGCAAAGTACGTGACTAAATTTTATTACAACTAAATATAGCTCACACAGTAAATGATCTGAAACAAATCTTTAAAATAGGTTATTTATTCCATTTTATTACATAAAAATCACTTCTATAATATTAAATTTTCAAGTTCCCTTCGAATAAAAAAACTTGATTCAAATAAACTTATCTGTACAGTAGGAGTAATATACCGTCCGAGCTAGTAACCGGCAAGATTCGGAAAAAAATGGAAGAAGTCGCGCTCACTGTGCGCTGCTATAGTTCACTCTGTATTGAGAATAAAGTACGCAATTTATGGGAAATAAGAACATCATTGTCAGGTTTTCATTTTTAGAGAATTTCAATCACAAACATTTGGATATGTACGATGTAATACCGAAAGCTAGTACTTTTTACAAGTAATTGTAACAGATTATACTAAAATTATTAATTTAAAATATTTATCATTTTATTCGCACAAAACTTATATATACTCTTCTTAGCCATAGCTTGTTTTAAGATATTTTAATTTGACTAAACCGAAAACATGTAGCTTCATGGCATTCCCTGGTGTAAAAGTGCGATAAGCTAACGATAATGTAAATGAGATTCAAGTATCATGAGCCGTAGATGCGCAGGGGTGCACTTTGTAATATTCGTGCAATTATATATATAAATTAAACACAAATTTATATGTTAAAATACACAAACCTAGAAATATAAAATGAATACATTATCAGTACAAGTACATACACATATAAAGAACGAGGGAGTTTTATGTATTATTGTTACATATATAAAGTACTATTGTACGAGGGAGCGTTTTTATATTCGCGGAATGAGCGGGTTGTAGAGGGGTGAGTAGGCGCATTGGGGGCGTGGCCTGTGCAGCGACTCATGATTAGTATAAATACGAAGTTTCATTGTTATTAGACAGTTAGTCTTTGAGCTATCGTCAACCAAGTAACATAATCAGGAGTGAAAAGTGAAATATGGAAAAAATCGAATATCGTGCCGTTATAAAGTTCCTTACCAGGCAAGGAAAATCAGTCGCGACCATAATGAATGAGATGTCATTGGTTTACGGCGACTCTTGTCCAGGAAAAACCATGGTGTACAAGTGGCATAGTTTATTTAAACAAGGAAGGGAATCCCTTGAAGACGACCCGAGGCCGGGCAGGAGCATTGAGGTGACCACGCCAGCACTTATCCAAAAAGTTGAACAAATTGTACTCGAAGATGCTCGACTAAAGAAGAAACAACTCGTAGAAATGGTTGGAGTATCCGATACAACAATTTTTAAAATCCTACACGATCATCTCGGCATGTCTAATGTCAGCGCAAGATGGGTGCCGAGAATGCTCACGCCGCCGCAAAAACAACAGCGCGTAAAGTGTTCGCGTGCATTTTTGGACCTCTGTAATGAAGACAAGGATGGTGTATTGAGTGGAATTGTTACTGGAGACGAAACTTGGGTTCATCATTATGAACCTGGGTCTAAGCAAGACTCCATGCAGTGGCATAAAAAGGGCACAGCACCTCCCAAGAAATTTAAAGTGTGACAATCAGCTGGGAAACTCATGGCAACGGTACTTTGGGACTCGGAAGGAATATTGTTGATTGATTATAAAGATAAAGGTGTTTCTATAACCGGAGAATATTACGCTTCAATATTAGAGCAACTAAAAGAAGCCATTAAAGAGAAAAAACGGGGAAAATTGACAAAAGGTGTTCTGCTTTTGCACGACAACGCGCCCGTCCACAAGAGCCGCGTTGTGTTAGCTGCCCTGCATAAGGTAGGCTTCGAAATTGTGAATCACCCACCCTACAGCCCAGACCTGGCCCCGAGTGATTATTACCTGTTTCCGAAAATGAAAAAAGAACTGCGGGGTAAAAAATTTACTGCCGATGATGAAGTCAAGGAGGCAGTTTCTGCGTATTTTGCAGATAAAAAGAAATCATTTTTTTATGAGGGTATAAATAAATTAATTGAAAGATGTGAAAAATGTATCCGTCTTGCAGGTGAATATATTGAAAAAGAAAAATAATTTGTTTTTTTTTCCACCCCTTGTCCCCCATTCCGCGAATGTAAAAACGCTCCCTCGTAAATAGAAGTAAATTATGAATAAATACCTATTACACAAGTTTACAAATTCCGGTCAACTTTTGGATCAAAGCAGATGAGAACAAATCTTGACGTTATTTGAGGTGCTAAATTCAAATCCGGGTTTCGTTTTCCAAAATTGGTTCTAGTTTGTGAGTTCGCGCATGTTGGCAGCACTGCGCTATCATAATGACAGTCAGCTGTTGGCGCCGCTAGAAACAATATTTAATTTGTATATTTAAAGTTTTTTTTTGAATCCAAAACGTATGAAAATGCAAAGACAGAATTGTAAAGTTGATTCAAAGTGTTTTTGTTATGTTTGCGGATGTTATACGATCAGAAAAAGTGTCAAAGTTATTACTAATGTGATCAGAAATGCATACTTTTATTATTTTGGTTTCTCTGTATCAAACACTCACAAGCCGTGGGTACCGAAATTGTTTTGTAACGCGTGTAGCACAATATTATACAAGTGGTCACGCGGTAAAAAAGTATGTTTTTCATTTTCATTGCCAATATTATGGAGAGAGCCGAAAAATCATGTAGATGATTGTTACTTTCGCTTGATGAATGTCGTCGGTCTAAATGCGAAAAAACTAACAAAATATAAATATCCTGAAGTATCATCAGTGTCTAAGCCGGTTCCCCGTGCGAGCAATGATCCTTTGCCAATTTGTCCAGGTACGAGTACAAATTCCATGGAAACTTGTAGTTCATCACCGACGAACAGTGGAAGCGATTTTAACATGGAGGAAAAACATTTAGTTTCACAAAGTGAACTCAATGAATTGGTTCGGAATATTTGTCGGACCTGATACTTGAAAATTAATGGCCGACAGAAACTTTACAAAATGTTTAACGCCCAATGAAGCAGCAGCATGGGTATCATTTCAAGATGTTGTTCACAACTTTCTCGGTAACCGCAAATCCCCAGATTTCAAGAAGAAAATCGACAGTTTGTTGCAAAATTATTGCAAGATTGGAGCCCGAATGTCTCTCAAAATACATTTTCTGCATTCCTATCTCGATTTTTTTCCTGAAAACTTGGGTGATACAAGCGACGAGCAAGGAGAGCAACTACACCAAGATTTAGCGAAAATCGAAAGACGGTACCAAGGATTTTGGGACGAGGGCATGATGAGCGACTACTGTTGGACTTTAATGCGTGAAACAGATCCCAAACAGTACAAGCGACTCAGTTCGACTGCTCTTCATTTCTAATTTAACACTTTTTAATGAATAAAATGGAGACTAATTGTCAAAAATTGTAAAAAATGTGTGTATTTAATATCTCGAAAACTAGAACCAATATCAAAAAACGGAGTGCAGATTCGGATTCAGCGCCGCAAATAACCTTAGAAACAGTTTTTGGTTGCTTAGATCCAAAACCGTGTATACTTGTGCTATTGTTAATCTTATTTTATAAACAAAAACATAAATTCTTTTGTTTCTCAACACATAATGGTCCATTTTGATGATATAGTTCTAATAAAACTTTCCCTATAATTCCCCATCAATAATAATTGCATTTATACATAATAATTGGTAATGTTAATGTTAATCCAATATTACTGAAACACCTGGCATAAACTATTTGAAATAGCATATAAGAAAAATATCCCACTCCTTCACATACTTTGGACATCTTCAAGGCCAGCGCTATCTCCATCAGTTTCATTTCAATTAATTATATATATATATATATATATATATATATATATATATATATATATATATATATATTTATTTCAATTGTATGTCTAATACAATTTTTCCATTTTTCTGACATTATATTGGCAATCTCTTCTTGATACGATCGTTAGTAACGAACATACTCGTATTCTTTCAATTAACTCTATCGGATTAAATGTACAGTAATATGGCGGCAAACATAAAATAGTGTGTTCTGCGACAGTGGCCATACTATCTACAATGAATTTTTTTTAAAATGTATGTTTAAAAAACTTCCAATAATTGGTTTTTTGTGTAGTTGTGGTCATATCACTTTCTACAAAAACTCCGATATTTCGGCCTTCGTACTGTTCGAATTTGGTAGCTTCTTCACCTGTCGTGAATGATATGAAGCATTGTCCATGACAATGACATTTCTTTCGGGTAATATTGGTAAGAGATTTTTCTAAAACCATTCTTCGAATAATGGTGTCGTCATATCCTCGTAATAGTCACGACTACTTTTTTTATGTTTTTTGCTGAATGTAACACTTCGCCGACCCAAGCTTCTTGTACATACTATATACTGTTTGTCTAATAATATAATATTATTCGACAGGGAAGGTGAGCACGATAACTGAGACTCGGTGACAGACAATATAAATATTGGCGCTAAAAGAGTATATGTATTTATAGAGATTTGTAAAGATGAATTGAAAAACATACTGCCAACAAGATCCTGTATACAGTGTATACGTATGGCCCATAAATAATCGTGTTATGTGCGCATTGTGCGATATATCGAGCCACGCTTAGAAACACTAATGTCGTGTATCATTAAGTGACCGTATGATGCACTAATGCTATGTAAAAAAGATTTCTTTCTCTAATGCATGTATACATATATAACTATACCGATGTTTCAATTAAGCAAGTACTTTTTTTTTACATTACTCCACATAATTTTATATTTTCAGAAAAATGTGCTCGCCATCTTTCATAGAAACTATAGAAAATAAAATTAAGATATTTCGAAAGTGCATACTTTACTTTTAAAGTAGTTTATTTTTATATTACATTCATCTTTATATTAGGTGCGCAATTAAGTTCTCGCTGTTTTTCAAGAGATGGCTCCAGTAGTAAGTGCTGGTCGATTGTGGCATAACCAAAACGTCATGAACCAAGCTTAGACATATGGTTAACAAACCGCTTTGACACATTAGTGATTTTGTTTTTGCGTCATATACTTTTGGTTGTGTGAAAATGTCTGATTTTGTGCCAAATAATCGTCATTTGCGGGAAGTGTTGCTTTTCTTCTTTCATTCGAAGAAAACGGCGGCTGAAGCGCATCGAGAACTACAAAAAGTTTACGGAGATGCTGCTCTAAGTGAAACAACGTGCCGTGATTGGTTCCTTCGCTTCGAAGACGGTGATTTCGATGTTGACGACCGTTCGCGTGAAGGAAGACCAAAAACCTTCGAAGACGCTGAATTGGAGGCATTGCTCGATGAGGATCCGTGCCAAACGCAAAAAGGGCTTGCTTCAGCATTAGGAGTTACCCACCAAGCAATTTCCCAGCGATTGCATGCGTTGGGAGTGATTCAAAAACAAGGAACTTGAGTTCCTTATGATTTGCAACCAAGAGACGAGCGTCGTTTTTTCGCCTGTGAACTGCTCCAGCGGCAAAAAAGGATGGATTTTCTTCATTGCATCGTTACGGGTGATGCAAAATGGATTCATTACAGCAACCCAAAGAGAACAAAATCATGGGGACTGCCCGGTCATGCTTCTACGTCGTCGGTTCGGCCGAATATTCACGCTGCGAAGGTTTTGCTGTGTATTTTGTGGAACCAGGGCGGTGTTATTTATTATGAGCTGTTGAAACCGAACCATCACTGGGGAATGGCATCGAACTCAATTGATGCGATTGAGCCGAGCACTGCGCGAAAAGCGGCCACAATACGAGCAGAGGCACGAAAAAGTGATTCTACAGCATGACAACACTCGACCTCACGTTGCCAAACCCATTAAAACCTATTTAGAAACGCTCAAATGGGAGATCCTACCTCACCCGCCATATTCCCCAGATATTGCGCCGTCCGTCTGGCTAATCAGCAGCTACTCATATGAAGAATGGCTTGATTCGTGGATAGCCTCAAAAGACGAACACTTCTACCGTGACGGTATTCGAGCTCTGCCAAAAAGATGCGAAAAAGTTGTCGCTAGCGATGGGCAATATTTAAAATGATTCATTTGTGAACATTTTTTTAACAATAAAGTTGCATTTTCATCAAAAAAAAAGCAGCGAGAACTTAGTTGCGCATCTAATAGAAATTGGCAAAGAATGCTCTCTTATTGTCACTATACAATAAGTCATTAATATTACAGATTTTTTCATTAATATCTGTCTAGAAAAAATTTAACACTCCTCCATGCCTCCTCTCCTGGAAGAAATTGTCCAAACATTATTTTTTGTACTTTCACAGTATTTATTATTAACAAGTATGTGGATATGTATAATGTTTGTAATGACTTAATTAACTAATGAAAACCAAAAGTAAATTTTGTTGGAGACTGTGGTTAATTGAATTAATGAAAAAAATGTAACAAATTGTCATCATCAGCAAAAAATAATCACAATATCACACCTTATTGTGGGCTGACCAAACCGATCGATTAGTTAAAGCTAAGTCAAAATTGTTGTGTCTGTATATGCGCCGTGACATGCAGAACTGTACATTTGGCGGGACAAACGCTAACTTCGTTATTTCGGACAATTGCATTGAATTATAATCTATTGGGTCTGGGAAAAAGTTCGTGGCGTTTTTTCAGTAAAATTCAACTGGTCCCCGCATGGCGCGTGGACGAATTCATTTAAACCGAATATGCTCCATTATTATCGACAATGTTTCGCCATTTTTTTGGTAGATCCATGATCCCATCGGTGAAAAACTTCTGTGGTTTCTGGTCGAAAAACTGAATCAAGTAGTTTTCACAGGCTTCTTTTAAAACCAACTTAATTCCATTGAGAGAGTTCTGCAGAGATCGAAACAGATGATAGTCAGAGGGTGCTATATCCGGACTGTAAGGTGGGTGCATCAAAACTTCCCAACCAAACTCTCTCAATTTTTGACGGGTCATCAAAGAAGTGTGTGGTCGGGCGTTGTCATGATGGAAGACAACACCTTTCCTATTAATCAATTCGGGCCGTTTTCTTTCAATCGCCTGGCGTAATCTCTCTAGTTGTGCACAGTAGAGTTGAGAATCAATCGTCTGACCAGTTGGAAGTAGCTCGTAGTGGACGATTCCCCTCCAGTCCCACCATACACACAGCATCACTTTTTTTGGCGTCAATGTTGGCTTAGCGAACGCTTGTGACGGCTCACCATCCTTTATCCACGATCTTTTACGCTTCCGATTATCGTACGTAATCCATTTTTCATCTCCGGTTATTAAACGTTTCAGAAACGGCTCGATTTCATTCCGTTTCAGCAGCGCATCGCAGATGTTAATTCGGTCCATCATGTTTTTCACGCTCAACTCATAAGGAACCCATACGTCAAGCTTTTTTTTGTAACCAGCTTTGTGTAAATGGTTCAAAACAGTTTTGTGGTCAATGCCTAGCTCCATGCCAATATCGAAACTGCTGATATGCTTATCTTGTTGGACTTTTTCAAGAATTTCATCATATTTTTCAGTGATTGGACGACCGGAGCGTGACTCATCTTTCACATTGAAATTTCCAGAACGAAAGCGAGCGAACCATTTCCGCGCAACAGATTTCGATAAAGTACCTTCACCGTACACAGCACAAATTTTATCACAAGCCTGCGCAGCGTTCTTCCCCTTATCATAATAATATTGCAGAATATAGCGAAATTTCTCATTATTCTTCTCCATTTTCAAGTGCGAATAACTTTCCAACCACTGCACCGATTACAATGTTTCTACGCTCAAACTAACGTTCGGAAGGTCATCTAAAAAACGAGCCGTCGGTGGTGTCGCTGTGACTTGTTGTTCTTTAGTTATCGGCAACCAATGCCATCTATCGGGAAAAACGCCACGAACTTTTTCCCAGACCCAATATAATACTATGCCATTAAATAGGTATGATATTCTTTTAATGAGAATGGTTTTCTGTTGCAAAGTAATTTATGTAATCTATTTTTCATTACACTATAATTTTCCATTGATTTTATTTCCATTAGCAATTCGTTATGCAATTTCATAAGAATAGTATGCTCCACACTGATATAACGACAGCCTTATGACAGGGATATAAATATTTTAGGTCGTGCCTAGTATTGAAAGATAATGTTACATTTCTGTATTCAAAAATCTCTGGATGCGCTCCGACAAACTTAATACATTCGCATATGTAGGCTGCTGCATATTTCCTTGTCTAAAAGTACCCCTACAGCTATCTCTGTGTCTCATATAAGTAAGTATTCTTACTGCTTGCTTTTGAACTATAAAAACAGAATTTAAATTACTGATAAGAGCTCCCAAAAAATGATGCCATATATAAGTTATCTATAAAAATTTGAATAGTAGAATAGTTTAGCTATATCCTTATTTGCATTCTTGACCAGTACTCTTAAACCATAATTAGTATTACTAAGTGTCTTAGTTAGTTTACAGACGTAAAAGTAAAAGTTATTGATCGTTACATTTACAAATAAGAATTGAACACTATTTACAAAATTATAAGTTTTATTATGTAGTGTTATATATTGCGGGGTATGGCTGTGGTTGCTATTGAACAGTATACAAAACTTTTCGTTACACATGAGACTATTATCATTTAACCACATTTCCAGTTTCTCCAATACGCAATTTCTTTTTTTTTATTAATTAAGGATAAGTTTCAGCTTTAAAAAGTAAAGTGACATCATCTGCATAATTAATGATAAAACAATTACTAGTATTAGATTTATAAATATAATAAAAAACAGGGCATCCAGGACACTGCCCTGTGGTACACCTATGGTCACCAATAGCTCCTTAGATACGATAACAGAGCCATTAGTTACTTTTACAATTTGGTTTTGTTCAGTTAAATAGGATTCAATGCATTTTAAAGCTACAGCTCGAATACTATACTGATTTAATTTCTTTAGTAATACATCAAACTACGCAATCAAACGCTTTGGACATGTATAAGAACATACCACAGTTTAATTCCCTGTTATCCAAAGTTATAATTAGGTTTTGAGTAAATTCTAAAATAGAAATTTCGGCATTTTTAAATTTTAAATCGTGTTATGTGGTTCTAAACAATTTTCAACAAAAACCTTGTAAATACACACATGCATTGCTTTTTCAAAGATGTTTAAAAATGTTGATACTTATGAAACGGGCCTATAATTCTCAAATAATTCAGGGTTCCCTTTCTTGTAAATAGGCTTTGCAATTGAGTACTTAAACTTCTCCACTCTCGAAAGACGTATTTATGATATCACATAATTGTTTCAGAATTATTTCTTTGCATATTTTTATTATTAAGATTGGCACATCCTAACTTCCAGCGCTATTTTGTTTGATAGACCGTAATTCAGGTACGCTAACGTTTTAAAAAAATAACATAGTTTGCGTACTTGAAGCAACATCACAAATAGAGTAAACATTATTTGGATCAGACTTAGACAGTTTGTAAACAGAATTTATAAAGTAATATCTAAGTTCATTTGCTCGCTCTTTAGTATGAATTGTAAGTGGATTATTTTTTACCTTCGTATTTAACATATTATGTATTATAGACCAATCAGTTTTAGCTCTATTATCAGATTTTTTCAAGTTTTTTTTTAAGTAACTTATTTTTTTCTAATTTCAATAAATTGTTATATTCTATCTTGAATTCAATGAAGGCAAACTAAATTCAGAATACCGTTCGGAAAGTACCTGCAAAACTGCAGTATTCTTTTTATAAGGAAAATGTATATAAAAATAGCAGAGAAAAGTATTAATAAAATTGTTATATTTCTTACTGACATCTATTTCGCTATATACCCCTGAAAAGCTTTCCGCGTGCAAATCAATTTCTGCAGAAAATTACTACAGACTATGCGCATATGAGGCTTCAGCACCATATTTCTGTTCGCAAATTCAACGAGTATGATTTTAAAATTAATTTTGATTTGATATCTAGAGTGCAATTTGTTATAAAATTATCAATACAAAACTTAGCTTTAGGAGTTATCTTCGCATAGACTTTAGTCAGAAAAGTAAAATTATAAGAACTTAAAAGATTTTCAAAGCTAAAGCCACCATTGTTTGTCTGTTTAATGTCAATAGTAAAATTTTCTGCCACTATAAGTTTACGGTTTGACGAAGATAAATGTTCGAATGCAGTTTCGAGTTTGTACATAAAATCATTCACACTAGTCGCAAGAGATCGATACACACATACTACAATATCCTGAAAATCTAACACTTCCCCACTTGCGTATTTGAAAACTCACGGTTCTCTGATTTAATTCAGTATTGAAATCAGATTAGCCCTCATATTATTCCTGAAATAAACAGCAACTCCACCATGCAGCATTCTACATCTACAATAGGATGACAGTAATCAATAGCCAGGTACATTAATATATTTCAGCTATTTTCTGCCAAAGCTCAGTGAAACAGAGGATGTCACACTGATTGAGATATTCATTCAAAACAAGTAATTTATTTAGATAGTGTTATGTGAGACATTGCCTGCTTCAAATTTTGATTTCTCAGTCTTTCTGCTGAAAAAGAATATTTCTGAATTTATATATTTTTAGGTCAAGCTGGTGCTTTAATAATGTCTTCCTCATCTTAAAAGCTTTTGCTGTAATAGACCTTATTTTTAATTAATCTCCATTGCACTGTCCTTACAAATATTTTATATAACTTCTAACGGAATCAACTGTGCATACCGGATTTACTGCTCACATAAAGTACCAACACAAGCGGGGTGCTATTACAAATATACTGTCTGCACACTCGCTTCCTGTTCCAATAACGGTGGAACGTTTTTTGTTTCTTCTAATTAATTTCCAGTCATCGTAACTATTTGTGACGGCATTTGCATGATTATCTTTTTTATATTCGTTTTTTTTTTGATTTGTTACACTTTCTTTCTTCTCGCTTCCTCTTCGCCTTAAAATAAACAAATACTTACTTACAATTTTTTCGTCCTTGTTTATGTTTTCGTTATTTCTTTTCATGTTTTTATTGTTTGATTCATTTTGATTAGTTATGTTCTATTATGTTTTTACTTCATCCTTTTTTTGTCCGTAGTACAATCTATCTTGAAAACGGAAGTATACTGAATTTTGTTTATTTTCTGTAAGAATACTTTTTAATTTATTAACTTATTCCAACAGAGTCCTCTTTTATCTAGTTAAATTGGTAATTTCCATTTTTAAAAGACCTGCTATTGCGCTCGTTAATGATTGCAGTACTTCATTTATTTTATTACATATGAAAAAGTTCATTTTATCTACTTTATCTTGATCGAAAAAAACAACCTTCTTCTTTTGAAGTTAGGTCACACTATCAGTGCAGGTTCAGTTCTTGATTTTTCCGGTCTCAGTTGGGTAACAGCTTTCAGAGATAATGCAACACTTTATGTGAAAATTTTTGTTAAACTTCTGCCATCATACTATATATCCATTAGGTAATTTTGATGGAGCCTGTGGTTGATTCACCTGATCACTGAAGGTTGATATATAACCCCTTGCCACATTAATTTTCGTATTCTGGATACGTATTTCGACAACTAAGTTATCATCAGCAGATAATTAAAAAGTGTCGCACCTGGTAAACTACGGCGAAAAATACCCGTACGAAAACAAACTCCGTACGCGATCCGTACCGTTGAGAACCAAAATGTACACTGATTTATATATATATATATATATATATATATATATATATATCCATTCTATTTTTCGATTTTCTTTTCACAGGATCATATTTGATCACCATGATAAAACTATACTTATGCAACAATAGAAGGAAAGGGAGTATAAAAGCTCTTGTATCTGCTTTTTTAAATCGTAAAATTAGCCTGGACTTGAACAATTGATCGTCGAATATCATGACCACATAGTGAAGTCTAGTAAAAGATTATACTTTTAGCCAGACTAAAGAAACTTATTTTAGCATATATTCTAAATTATCAAATAAATATAAAAAAATTCAATATGTTTACGTAAGCACCAGCTTATTAATTGAACTAAAATAATCATGTTACTCATGATCATTATTCTTTAATATAGATATAGATGAAAAGTAACTTAATAAAATAAGACAATTATAAAAACAATATTTTTATTTAACCATTCTTCTAGATTACAAAATTATTTTAAAACATCTAAAATTAGATTTAAAAAAATAATTGCAATATCTGATATCCCGAAATATTTGTTCATATTATTTAAGCACAATTATATATTAATACGTTCAATCAATAATAATAAACACAGTTGAGCACACACTTCTAAAAATAGCGTTATATTAAAGTTCCGGTCATCTGACATCACTTTTATTTTCATCATCAAAATTGATCATGCGACGAGCTCGATCAATACGGTTTTCGAATTTCGTCAATGTTGTTTTAATCAACTCGTCACGGTTCAATCCAGATTTTCGCTTCTCATTGGACAGTGTGTTCAAGCGATCACGAAAAACATTTTCTTTATTTTTAGTAAAGGACGTATCATTTCGAGCCGCGTCTAAACCAATATAACCGATTGGTTTAGCATTTTTCAGTCTATTGATTTCGAAGTCTTGTATAATTTCATCTACGGATTTACCTTTCATAACCGCATATATATGTTGTCTCGCAATGCGTAACATTCTATCACTCGTACCTCCTTCTGGTCTTGGAGCGTTTGCTGCGAGATTAGGCAAGAATCTTCTTGTAACACGTGCTAATACAGAGGCAAATTGTTTGAACTGGGGATGATTAATTCCAATATTTTGGCCTCTTAGTGCCTCGTAGACAGCCCATTGCAGTTTCTGTAAACGCAATTAAATTTTTGATTATGTTATCTAACATGTTATTAATAAATTTGAGATGTAACAACCAGTTCAGAAAAGACAAACAAAAATCATATGAAAAATAAAACTTGAAGAAAAATAATAATGGCAATAAACATAATAAATTATCGAAATTGTAATCCAGTAGACTGAAACAAAACTCAGACGCAGTCCGCAGAACTCAGTGTCGACTAAAACACCACATCTATCTTTTTTTAACATGACTTATGTAGAACAACCATTTAATAGAGCTAAAAAAAATACAAAGCCGAAGACATCAAGCATTAGAATTCGGGTGCCAGGAAGTTGCCAACTACTCAGGGCTTGACGCTTGCAGAGGCCTCGGCAGCAATCCGGAACAAAGTTAGGGTAAACGAAGGGTAATTGCCATTGATATTTTAGCTGAGCAGCCAATAAATTAATTGCAGGCACGGGCAATTCCTGCAGCTTAGACGCAGTCCGCTTCGCATTGCTATCATCATAGCAGCTTCATTCTGCTTATACACACGGTCGCGACAACTCACAAACATTTTAAATTTGTCGACTTACAAGTAGCCACAGCAGTTGTATTTATGGTTTTTATTATGAAGGGAAGCCGAGTACCGAGAAATTATCGTTCCATTTTTCTTGACGCATAATATTTGACACGGCCTTGCTACTTACTACCCCTAAAAAAGTAGTTAAGGACACTAGCATATTTTAATAAATACTTTATTTTATTTCTTTTTCTCTTTTAAAGTAAATAATGCATGTTATATTATGTTTAGTTGCAGATTAAAGTTATTTCTATAATTCTACCACCTGCAAAATGAATATTGTATTTCTGTTGCTTAACTGCAGCAGAAGTTAATTTGGTACGTAGAGTTCCGCGGTCGTGGTCCATGCTATCTGCTTCTGGGTTTCCGGGCTGGAACCGCGTCACTAGTATATCTGCCGACGTTTCGTACCCATTTGTATGGGACATCTTCAGGGCTGAACTACTGCACTGAAACTCAGTTTCAGCTGAACTACTGCACTGAAACTCAGTTTCAGTGCAGTAGTTCAGCCCTGAAGATGTCCCATACAAATGGGTACGAAACGTCGGCAGATATACTAGTGACGCGGTTCCAGCCCGGAAACCCAGAAGCAGATAGCATGCAGCAGAAGTACTTTACATTTTACGTATTTTGCACAAAGGACAAGGGCCTTGCAAAGATCTGCCGCCCGGAGCCACGCAACCGTTAAGATCATCGCTGCACTTTTAATGACGATTCAACAGGATAACAACATTAGAGTACATACGGTACATAATAAAATCAAACGTTTTGCCACAAACAACATACCTGTACTACTCTAGTCGACCTGTCTACCAAATTCAACTGATTGATATGAAAGCATCTAGCGTTAACAATTTATAACGAGATAGAAAACTTTACAACCGAGTCGCAGAGAAATAAATTTTAGAAGAAAAATTGCATAAAATAGAAGGATAATTGTAAAAAGAAAATTTTATTTACCCTAATAACAAACAGCTTTTGTTTCATTCAAGTATTGATAAAATTACTTGGACAGGCGAATAAACAAAATTAATAATTGTAAAATATGTACACAAACAGATATGGCGTGATTAAAGGAATCGAATCTTACAGTCCTTAGTGGTAGTGTGTTCGTTTTGGAAAATGAAATCTTTCTGCAATTAATTAATACGATATAACTACCAGAAATTCTTCTTCAAACAATGAAAATAACTCAAAACAATTCAAGAAGGGAAATTAACATGAAACTTTAAATAAATTAAGTAGAAAGTCTAATCCCAGACTACTACAGTTGTGTACTACTACGGTGAGGAATCAAAATTCTTAGATAACTTTTTTTTGGATTTTTCATTGACCAATTTACTGAAATAAGGAACATTTGAATATTTATAATTATGACAAATACAAAAAAAAATAATATACAGAAATGTAAAAAATATGGTGTTTTCACGAATCTCATTTTCATGTAGTCTAAAAATTTATTATTAGCACCGTAATTCAATAATAATTGCGTAAAACAGAAAAAATCACGTGTAATTAATATGCTTTGCTCGAGTATATTTGCCATTGACTAAAATGAATTAAGTATTCATTCAACCAGATTTATACAGTAGAGACCGCTTATAATGAACCCGGTTATATTGAATTCTCGGTTATTATAAACCGTTTTAGATGGCCAAATGAATCATCCCTTAAGTTCAATGTATTTTTTTCGCTTATAATAAACTCGCATATATTGAACTTTCGCATATAATGAACCATATTTTACGTTTCAACCGAAAACAATGTGCCGCTTATAATGAACTTTCTTTATCGCTCGAATGGAAATCCCCCGAAAACTCCGTTACATCAAAAACGCGGTGCCTATCAGTCCTTCCCCTTCAGTCTGTCTCACAAATTAGTCACGTTACGTTGTCCGTTCGTGTTACAGTATTTACCAATTGTAGCTTGTGGGTTTATAAACATGGCGCCAAGTGATAATCAAAAACAAAAACGCAAAGCTTTCACTTTAGAAAGAAAGTATGAAATTATTAAAAAATTATAAAGTGGTTTAAAACAAGCTGATGTGTGTAAGAATCTGAATTTAAACAAGTCGACGGTTTGTATGATTTGGAATGAAAGAGATAAAATACTCAAGAATTATTATGAACCAAAAAATTGTAATGCCAAAAAAATTAGAAAATCAGCTCACGATAAAGTGGATAAAGGACTTTTGTTATGGTTTTCCCAGCAAACAGGTAAGAATGCGACGATTACCGGTGCTTTACTGCAAAACAAAAGCAAAAGGCTTGGGAAGCAAAGTGGAAGATAGCGATTTCAAATGTAGTCGAAGCTGGATCGAAAGATTTAAAAAACGCCACGATATCAACAGTGGAAAAGTCGTAGGCAAAACAGCGTCAGTTAATATGGAAGTAGTAGATGATTGGTTGCAAAATAAATAGCCCAACATACGACAAAATTATGAAGACCACGACATCTTCAATGCAGATGCAACGGGTCTATTCTACAGGGTAATGCCCAACAGAACGTTGAAATTTAAGGGCGATAGTTGCATTGGTGGAAAACTATCAAAAGAAAGGCTCACGGTTTTGGTTGTAGCATATTTTACAGGCACAGAAAAAAGGAAGTTACTTATTATTGGCAAGTCCCAAAACCCACGTTGTTTTCGCGGCAAACGATTGCCTGTAAAATACAGTTCTAATAATTTTTTATTAGAACTGGATGACGTCAGATATTTTTTTATAACGAATTGCGCGATTGGGATAATGAATTAAGGAGAAAAATTCTATTACTAGTAGACAATTGTCCAGCGTACCCTGAGGTAAAGAATTTGAAATTCATTAAATTGGTGTTTATACCTCCTAATACCAGTTCCAAATTACAACCAATGGATCAAGGCGTTATCCACAGTTTGAAGAGCAATTATCGACGAATTCTTCTTTCAAAAATAATGATTAATAGCAGTGCAGAAGGCAGTCGTATTAGCCTTCTTGATGCGGTGAACTGTATTCACATGGCATGGCAAAACGTCACAGCAAAAACAATAACAAATTGTTTCAAATATGCAGGATTTATTAAGCATCAAAACAAATTCGATGACGATGATGAAATCCCGTTAAGTGAGTGGCTAAAGTGAACTGATCTTGATAATGTTGAGAATAATGGTGATGGTCTACCTCTAACTGTGGAAATGGATGCTGATTTTGAAGACTATGTGCGTATCGATGAGAATGTTATGTGTACTGAAACTTTGTTAGATGACGATATTGTTGCTTCGGTACGTTCAAAATCAGCAACAAATACGAGTGACAGTGAGAATGAAGAAGAGAATAATGAAGCTGAAGGTAGTGCTGCTAATGCGTCATCACCGCAAGTGTCCATTGTAAAGGTTGTGCAAAATATAGATGTTGTACGTAATTTTTACAAATTAATGAAGCTCCAGATAACATTTTGAACAGCCTGGCTAATGTAGAAATGTATTTGAATGATATTTACGTAACTTTGTCTTATAAACAGTCTAAAATAAGTGACTATTTTAAACAATCTGTTAAATAATAATTTTTTGTTCATTTAAATTATCAGTATACAATACAAGAATCGTTTGTACTAATTTATTTTTCAAATTTATTTTTTGTTAGATGTAATGAACTTCGGCTATAATGAACCATTTTTAGTGGCCAGTAGTAGTTCATTATAACCGGACACTACTGTATATAGTAATAATAGGATAAGTAAATCAATTACCTTTCTGTGATGAGCACTTAAATCGCCAGGATATTGTGGTACTGACAGATTCGTATCGCTCTTAAATTTAGGCAATTCTCTCTTAACAGTAGTTCCAGTATTTCCGCCATCTTGTAAAGATACACTTCTAAACAATTTCGAAGGATGAATATCATCTGAATCAATGCGTTTCCTTTTATTATCATTTTTTTTTGTAGGAGAAGTAAATAAAGCGCATTTTGGAGTAACCCTCTTTTTAAAAGGAGATAGACTGGATGTGCTGGAAGTACCTAAAATATGCAATTTTTAGGCAAGTCAAAGCCTCACAACTTAACAGTCGTCTATGTAAGTATAAATCATAAAACGAAACGAAAAATTTAACAATTATACTTACTGGGCAAAATGGACTTAGATAAACTACCCGAAGCCTTCTCTGGGCTTTGGAAAAGAGCTCTTTTTGTTGCAGTGGCTCTTACACTGGTAGATAATCCACCTAAGAGACTTTGGCTGGATATAGACTGCAGCTGTAAAGAAAGGCGTTTCTTAGCTGAACTAGTTGGAGTACAAATTTTTTTTCTTGGGCTTTTTCGAGGACTTTTTCTAGGAGTTTTCCGAGGGCTCTTCTTGAGAGGACTCCGTTTTCGTGATAATAATTTAAATCGTCTAAAAAATATGATTTGATGAAATGTAATGGTCAAAATAATTACAACTTTACTTTGAATCTATAGCAATCTGTCGAGTATGTGGATTTAAAGAACTCATTCCAGCAGAAGCTTGAAGATTTGCACTGGAAAATGTGATTCTTCTTCGAGCTAAATGACTGAGTCGCCTGCCTGGTGATTTGATGGCCCATCTAAGCCTATTAGCCTTTCGTTTCAATGGACTGCATAAAAACATTTGTTGAAAAACTGTGCAAGTAGATTGCGTTTCACAACCAATATACCTCTCCGAATATTTCATACATAGCATTTCTAATTCTTCAGATAATTTACTTCGATTGTAACTATAAAAAAAATGTTTGGGCCTTAATAATTTAAGCTATTCAAAAAATATAATTTGTGTGACAACTAAGTTCTCTTGTTTAGTTTAATTTAATCGTTTTTTACCAATTATTATTCAACTCTGAGTAATAAGAAAATACACAGTCTGTCGTAGAGAAACCGGAGCTTTTTTAAAATAGTAATTCTCAGTGGCGCCATCTGTTAAAAAAATATGCGTCAATAGTGAAAACAATGTTGATTTGTTTTTATGATACGAAAGGCATAGTGCACAAAGAGTTTGTACCAACTAGTCAAACAGTCAATACTATATATTTTCCTGGTGTTATGAAACGTCTTTAGGCGCGTATTCGTCGTGTGCGCTCTCAATTTCATGAAAATGATATCTGGCGTTTGCTACTAGATAATGCATCATCTCATCGCTCCATGCTTATCACTGATTTTCTAACTAGAAATGGCATTTTAACCATCAACCATTCACCGTATTCACCAGATTTGGCCCCCTGTAATTTCTATCTATTTTCCAAAGTACATTTGCCGATGAAACGACAGCGTTGTGCCCATGTTGATGCCATTAAAAAGGTGTCGACAGCCACTACTTTGAATAAATGAATTTTGCCAAATAGTAAGCTTTTGTTTTTATTTTAAAAAAGTTCCGTTTTCTCTGAGACAGGCTATGTAGTTTGCTCTCTGACCAATATATTACTTAAATTATATACTCCTGCACAATGGTGACAAAAAGTTGTAATGTTCCAAATTGAAATGTTGATAACATAAATGTTTGAAATCAATTAACCTTGTAATTTCTAAAGATTTTAATCTTCGATCTGAATTAATACGCTTTGCAAGAGTTCGAGTTTTCGAAAAATGAAACAAAGATCAATCTATATGAATTAGTTCAGTGAAGATCGAATTTTGTTCAGAACTAATTTTCTCTAATCTTCCTGAAAGCAGACATTAATCCTTTTTCTTTGTCATGAAAATATGGATCTGTATTATAACGAAATATTTTAATTGAGAAATTAACAAAATTTTGTGTTAAGATTTGCAATAAATCATAGATTTCATAGTATCTTTCGGAACGGGCACCCTAGATATTTTCGTATTATTTTGTGTACATGTAATGATTCAGACAAGCAAATATCTTTTCTGATAAATGATAGAGATAAGTATATGTATAAACATAATTATCCATTTTCTTTAATAATGAATGTTTAATGAAATTTTAACAATGCTTAATAGAGTATAAATGTTATATAATTATCATTTCTTGCAGTGAAAGCATCAAAAGTATATGGGCAAATTAGAAGATCAGCTGTTGTTTTTCAAATGCTATATAAATAAATAATAATATAATGGGTCAAAAAATATTAAGCGTATATAGCAACATACGATATATATGAATATTTCAAAGTATTGCTTCATTTTTATATTTGTTTGTTAATTTTAGGTATAACAATAACAAACAAGTGAAAATGAAAAACAAGTATATAATCAGCTAAGTCTCAGATGATGATTCCTCTCAGATACTGTAATAGGCTCTTGAATAATTTAAAACAGAAAAGGATTTTGAAAAACGTATTTGAATGTATGCATAACTATATGGACATTTTGAAAAAATTCTCACAGAAACATAAGGGATTGGGAGCAAATAAAATAGCATGATTATTAAAAATAAATGGGCCACCTGTTTGTAATATTTTTACTTTGAACCTTTCGATTTACATTATTGTCACATTATGTTAATTAGTTTCGTTTACACAGCTGGAAGAGAACATTTGCCTATGTTACTGCAAATCTGTTTTAAAATTTATATACACATTATTCTAATAAAAAGAAAAAGAAATTTTATTATATAAACAGAAACTTACTGCAATCCATGATATCTCTCCTCCATAATTTCTGGAAATGGCTTGTCTAAGCACTGTAAATTACTTGTAGTAAGTAACAAACATTTTTTAGTTTCAATATGCTTATCATCTGTATTCTTCTTTGTATAATTGTTATCTTGTATTTCATTCTTGCCAGATGCAAAATTATCTGTCCAAAATAAATGTTTATTCGCCTCAATCTTTTCTAAGATTTGTTCAGCAGTTAAATTAATGCTGGTTAAACTAGGGGGTGGTAATACACCAGACAAAGTACTCTGTACATTTTTAATTAATTTCTTATCTTGTTTAAGTATGTATTTTTCTTCACAAATGGAACTTTTGTTGTATACATCAACTTTTCCTTCAATAACTTCATCAGAAAATAATTCTGGACTCAAAGGTCTCAAGAAATTAGTTGATTTGGTGGAAGAATTACAAAGTGACTTGAGCGATTTATTATTTAAATGTTTGGTTGAAGTACATAAGATATTTTGTCTATCTTCAGAGTCAAAGCTCTTAGTAGTACTACAATGGCTGGATGAAAAAGATGAATTTATACTACTACTTGATGTATTTACAATATTTATATTATTTTCAATATTTGAATCATTACTTATATCACAGAAATCTATTGTATTTGCACTTTTGTCAGTTATTATTATTGGATTAACTTTAGGTATAACTGCACTAGCTACAGATAAATTTGAAACTCCTGACTCACTACTATCACGTAAAACACTAAAATGTTCACTTTCAGAACTAACTGACGCTTCTATTCTTTCATTAGATCCACATATTTTTTGATCTACTGGTTCTACCACGCCTTGACGTGATTCAACCTCAGGTCTTTCGAGCAAAGCATCTTCACTCAAATACATAGATTTTGGATCAGATAAAATCATTTCTCCATTTAAAGAGAAGCCTTCTAATACTGGTCCAGAATTAGATTCGTGATTAAGAGACATATATCCACTATCGTTATCTATCTGTGCAGTTACATATTGATAACATTTACTAAAAGATATGTCCATAACTGTTTCAAATTTTGGTTTGAATTTAGGTGTACTTGTATATATATTAAGGGTATTTTCAAATTTTTTTAGAACTAGTGATAGTTTATTATTATTTTTAATACTTGCTTCGATTGTAGCTTGACTGAAACCCAAATGTGGCGGGTCTTTGACCTTATTTGTACTCATTATTTTGAAAATATTGTGTTGAATTTAGTAAAGAAAGCATATTCATCTTTGTAAGATATGAATTTTACGAGTCAATACCAAATGTAAAAAGCAAAGTTTCACTTACAGTATAGAAAAAAAAGATTGCTAAATTTTCGTAAACTTAACCGTCAATAACATATGATATATACAGATACACTTCAAACAGACACTACATAAGCGCCACTATAACCAAAGAGACAGAACTAACAAATTGTACTAGGTTGTACTAAAATTCGAACTATACGAATTATAACGAACCTAGAAAAACAATTTTGAGAGTGGGGCTTATCCCTTAAGGAGTACGCAGTGGACAGTAATTTAAGAAGTTATGGATTTATGTATATCAATCAACCTTAAAAATGTAATATTTGTAAATGTATATTATGTCTAAAACAACTGTACATTCACAAATAGTATAATATAAGACGAATAAAGGCATCTTTTGCTGGATTTAATAATATATAAAAAATATATTCAACAAATATCAAATTTATTATTCAATATAATTTTAGAATTACAACTGATATTTGATGTATGTTACACAACTGAAATTAGAAAATGTATCCTTTATTTTGTACTACGGAAGACAATGTAATGATCGACTGTATTAACGATAGACATAATAATGTTCCTAATGGTCATCGTAAAAACTTTATTGTATTGCAATATTATTTATTTATCCACGTTTAGAGCAAATAAAATATTGGTCTTTTAATGTTTTGGTCCTCATACTAAAATTATGGGAATTGAAAATATATTTTTGAATGGAAGAGAAAGCAATTTCTGCGAAAACTTTTTTAATTAATCTTACTCTGGTAATGTGACTCTTTTCGATGGTTATTTCGTTACCTTTAATTCTATTATAATGTTTTTAATCATAAAAGACTTGTTTACTTTAATATAAGTGCCAGTGAATATATTTCTGATACTCTAAAGAGATATTGTAAATAACAATTCTTATTCTATCATCCGTATTCTGATTAACACATGGATCAATAAGTCCCGAGACTAACCCATAGATGGCGCTCGTAGTAAACCAGTAAACACGTCTTTCTAGAGTACTAACCTTTGCTTGAAACGTGTCAAAATTTTAAGTCGATCGGACCAGAAACAGCTGAGTTATCGAGGTTGGAGTAAAGTCGTTTTGTAGTTTGTTTAAACAATGGAAAAAACCGAGTTTCGTGTTCTGATAAAACATTGTTTTTTAATGGGTAAAAACACCACGCAAGCAAAACAATGGATTGAAAAATGTTACCCGGACTCTTGTCCATCAAAAGCAACGATTTGTCGGTGGTTCGCCGAGTTTAAACGTGGTTATACCGACACAAATGACGCGGAACGCTCGGGTAGACCTGTGGAAGCCGTTACACCGGAAAATGTGAGTGAAGTGACAAAAATTATAATGAAAGATCGTAAAGTGAAGCTCCGTGAGATTGCTGAGATGACACAGATATCATATGGAAGTGTATTTACTATCCTTCATGAAAAATTGAGCATGAAAAAGGTTTTTTCCAAGTGGGTGCCGCGATTGCTTTCGATGGAACAAAAACAGCAACGAGTCGATGATTCAGAAAGCTGTTTATCGCTATTTACTCGCAACAAAAAAGATTTCTTGCGTCGTTACGTGACCATGGACGAAACATGGATACATCACTACACTCCAGAGTCGAAGCGGCAGTCATCTGAGTGGCGCACAGCTGGCGAAAGCCGTCCGAAACGTCCGAAAACGCAGCAGTCAGCTGGCAAAGTCCTGGCGTCAGTTTTTTGGGATACACATGGCGTGATTTTCATTGACTACCTCGAAAAAGGTAAATCGATCAACAGTGATTATTATATTGACTTACTGGTGCGTTTGAAGGAGGAAATCGCAAAAAAACGACCGCACATGCAGAGGAAAAAGATCCTTTTTCATCAAGACAATGCACCCTGCCACAAGTCGATGAAAACAATGGCAAAATTGAACGAATTGGGTTTTGATCTGCTTCCCCACCCCCCATATTCGCCAGATTTAGCCCCCAGTGACTACTGGCTCTTTGCTGATCTTAAAAAAATGCTCCAGGGAAAAAGATTTGGCTCAAATGAGGAGGTCATCGCTGAAACTGAAGCTTATTTTGAAGCGAAAGATAAATTTTTTTATAAACATGGTATTGAAAAATTGGAAAAGCGTTGGAACCATTGTATCACCCTAAAAGGTGATTATGTTGATGAATAAAAAAAAATTTTGCAAAAAAAATGTTGTTTTCATTGTTAGTCTCGGGACTTATTGATCCATGTGTTAAGTTAATTTCTCGAAAGCGTAGTGAAATGTCTAGAATATTTGACACAAATAACCACCGAATAGTATTTTCTTCATCAATAGGACTTAAGTCAGCGATAAATTTCAGAGAGAACGCAATATTCTAAGTTTTTGACTTATTAAAGTTATCAAAAAGCACGAAGCAACCGCTTTGGTGGTTAACTACAATGGCGGGAAGGTCAAGAAAAGCAAAAGAAAGTCATGATCAATATTTGTAATTGACTTAATTGCGAAATAGGTCGAACCCATCTAAAGAATTAACAGATCTTCGTAGATCAACAGGAGTATCCTTCTACCGTACGGCACCATCCAATTAAAGAGAAACTTAGAGATCGTGTTGCAAGAAAAAAACCATTATTGCGAAGGGGTAATATACAGAAATGGCCGGATTATGAATGAATTCATTTTCATTGAACATCGGACGAGTGGCAACCTGTACTTTGGATAGACGAGACCGAATTTGAAATATTTGGATAGAAAAGGAAACAGTATGTTTGCAGATGGATCGGAGAAGAGTATATTATAAACCATCATGTATACCATACAGTCAATGAAACATGGATCTGCGCAAGTATGGGGTTGTATATCTGCCCAAGAAGTTGCCCCATTGATTCGATTTGCCGAAAAATTAACGTCAGCAAAATATTTAGAGATCTGCAACATTCTATACCAGTAGAAACACAATTAATTGGAAATAATTGTTTTTCAGCACAATAATAATCCGAAGTATGCTACTAGGACCGGTAAAAATTATTTATTTTAGAAGAATGCTTAACATTTCACAAGAATTTCTGGCAAAACTGTTCAATAATTTACCCAAACGCGTGAGAAGTATATCTGCTAAAGTTGGTCATACTATTGGGTTGGCAACTAAGTACTTTCGGTTTTTACTGATAGAGAGCGTTGCTTTATTTTTTGTATAACGTATGTTAGTGCTGTACTTTACCGTTTGTCGCGTGATACTAGTCACATTGACGTAACTTCAGAAGCAAGTAGTGCGTGATTTTTATTAAAGCTATTAGTTGTGGGTTAATTTTAAATGGAGTGCAGAAACGAACATTTTCGACATATTCTACTATTTTATTTCCGTAAAGGAAAGAAAGTTGCTGCGGCTCACAAAAAGATATGTGAAGTTTATGGTGCTAATTGCTTAAAAGAGCGCACGTGTCAGAATTGGTATAAAAAATTCCGTTCTGGAGATTTTTCCCTCAAAGATGAGCAACGTTCTGGTCAGCCTACTGAAGTTGATGATGACCAAATCAAAGTCATAATTGAAGAGGATCGTCATATAACTGTTCGAAAGGTTGCGGAGAGGCTACATGTATCGCACACAACAATTGAAAAACATTTAAAATGTCTTGGGCTAGTTAAGAAGCTTGATATTTGGGTACCTCACGAATTGAAAGAAATTCATTTAACACAAAGAATCAACTTTTGCGATATGCACCTTAGACGAAATGAAACCGACCCTTTCTTAAAAAGAATCATCACTGGTGATGAAAAATGGGTCCTGTACGGTAACATGGTTCGAAAACGATCATGGAGCAAACACGATAAACCAGCTCAAACAACATCGAAAGCTGAATTGCATCCAAAAAAGATCATGCTGTCAGTTTGGTGGGATTACAAAGGTGTTGTGTTTGTTGAGCTGCTTCCAAGGAACCAAACGATCAATTCTGATGTTTACTGTCAACAATTAATAAAATTGGATGAAGCAATCAAAGAAAAACGGCCAGAATTGTCAAATCGGAAAGGTGTAGTTTTCCACCAAGATAATGCAAGGCCTCACACATCTTTGGCAACTATTGGAGCTTGGCTGGGAAGTGATGCCACATCCCCCATACAGCCCTGATCTAGCACCATCTGATTACCATTTATTTCGAAGTTTGCAGAATTCTTTGAATGGTAAAACTTTCACAAATGACGATGGCCTTCTCTTGCACCTGGTTCACTTTTTTGCTGATAAGGACCAGAAATTTTATGAGCGTGGAATCATGCAGCTGAAAGAAAAATGGCAAAAGGTCATTGAGCAAAATGGAAAATATATAATTGATTAAAAACTATTCTTTGTTTAAAAAAAAGTGTTTTATTTTATACTACAAAACCGAAAGTACTTAGTTGCCAACCCAATAAATGTATTATTTTTATTATTGTTTTTTAGTTATATGCAATTATTTTTGTTGTATTATTATTTAAAAAAATTACTGTGTAGGAAAAAGTTCCTTTATTTTTGAAAATGATCCGGAACGATAAATTTTCTATCGTTGCCACTTACTTATGCACACACCCACACATGTCACAAATATATACATATGTATATGTACACACACACATATATATATATATATATATATATATATATATGTACATATACACATACATATATGTGTGTACATATACATATGTGTATATATTTATTTATTTTATGGTTACATAAAATTAAATTTCTATAAATGTTGTTTAAATTTTTCTGTCCAATTTAGAACAAGTATATGATGTCTATGTAAATATTTTGTTGTATTCTGTTTGCCTTCTTAGGAATGTCTAATAGCCCACTGAGACACTAATTATATTTGCAACACAGTATTGTAAATAAACAATATTTTATTTACATTGTGAATTATATTAACCAGATTTAGGAATAGATAATCTATGACACTGTCTATATTTATTTTAGAAGCTTTAGACGTGTAATTTAATATCTAATATAATTAATAAATGCATTTTATATATTAAAAATAAATCAATTTTAATAATAAAATTATTTTTCTCGTGCATATTAGTATATCAGTAATTAGTAATTATTAATTACATTGACGTTAAAATTCAAATGCGTATATCAATTGTTAACTAATGTCATTTTTGTTACATCGGAACATTGTATACCATGTACGTAATTACACCGTTTAATTCATTTTGTTTATGAACGATACCAATCTGCATATTTTTATATTATTTAAACATATTAAGTTTATTTTTATAGTTACTGGCATGTAATTTTAATAAAGTAATGGAGATTTTAACTAATTGTTCATTCGAATACTTTTTCTTAAAAATATGATTTTTACTTTACATCGAGGGCTTTTACTGTTGAAGGACGTAATAAAATACTCCATTCTATATCGTTGGCTTACTTCCTTTTCTAAAAATTTAACTTTGTTTCATAGATTTAATATTGAGACTATTTGTCAAATATGCACAATTGATTAGTTTACGGTTTATTAAAGGATAGTGTATCGGTTGTTGTCAAATTGAATTAATAATGTGTCTTAATTTAGTTAAAATTTTAGAAATGTTGAAATACAAGAAATTAAAAGGGTGCGTTGGAAAAAATACTTAATAACAGGTGGGGCAATAAGTATCACTCTATCGGAAAGTGCTGCCATTTTTGCAAATGGCATCGTATGTCAACGCCTCAAGATCGCGCATTTTTGCACGCGCAATAATTGTGACAATTTTTGCACGCGCAATAATTTCGGCGAAAATATCCCAATTGTGCATCGCAAACAATTCGACGCCGTGCGTCCCGATTTGAAGAGAGCGGTACAAGGGACAAGCGAGGCACTGGAAGGCCCCGGACCGGCCGTTCGACTGAAAACATCGAAGCAACGCGTGAAAATGTGGTAGAGGGGTCCGAAACATCCACAAGAAAACGTGGTCAACAAAACAGCCGTAAGATTTTGGATCTCAACGACGAAGTGGATGATTTTCCGTCAAAATTGATCATGAGCGACGAGGCTCATTTCTATTTCAGCGGCCACGTCAATAAGCAAAATTCTTGGTTCTGGGGGGCGGAAAGTTCACGCATAATTAATGAAGCACCATTACACCCTCTCAAAGTTACCGTGTGGTGTGCACTTACGTCGGAAAAAGTGATTGGATCCTATTTTTTCGGGGCCGACGGTAACGCTATTACGGTGAACCGCGATCGCTATAAAGCCATGCTAACTGAATTTTTTTACCGGAAGTTGACGATCTGCATTTGGAGAATATTTTCCGATTGGGGCCACTTGTCCTACTGCACGCGACACAATGCGTATTTTGAAGGATGTCTTCACAGCACCTGTAATCTCACGTTTCGGTGATTTTTACTTGGCCAGTCTTCTTCCTCTGGGGATATATGAAGTCGTTGGTGTACGCGAAAAAGCCCCGCACCTTGGAGGAGTTAAAGAACAATATTCGAGTCGAAATTGATAATGCGATACTACAAATGCTGCGCACGCTTATGCAAAATGCAATCAAGAGCCCAAATTTGCATAAACGCCGGCGGCGGTCATTTGTCGGACATATTTCCACAATTAATTGAAACAAAATTTATAAAAGCGAATAAATATAATCAGTTAAAAGCCAATTAAGCTTTCAGTTTAAACAAAAGTCATAGCGAAAGAAAATCAGATGATGCTTTTTGGCCCACTCTGTACTTAATGAGAACAAATTATTATTAATATAAACATAAGCAACACTAGCTCGTGAAATATGTTAAAAAAAATAAAAAGAGGATAATGATTATTTGGCAGTGTCCTTAAGCAAAACTTTTAATAATTACAAATTTATGTATAGAATCTGAATATAATTGCATGACTATAACTAGTACCTTTTCACCAATTCAACAGATAAATTCTAAACAGAAAATATATACATATCTGCAATAACTTCGCATTTGTTTAAAAAGTTATAAATAAAAGTCAATGAAAATATATATTTTTATTTACGAAATCTAAGTTTAACAAAATATAATTATAAAGATTAGAATATAAGAGGTTACAATATTTTAATAAACTAGAATTGTTTATAAACAATGTCAAAATAAACAAACATTAACGCATTTAAAATTTCTATATTGTTTATTTTATTTATCAGATTTTAAAATGTACGATTGTACAGAACTTGTCAAACTGATTTTAAGTGTGTTGTTCACTAATTACAAGTTTTAAGAGCAAGCCTGTACAATATCAATAACAGATTATTGTATTATTGTATATTTGTGAACATTGAACGAAACTCTGTACTGAAGTACATAAATCCGCAAATAAAATAACCCAGTCAAATAAACAGATACATTATTAGATGCTGGATTAAACTAAACACTTAATGCTTATATTCTTTAAAGCTTATATCTCTTCCTATATTTTTAAAATTTTCGAAAGCTTAAAAATACGGACCAAACGTGTATATATATATATATATATATATATATATATATATATATATATATATATATATATATATATATATATACAAAACAAATTGCTATGCAATACAAAGTACATTTTAGTGAAATTGAGTAAATGGATTCTAGAAGTATTTGATTTTCTTACTACTTATTTGCAGTTTCTTCAAGAAATGAATGGCGTACAGTTTGATTTATACTAAATTTAATTTAGATATTGAATAAAATATTTTAGGTGTTCAAGTTGATAACATTTTTCAATATTTACTTAATTCTCTAAAATGTACAGCTAATACATTTATTTTAAATTATGTAATACTAATTTTTTGTAACATACTTTGGAGTTATTGCATGCGACATTTATTACCTTTCTGTGCCTTATAGTAAATTCAAAATTTTATTTTTTTGACGTCAAACGAAAAAAAAATGAAACAAATACATAATTTCCGAATTAAATACGGGACTCTATATATATTATACAATTTTACATTTACACATTGCTTCAGAATTACTTCTTAAAGATATAGATTCTTTTTAAATTTTTTGCAAGTACTATGTAGTTTATTCTACTAAATAACTACTGTCCTTTGATTAAAATATCCTCTTCTATGGTAACGTGTCCAGTTCAATACAGCGATAAACGTGATTTTCTAATGCCTGATACGTTGAAAATCTGAATGAGCATCTTGGGCAAGGTAAATTCTGAAAAATATATTTTGTTTATTAATAAGCATATTAGCTATTATTTTCTCGCTTATATTGAATATTTTAATAGACGAAAAATATACCAATTTATTTCACACACTTTTCTTAAAAATAAAAAAAAAAGAATTGGTGTGCAAACCTAATAAAGGGTAAGTACATCAGTTACAAATAAGACAAATCAATAAATGCTAATATTTACTTCTATAGTTACGAAGTGAAACATATTATAGAAATTTTTCGTAACACATTGTTTTACTTTAGGAATAATTTACGTTATATAAATCTCACAATGCGTCATTTAGTTATTGCAAAGTGAATATAATATTTAAATAAATATATATTGAATATGTACAAACATTTTGTTAGAAAAAGTAGGCAATAATAAGGATGTAACTCTGAAACTTAGCTCAAAATGCACTTCTATTTAATGAAAGTAATTCACAAACACAGATTATTATTTAAAACACAAAAAGAAATGGAAATTTCAATTTGCGTGAGACCGTACATTAGCTGAATAAACAAAAAGGCGCTCTTTAAAAACTATGAGGTAATTTTTGGTTAAAATTATACCACACTTTATCATCATAATTCAATATTTACATACTTTATGAGCAAGTTGAGTTTCAAAGCAAAATTGTTAATAGTTTTTTAGTAAATAATTTCGTAAATTTTGTATGAGTGAATTTTAAATTTCTTTTTTATATTTATGCCATTAACCGCTAATCAACGATTCCAGGCCCATGTAATATTTTTTCAAACAAATTTTGATCGGCAATTTCTATTGTAGTTCTAGACTTGAATATATTGCAAATTTCATTTGATTTGTATTTGCTCAGACTGTGTTAGCCATAAACTCCTGGTGATATTTCAGAAAAGACGGGATTTTTAACTAAATAGTGCAATTTATTTATTTGCTTGAGTAGATTTTAAGTTTTAAAAACATTTAACCAATCATTTTATTAATGCTGCTTTTATATGTTTGATGTTTTAATATAGTGCGTTGGATCAACATTCAAACAGAAAAGTATCTAAAATAGTTGCAAAATTATGAAAACAAAAATGAAACTACATAAACTTAATTATAATAATTGATACATGAGTCGTCCGAATAAATAGTCTTTGCCCAGTCGTCATACGTCCAATTCTTATATCTTTTTGGTCATTCATTGGAGAACACCAAAAGCAGGAGAAATTTAATAATTAAAAAAATTAAATTAAAATTAACAGTATGAAGACTCGAACGCATACTGTTAAGATAAGTGTTCAATATCCAAATAAAGTATACACTAATAGATGAATAGGAAAAAGTGGATTTTTATGGGAATACAATAAAGAAATGTTAGATATTTAGTTGTAAACATTAGAGGAAATGAAAAACAATCAGAACTACATATATGTAGCAATATTACTTCAGATTGCTACAAGTGAGTCATATTTAATAATTTTTGTTTATATTATGCCAAAATATATTAAATGACTCCTATGTGTTGCACATTACTAGAGTTGGGACGTTTTCCAGTGGCCCAGAATGGTGTCGAGACCAGTGTACGAACAAACTAGGAACAATGGATGCGCTATTTATATCACTTATGTTTTGTTTTGTAAATAGCTTATTTACATTATTCATAGCTATTCTTGCATAGCGCAAAATGGATAAGATTGACAAAATGTCTGTAGCATGATGTAAGTTTACACATTTGGATCCGAGAGCAACGTACGCTGTGGTGTTCTGATATTTAGAAATTGATCACTCAACATGCGAGAGATAACGCCACCACAAATTTGTCATAATCTGGTAAAATCGAAATCTTTGTTTATAACACTCACGCACATATTATTTATGTTTCGTGTAGCACATAGCAGTGAGTGTACATCGTTCACAATTTGCATTGACACACCACTAACGACAACCCAGTGGTTTGAAATTTTTCTATTGAGTCAAATAAACCTTTATAATTGTCGTAAATTTGTTTTAAATCGATTTCAACGGAAGTGTTTTCAAATCTTTTGTGGCTTTCCTTAATTACTGCAGCTTCGTTAGGTTTGGATTGTGAAATTACAGATTTTATTTGCTGGAAATTATCGCAGTAATAGAAAGCCACTTTCACCTCATTAATACCGGGTTACCGTTTGTGGTATTCTCGAATTCCTTTGGGAAATTCCAAAAACACTCTTGGTATTTGAAATTAACGCAACAACATTTGAATAACATTGCGGAATATTTTGTGCTACAAAGTCTAAAGCATGAACTTTACATGTCACATGTAAAAGTCCCTCACACTTATTTGTAAAGAAACGGCCTACACTATTGTCCCAGTACATCAACGGTTTATCGAAAATTTTAGCGTAAATCTTAATATATCACCATTATAATATAAATCGGGAAATTCATCAACAAACATTCGCACTGCGTTAACCAACGGTCTCGTTCTTTCCTTAAGCAAGTCCGTCATACTTCATAATTATACGCTCGCCTTATATAAAGATCCTTTCGGTACTAATTTATAATTCTACATTTCATCTGTTTTATTATATTACATTGGTGGGATCGCTGCGTACTCGGTACGAACATGGCCCGCGGGAAGACATCCCAACTCTGTACATTAGTAAAGCTAGTATTTTTGGTCTTGTAAATTCAAATGTGGATGGACACAAGATATCTATTATTTTATCTACATCTAACATTAAGTTGTTTAAATCTGTACAAAGAAACTAAAAGAATTGCTACTGTAAATATAGCACTTGTTGCACAGCGGCTCTAGCTTATCGAAAGAGTACTTGAGCCGTGACAGACTATACCGTCACACCCCACGGATCATCAAGACCTATTATGGGAAACTATTATAATTATAAATATACTGATAAGACATTATTGTTCATTTAATTTTTACTAGAACAAAGGTACAAATACCAAATCGTATTACTATTGTATCGTTCTCTTACATCACCTTTAATCATCTACCTCATTAACTTATCTAATATTCTAAAAACAACACAAATATTTATTGTTATTTCTCTTTATTTGCTTTTAACAATATTTTAATAGAAGTGAATAATACGTGGGATGTCTTTTAAAATTTGCATAGTGATACATAGAGGACGCCACTAATCAAATGTCAGTACTAAAAATTAACTTGCATCTTTAGTTAATTTAATCCAAAATTTCAGTGCGCTACGTGTAGTGTTGTAACTACAATGAACTGACAAAGTTGATGAGTTAGTTGAAAATGAAATTAAAACAAGAACATTTTCACGGAATACTTTTTAATAATTTCGAAGACAATTATCTTAACAAGAAAACCTCGCCGAATTGTTTTCTGTTTTCGGCAATGAAGCACCACATCAGCCAACAATTTCTCATTAGTATGAAGAATTCAATCATGGACGGATTAGTCTTAGCGACGATCCAAGAGCACGTTCACCAAAAATCACAGTTGTTCAGGAAGACGTCGATGCTGTGTACAAGATCATCAACGAAGATCGACATGTGACATATCGCCAGATCGAAGCTTTATTGGGGATTTCAAAGACCTCAATTCAAAAAATTTTGCATAAAGAATTCTGTGGTAAAAAAAACAACGAAACACGTGTATGCATGGATATTTAGTGAGAAATATCGTCCGACTAGTTTTAATCATGAAAAATGGCCGTAAATTTATTAATATATTTCGCACAGGCATTGATAGATATAGAATTAGAAGATTAGAAGGTGTTGCTTCTATTTGGTTTAATTTTTGGTAATTATGGGGCAGAACAAAGCATCCAAAACATATTAATGTTTTTTTAACTTCAACATGAAAGTTTGATTTTTGCAAAACGTAGTTTTCTGGATTAACATTAAGGAGTGTATACAAAGCGGACTACCGAAAACAATCCAGCTACATTTTTGACTATTTAATCAAGTTATAAAAAAAATTCGAACAATTTTGTTCTACGGGCGACGCTATTCTGCTATTTTATCTTGGGTTCCATCAACCCTTAAATGCTAGCGACTTTCATCCCATTAATTTTAAATGAAAATAGGAGTCAAACAATACGTTTTTTAAAGCCTATAAGTTCTTTGTTACAACGGTTATATTTGAAAATCGGCCCAATAGTTTTTGAATAATACAATTTTATAAATGTATAATCTCAAAAAGAGTTATTTATTTGCTAACGGATTAAATGTTGAATAACCACTAGTAGTTTCTATATAATAATAGAGGCAAAGCCCGAATATTTTGTAGCATTAAGAGAGTAACTTGACTGCAGTTATCTATAATACATTGTCGTACATTTTACATAGAATTGCATAAGTTGTACTCTTTAAATAATCCCATAAAATTTATTGCAATAATAGCATAAACAAAACAAAAATATAAAATTCTTTAATTTCAGGGTATTTAAATGAATAATTATTTACGTTATATCCTTAAACTACGCAAACTACTACAGCGAATTTTCCGATAGAAACATTTTTATTATTATTAAAGTGAGGACCGACTTAGACTTAGCATCCTTGATCGAATGACGTGATATATTAAGCTACCGTTAGCATACACGTAAGTTCTGCAAAGGCACCATTCATTTTTTTAGGGTAATATAAAGAATTCAGTTCACATAAAATTTGCTTCTGCTTTATTTTTATGTCATTAAAGTTACTGTCTGTTGTGCACACTTTATGAAACAGAATACGCTCATAGTAATCCCTCCCCTACTCTAAACGAGTATCCAATGTCTTTTTAGAATCGTTACAGAACGCCTACTTAAGCAGAGCTTTAGTGTAATTTGTTAGTCAGTTAGTTTGTCTATTCAGTTCTAGTAGCGCTTATGTAGTGTTCAGTAGTCTTAAACATATGTGTATCCATTATGTTATTGACAGTTGTTATTTTCTTATAAGTGAAACGTTGTTTCTCACACTTGATATTAGTACGCTTAAATTCAAACCAAAATTTGAATTACAGATTGATAGATAGTGAATATATATCTCTTGATCACAAAACTAATTCCAAACCAATATTGGAATGCTTTTCCTTAAATGGAGAAATGATTTTACCTGATTCAAAAAACAGTGTATTTGAATGAAGATGTTTTCCTCTAAAAATTTGAAATTGAATCACATCAAGCTGTGGTAGAACCAGTACATCAAAATATATGTGGATCTAATAAAAGAATAGAGTTTCTGTTAGTTTTGATGGCGAATATCTTGGTGCTTTACGCGATGGTAGTGAATCAAGTGTTTGACAAATTGACAATAGTGCAAGTACAATAGATGTCTGTGATATAAATAATGATTCAAACATCAAACATAATATAAACGTTGTAAATACCTCGAGCAGTAATATGAATTTATCTAATCCATTTAACCATTATGGTGTTATTAAAGATCTCTAAAGATGAACAAAATATTTTATCTACCTCAAACAAACACTTAAGTAATAAGTTACTGAAACCACTTTGTAGTTCATCTAAAGAATCAACTAACTTTTTGAAACCTTTAAGTCCAGATTTATTTTCTAATGATGAAGTCGATTTCTGATGATGAAATCGAAGACAAATACAGACTTAAACAAGATATAAAATTAATCAAAAATATACGGAGTATTTTATCTGGTATATTACCACCACCTAGTTTAACCAGTATTAATTTAACTGCTGAGCAAATCTTAGAAAAGATCGAGGCGAATAAACATTTATTTTGGACAGATAATTTTATACTTTGTAAAAATGAACAAGATAATAGTAATATAAATAAGAATGAAGATAAATATAAGTGTACTAAACATAAAAAATGCTTATTACTAACTGCATGTAATTTACAGTGCTTAGACAAGCCATTTCCAGAAATTATGGAGGCGAGATATCATGGATTACAGTAAGTTGCTGTTTCTATAATCACATGTATCGTTAATTTTACTTTATTAGAATTTTGAGTATATAAATTTTAGAACTACTTGAAATATTAGAATTTTAAAAAAATATGAGTATATAAATTTTAATAGAACTGACTTATGTTGAAATAACATTTTTATTTTTTAATATACTTATTATCATAGTAATTTAAATAAAAAAATATGAAGTTTTAAATGCTTATTTTAATATTATCATTTTATTTGATATAAATATATAATATATCGTACAGAAGACCCATTTAAATTTTAATAGCCATATCATTTAGCTTACTTGCTCCTATTCCCTTTTGTTTCTATATGAATTTTTTCACTACCTCTTTCTCAAATTCTGTGTAGTAAATTTTAAAATTTCTCTTATAATTTAAATAATTCAAGATTTTTGCTACAGTATCTGAGAAAAGCCATCATCTGAGGCTTAGTTGATTATTTAATTAAAATGGAAAGGGATCAAAAATGAACATGAAATTTCCACACATCCACATATAGTTGTGCTTATATGTAAATGCTCACTACTTTTTCTAGATATTATCATTTTATTTGCCTAATTCATTGGCATTTATTTATATATACATATATCATGGACTACCAAAAAAATGGAGTCGAAATAATGGAGCAACTCTATATATTAGATTTGTACAATAGATCGGAGCGAACGAGGCAAATAAATTTGTTTTGTAATGTATGTATTATATGAAAAAGATACATTAAGTTCATATATACGAGCACCTAAATTACAGTGCATTTGTTTTACCAATTAGAGCGCCACCTATGTGTCATTCTCACTACTTGCCAAACTATCCTCGTATAATTCAAGTGTCTTCTTACATAAGCGCAAAAAATCCTTTAAAGAATTTTATCCTCTACTTTAGATAATACATTTCAAAATAAATTAATTTTCCTTTTATATATTGCATAAATTCTATAGTTTCCGAATTATTCTTCAGTACGGTATATATTTCGCAACCTTCGCAATGCTGCAAAGACCAGATGCTATGAAATACCTGATTTAACAGAAGTCTTTGCACAGAATTTTGTTCATTCGTCAATTAGAACATTTTGTAATATCAAAAGGTATTTTATTGAGCGACTTTGGCTTTGTTTTGAAATTCCTTTTCCGAAAAACAATAAACCTTAAAATATATTTCTTGTATACCAAGAACATACGTATTTTAAACAATCCTAATATTTTCTTCGGTAATAGGTACGTCTATAAAGGTTTATTTCACAAGCGATCCCCTACATTTTATTTGTGTATTTGTCGCGCTCAAATAATGTTTGCTATATATACTAGTTAATTGCAAATGCATTGATCCATGTATTACTTATCTGTATGTTTTCGCACTTTATAATTTGACCATTTTGATTTTTTGAATTGTTTCTTTAGACTCATTCAGGTATTAAAATATATTTTCGCCTTTATTTGGCATAAAGCTTTTGAAATACGACCAATATCGTTCTTTTAATTTCTCTCACAGAATTAAATTCAGTGAAATTTTTAAATTTATAGGATTCGACACTACAGACAATTGGCTCAGAATATTAATAAAAATTAAAACTAAAACTTATTTTGATTCACTGTACAAAAATTTGAAATTTAACCACGATGCCAAACTTATTTCAAAAACCTTATTTTCAACATTTTCAAAACGAGTAGACAAAAATTCTGACTTGTTCTTTACTGAAAAACTTAACATCTGTTTAAAAATGTACATCGACAACGAATAGAAGTATATTAGTATGCGTATAGGTTAGTAATCAATTCACATGAAGTGATTTTTTAAATTTTTTCAAAGCCTGATCCAATATTATTCAACTAGACAAAATTCTAGGTTGTCCTTTACTGAAAAGTTTGGCACTGTTTAATAACCTATGGCGAATAGAAGCGGGAGTATATTAATTACGTACGGGTTTAGTACCCAATTCACATAAATTGATTTATTCAAGTTTCTGTACCTGTAAAACATACTCAGTTCGAAAGGTTTAAATCTGCAGAAATAACCCTAGTTCATTTTTAACACTAAGCTATCAATATTTCAGCTTTAAATAAGGAAATTCGATAATATTACATATGTAGTTGTAGAACTCAGTATGATTTCTTACCGATTAAGTTGAATACTAAAACGGTAATAAATTATTAAATTAAGTTAAACGAAAGTACTTAGTTGTCACGCAGACTATATAAATAGCTTAAATTACTAAGATGCTGACATTTTCTTTGCTTACAGTTACAATCGAAGTAAATTATCTGAAGAATTTGAAATGCTATGTATGAAATATGCTGAGAGATATATTGGCTGTGAAACGCAATCTACTTGTATAGTTTTTCCACAAACAATTCTATCCAGTCCGTTAAAAAGAAAAGCCAATAGACTTAGATGGGCCATAAGATCACCAGGTAGGCGGCTCAGTCATTTGGCTCGAAGAAGAATAACATTTTCCATTGGAAATCTTCAAGCTTCTGCTGCAAAGAATTCATTAAATACACATACTCGACAGATTGCTTTAGATTCAAAGTAAACTTGTAAATTATTTTAACTACTCAATTTTATTCAATCATATTTTTAGACGATTTCAATTATTATCACGCAAACGAAGTCCTCTCAAGAAGAATCGTCGAGGAACTCCGAAAAAAATTTTACGATGGACTCCAACAGGCAAAATTCGTTCACCAACTAGTTCAACTAAGAAACGTATATCTTTACAACTGCAATCTATTTCCAACCAGAGTCACTTAGATGAGGTATCTTCCGGTCTAAAAGCTACTGCAACGAGAAGAGCTCTGTTCCAAAGTCCAGACAAGGCTTCTGGTAGCTTGTCCAAACCCCTTTTGCAGAGTAAGTAATAACTACTAAATTTATCATTTCGTTGCATATAATTATGCGTTTTTAAAATGCTAAACTGAAAAATTATAATTTTAACCGCTTTATACATGGTATATGTAATGCGGAAGTTTTTGAAAAAATTACGATGTATAAAGTGGTTAAAATTAGAATTTATCACTTCATTATTTTATGACGTATACTTACATGAATGATTTTCAATACTCCAGGGTAAAAATCACTTTACTCTTTCTGTTATTCATACTGCGGAAGAGGCTAAGATTGAAACTCACTAACTTACACAATAATTATATATTTTAGGTACTTTCGATATAGCCAGTCTATCACCACTTAAAACGAAAGTTACTTCAAAGTGCGTTTTGTTTACATCACCCTCAGAGAAAATTGGTGATAAAAGTAAATGCAATCATTCAGATGATGATTTTTCGAAATTATTTAGAAGCGCAACTTTACAAGATAACAGAAATATTGGAACCACTGTTAAAAAAGACTTCCCTAAATTTAAGAACGATACAAATCTGACAGCATCAAAACCTTCTGGCGAATTAAGTGCTTATCACAAAAAGGTAATACTTTTTACTTACATTTTGTTTATTTTTAATTATAAGCGCTGACTCTAGAAGCTTCAATAATATTATTTTAGTGTGAAAGTCTGTGGCTAAATGCTTAATTTATTTTATACAATGACGAGTATGTTTGACAAAAGTATAATAAATTGTAGGTAATGTTTTGTTTTGCACAAATATTACTAAACTACGGTGCCACTACAAATCAAAATAATACATTTTTATACTACTTCAAAATGGATTCTGGCAAATTGCCTTCTTACATATTGCATTATTTTCTAAAGAATCGTTTTCTTCAAGTTTTTTGTTTAAAAATTTTCTAAAGTATTAATTTTTTTATACTGACGAAAATTATACATTCAATGAAAAAACTCTCATCAGTATACTTCATTAAACAAAAAATGCCATTATCTATTGACAAATATAGTGGTCGAGCCTAAAAGTTAACAGAAAGTTGAATGATTTAGGGTGTACATTATCACAGAAACAAGTTATGAGAATGTGGGGAGATAGATGGAGTGTTTTTCCGAATAATGAGTTGTATTGAATTGTAATTTCGACCATTTATTATATATAATTATCTGAATTTGCTATATGCCACATTTTTCAAATTATTTTTACTCGTCTTATCTTTACCTCATCCAGTAATACAACCAAGTCCTCTAAACTGCCGCCTTTCGATTTTTTAATAAAATATGACATTACATTATAAAAAAATATTTTATTGCGTTTGCAGAAACTGCAATGGGCTGTGTACGAAGCGCTAAAGAATCAAAACATTGGAATTGATCATCCCCAGTTCAAACAATTTGCCTCTGTATTGGCACGTGTTACAAAAAAATGTTTGCCAAATTTCACAGCAATTACTCCCAGACCAGAAGTAGGGACGAGCGATAGAATGTTACGTATTGCGAGACAACATATATTTGCAGTTATGAAGGGTAAATCCGTAGATGAAATTATACAAGACTTAGAAATAAAAAGATTGAAAAATGCGAAACCAACCGGCTATATTGGTTTAGCAATAGATCAAAATGATTGGTCATGTGTAAAAAGCAAAAATAATGTTTTTCGTAATCGATTAAATACCCTGTCCAATGAGAAGCAAAAATTTGGATTAAACCGTGATAAGTTGTTTAAAACAACAACAACAAAATTTGATCGAACTCATCGAATGAAGAAATTTTTGATGATGAAAATAAGAGTGATGTCAAATGACCGGAATTTTAATATGAGGTATTTTTAGAAGTGTCTTTACATTGATTTAGTGAATATTTTTATCTACAATCAAATTGTGCCTAAATAATGACAAAAATTATTGAACATCAGATATTCAAACGATTTTTTCTTGTTTAAAATATTATAATTTAGAAAAAAAAATGTTTAATAAAAATATTATTTTTATGTGTTTTATTGTTGGTATGTTATCCAGTAATTAGTATTGGCTACATAACAAATACTTTAGCTTCATTAAAAAATTGGTGGTTACGTAAGCAGATTGAATTTTTACGTGTTTATTTGATCTTACATCCCAATAGCAATCCTTCCATAAAATTGAGTAAATTCTCTATCTGATCATCTACAGGTACGTTTGAAATGTTGAGTAACGTTTTTTAACTAAAGAATAAGCATGAATTTAAATACTGGAAATGTAACCTAAAGAAGGGGTTGTACATATAAACAAGCTTATTATTATTAATAAATTATCGGTGACAACTAAATAAAATTCGACTAAACTAGACGTTGCATTTGATGACATGCCATAAATCCTAATGACCTCATTAACATTTATGGCTTCTTCATAATACTTCCAAGGAATGTATCAAGAAAGACAAGTACTTGTTTATTTAACTGGTTACGATATTAAATACAAACATGGAAATGAGAAAATAAATATTGAAATATAAATACATTTAGTATGTCATTATAAATAATAGATACATTACCAAGAAAAATATTTTAGTAAGATGAAATACTTCTTACGAGTTTCTCCTTCTTAGTAGTGTCGGCGTATATACGTAAATACATACTACGGTAAGTGTTTAATGGTGTGTTATAAATAGCGCATTCTGGCATTAAGTCAATGGGTTTGTATATGTATATACAATACATCGCTTGTCTATTGTAGTTTTATTGTACCAAAATATATGTATTTAATATAAATAATAGGTCTCTTTAGGTCACAATGCGTCAGTCTATTCATAAATTAAATTTTAAGCAGGTGCTTGTTATTTTATTACTTAGCATTGCTTTGTTTAACCTACTACGAAGCGGCAAAGATGACAACTCTGGTACTAAGGAGAAATTGCCCTCTCTACTCATGAGACATTACATTTAATGACGTCATAAACCTTACTGAGTGATTAAATCTCTATTCATACTACTCTCAGGAAATATCTATTTAAAGAATTAGGATAAACTAACTGTTTAATAAACAATGTTCAAATTCCGCGAAGGAACGAGTTAAAGACTATTTGAAAAAGGTGGTTTCCAAATTTCGCCTGGCTGCTACATGGGGGTCGTGCAATCGTTTAGTTGTTTACACTCGAAATTGCAAGCAAAAAGCTTTCTGCGTTCTGATTCGAATTCGTAAAAATTTATTTGTGAACGAGATTTTACATTACGCCGTCCTCTCTAAAGAATATATGCCCATTGCTTCTCAAAAGAAGCACTGCAACAGGACAGTTTTATCTCGATGTGTTTCAAACTTGGCTTTTTCCTTTATTGCAAGCCGATTCAAATCAATTAATTTTTCACAAACTCCTTTTGTCCAAGCTTTGTTAAATGAAGAAATCTCCAGGTGTGGTCCTTGGCTTGCGAGATCCCAAGATCTACAGCATGCGATTTTTTATGGGTGTGTAAAAAATCAATTTTCTGTTCCTCCATTACCCAATAAACTAGATCCTTTTAAAGATCAAATAAGAGTCAATTCCTGAGTCAATGATAGTCGTGAGTCGTGATATGCTACTATTGTCTTGATGTTGGCCGTACCCTAGGTAGTGGTCGCATTGAAAACTAATAAAACATAAATAAAACTTTACTATGATTAAAACACTTGCGACTATTTAAAAATTTTCTGTCATTTTTCATTAATAAAATATTGTGCGACGAAATCGATTCATTCCTTTAGAATTATCCTGCATATTTATATGATATAAACAAAGTAAGCTGAGAAGCTGGGACAATCCTTCAATTCAAAATTACCAAGAATTGCGCATAACAATAGCAGGTCACCGTAAACGTTCATGCAAAGTAAGGCCTAAACCAAAAATTAACCATCAGCATATGACATTAAAATCAGGTCTTAACAAAATCGACAACCTACAGTACAAAAAAAAAATGTTAAGCTAAAGTCTACCTACAATATAGAAAGAATATCAGAAATTATTATTACATAGGAAATCAACATTTTTAGATGTTATTCGGTCTAATTTATAAATATAACACTTAGAGGAAAAAAGTTAGTTTGTGGCACTAGAATCATATTATTTGAAAAGAAAGCACAATTACTAGCGACATCTTGGTAAATAATCAAATGAACTTGCTTACGTCAACACAATTAAACCCCATAGTATAGACAAACTTTAATTATCTCGAATGAAAGCAAGTTTTCCCTACTTTAGAGATTAACAAATCTAAGAAATGATGCATGATACAGCTATTCTACATATGTATACAAGGTTGTTCAATAAATAAGTTTTGTCGTTTTGATAAGAAAAACACGATTGTATGGTAATAAAATGTATGTCAAATACATTTTATTATTCAATATAACCTCCCTGAACTTCAAATACACCTGTTCCAATGATCTAATTTATGGATTCTATTCCTGAAGTGAGAACCCGGAATACGCTTTCACGGCTGCTATTACCTTTTCGTTCGATGAAAATCGTTTACCACGTATGAATTTTTTGAGATGTGAGAACATAAAGAAGCCAGAGGGAGCTAAATCTGGCAAAAATAGAAAAACACGGTGGATGTCAAATACATTTTATTATTCAATATAACCTCCCTGAACAAATACACCTGCAATTTTATGGTACTTTAATTCACCACGTATGAATTTTTTGAGATGTGAGAACATAAAGACTTTTTGCGATGTTTTTTTTTGAGCTATGTAAGAGGGTGTTGTCTTGATGGCACCAGATAGTTATGAAAGGATATGGTCTTTCACAACAACGTGCCTTTTCGGTACATTAAAACTCTAATGTGGGAAGTGCTACAATAAACAGCCTATTACCCCAGAGTTTGACCTCCAGGCATGGGACTAAAATATGTTTGTAAAAATTTATAGAATTGATAATTCTTTTCTCACTGTTTTTAACATTTGTTGATTATTTTTTTAACGGGCATATCCTGAAATTCCTATTTCACAAATATGCTCTTTCTTTAAAATGGCTATTTTTATTGCACACAAGTCTAAATTGACAATTCTTCAATTTCACATTAAGAACATATTTACTTTTCCAATAACGTAAAATTATATTTTCAAATCTTTCCTTTTTCTTCATATCGAAATTATAATTTAATTTATTTTTGTCAAAAAGTAGTATTTAATAGCACAATACTTTACCGCAATAAAATAATCATTTTTATTACAAATCTATTCTAATACATCGTGTAATTTCAATGAACATTATTATACAGCATAAAGTGATCAATGCAAATTGTCAACTAAATAAAAATCTAGAATTCGGTTCAAGTATATCAAAGAAGGCAACAAATAACATATCATATTCAATATCACATCGAACACAACTTATGTTTTTTAAATGAAATGTAATTTCTGTAGGTAAAATTGATGAAGCCTGTGATTGATTAACTTAATCACCTAAGGTTGATATATATTATTTTTTCTACAATAATTTTCGTATTCTGTACAGGCATTTTGACAACTAAGTTGTCATTACCAGCAGATAATCACCTGGAAACCACGGCAAAGTCCGTAGGAAACCAATTCCGTACGCGATCTGTACAGTGATTTCTAATATATTTTGTGATTTCTGTATTCAATACCAATTAGACTACAATTTTATACCAGATATCGTTAGGGATATACATTATATACAAATAACTAAATTTGCTTGTAATATTGTTGTAAGTAGAATAAGGCCTATCTTTAATATGAAGCATTTGAGCAACAAACGTGGATCGACCTTCCCACTAATAGTTTTGTATCTTCATAACTTCTAAATGTATCAAATGAGATTACTGTTTGTTAAACATTACTAAAATAATACATTTGATATTATAAATTGCAGTGGAAGTTTTTAATTTTCTTTGCAAGAAAGTTAGTATTCCATCTATGATAATTTGAAATATGTACAAATATAAATGACCCATAACTATTTTGTGTAAATCTGCACGAATAAAACAAATTTAAAAACTTATTGTAAATACAATATATCGATGTGAGACTGCTTGTTTACTTTTTATTATATGATAACAAATGCTCTTTGTTTTTATGGAAACTAAATTATCGCTTACTATTATATAAAAATTAAATTTTCTACTTAATAAAAATGTATTTATTAAACTATGGCTTACGATTGTATTCTTTTATATTAAATCACTTTAAGCTAATTTTCTAAATACCTATATATTTGTAACACAATTATAATTTAGTTTTTATTCCTATACTGAATGCTCTTTAACACTGCTTAAAACGCATTTAATTCAATAATTAAATATTTGTGCACACATGAATAACAAACATTATTCCATGTTCAATCAATATATGAGCATTTTCACACAAATGGAATAAAATACTACCTATCAAACAAAAAATTTAATGAAGACTTTTTATTTTAAAATAAAATAATATATTACCTCTACTGACATACTATTTTCGTTAATATACAATATATTTGAAAATGGAAATACACGTCGCAGAGAAAACCGAACCTTTTGAAATAGTAATTCTTAGTGGCGCCATCTATTAAAAAAAACATGCGTTGGGAAGTAGATATTTCACCAATGTTATGTCAAAATATCATTACATTTCCATCATTAGAAGCAGAGAAATTTCGCATAACTGTGTTTATATTAATCACTCTGAAACATAATATCTTACCGGAATTTTAAATTTCTATTTAATTTTTAAGTAATTTGAAATTGTTACTTTAACTGGATCACCCGGTATAGTAAATGTTGGTACATGTTCTATTATTCTATTCTATTAACACGTTACTGAATTACCAAATTGACCTAATGTATTTACCGCTACTTTGTATAATAAAATAAAAGTTGTAAACAGGGCTTTCTCGATAGTTTCTTAGAAATAATATTGTATCTCTATAATAGTTCCCTTCTTTATAATCTAGGATAATTAGTTATTAAGTACACACTTATTGTACTTATAAATGGAGATTTAATAACTTCAGAATTTTTAAACGTTTGATAATAACTATTAAGAGTCGAAACGAGTTACCGATGGTAACAAACAAGCAGTGATATAAAAAGATAAGTGTTTTATTTGTTATTCTATTTGTTAAAATACATATGAATTTTTTTAAGTGATTCTGATACAATGGCTAACAACTTCATTTTGGTGATATGTATGCAATTAATCTCGTTTCAATTTTCAACTCTTAATGTCTTAAACGTTTTCAAAATGATAGTTAGTGTACTTAGTGGATACTTATAAAAGAATTCACTTGATATACGAGATTTAGTACACGAATTTAAAATTGATATCATGTGAACAAAGTGAACTGTCTATTAACGAGTAGTAGATAAAAATAAACTATTTAAGATGTAAATTTAGAAAAACAATATCTAAATTGGAAGTGTTTCTAGTTCCTTAGCTTTTAAATGTTGAATTATTGAATTACTACCGATACTTTAAGTAAAACTCGTAGACGAGTCATAAAACTGTAAATAAACATTTTTAAGAGAAATAAGCCAGAAACATTTTTTTATTCGTAAATAACACTGTTTCTAATTCAAATGAGCTTAATTTAAGAAACACACAAATTACATGAATATTTTAGAAAAAGCGGAATTGTTAAATAATTTAGTAAAATCGAGATTTACTCGGCGCAATTTATAAAAAAACCATTGTAATTAATCTGGTACGGAGACTTCCGCGGTCATTGTCCATACTATCTTCTTCTGGGCTTCCGGGATGGAACCGCGTCACTGATATAACTGCCGACGTTTCGTACCCACTCGTATGGAACATCTTCAGGGCTCAACTAATGCTACTGTCTGTCGCACTGAAACTGAACAGTTTCGGTGCGACAATAGGACCAGCCCCGAAGCCCAGAAGAACATTGTAATTGTTTATAAAAATCTAATTTCACAATCACCCTGAAAATTTAAGAAAAATATCAAAGAATCATTTTAATCTTGATTAAATTTCTCCGTCAAAGCTAATCATGTCACTTAAAATAGTAGGACAACTTAATAGTCAGAAAACCATTCAATGAAATATCGCTATGCAAAAAGTATAAATCTCCAGAAAAGCACAATCAGGTATGAAGTGTAAATGAAACCTAAATTTAAAACGAAAGAAGCACATAGCTGGAAATTTTATGTTAGAATATATAAAATTTTTTTAAGGTTCCTAAATATTGAGGAAGCTAAAGAACAATTTTGTAGATTACAGTCTCAAAACGTTCAATTGCTGTCAAATATTTTCTAATTAAAATATGTTTTTACGTAAATACACGTATTACTAAATGAAATTTTACTCCGTCAATTAATTCTCTCTATGAATTATTGTTTAAATTAAATTCTCATATTTTACCATTTTCATTGTGTATGAAAGAATTTACCGGATTTGTTCTACATTTATGGCTCACAATAAAGAAATGTCTTATAAAAACGAAGTGTACGAAAACTTTCGATGTTAGAAAATTTTGCAAAATCTTTTGTAAATGGAAATAATAAATTTTCATATTGTTGTTAGAGTTTTTAACGTTATTAAATGGAAGTAAATATGTTTTATCAAAGTCGGATGTTCACATTTGATAATATTTAACATTAATGGGGTATACGAACACTTCTGTAACTGACATTATATGGCGTATTTCCGTTGTTACGTATTACATTAACTTATTTTTGTAATAAATTGAAATCAACTTGTATAATTTCTAGTTACCGCAAATATTCATTCATTAAATGCCTCCATTTCGTAGAGAAGTATATCTTGTTAGAAAAGTCCATTATCATAGGTATTTAATCAGTGTCTGTGCAATTTATAAAGAAAAAAACAGAAGAGAGTTGTAAACTATAGACCTACATTAATATTGCCCGTCATGTCAAACATTTTAGAAATAATTATTAGAAACGCATTGATCAGCTTCTTTGAACAGCATGACTGTTCCATGCAGTTCAGCATAGTTACTTAAACAAGTAAATAACTTGGGTAATAATAGAAGTGCTTGGCCACAACATTGGATGACAATTAAGATAGAGTTCTGACCAGTTGTGATTCCAGAAAACTTTTGCTAGCGAGGTTCATACTATTTATTTAACAAACTCGAAGTATGTAGAATTAGAGGAACGGCTAACAAAGTAATTCAATCATACAGTCGAAATTAATTTCAGATTGTTGCTTAGGCCATTACCCTTCAAATATGGCATTCCTCAAGGGTCGATTTTTAGGTTCCATTTACTTTTTTATTTATGCAAATAAGCCACCTTTTAGCATTTCGGCAGGTAAAGTGATTTAATTTGTCAATGATACATCATTCCTTGTTAGAGTCAGTCGAGGGAGTGAGAATATATACGTAGTGGAGGATGGTTTGGTAGAGTTCAATCAATGGTTTAACAGTAATTCCTTGAAATTAAATGCAAATAACATCCAAACTATCTTAGTAACAACGCAAAAAGTTGTAGAGTGATCCAAAACCTACATAAAGATTTTAGGATTGCATATTACTGGCACCTCGGCTGAAATTATCATATCCACCAACTATAGCGGTAACTAACGGTTGCACTGTATACTATTAGGTGACTTAGTCAGACTGCAACTTATAAAGCTGTAAGAACTGCTTATTTTAGCAACTTTCAGAATCGAGTATCATACGGTATTTCGTTGTAGGGAATTTCGTGCAAAATGAAAGCAGTATACAAAATTTTAAGAAATGGTATGAGAGTCTAAGCAATCTCCGAAAGAACTAGCTGCAAATGTTTATTCAGATACCACAATATCCATACAGTATTATCCTTGGTCATAAGTCTTGCCTACTTTGAATAGATTCATGAAATACAAACAAAAATAAAGACCTACATCAATATAAGACCAAATGTGGAACAAACATCATTGTTCTATTTCATCGAATAAATAGAACGCAAATAAGTATTAATCATATGGATATTAAGTTATATAATAAGTTACCAAGCGAGATAAAGGACCTGCACTTACAAGGACTACATGCCATGATAAAGAAATCACTTATGGCATAGTCGTTATATACTGTTGAAGAGTATTTCGCTTGCGATATTACTGCGCTGGGTTAGAGCTACGATGTTATGATTTATGTATACTTTTTATGTGATGATTTAAATGATTTTATCTATAAAATACCTGACAATATATTATATTTTATATTGTATTATGTATATTGCACTTCACAAAATAATTTTTTTGAAATATATTAAAATTGACCAGTGTAAATACTTTTGTATGTTAATAAATTAGTATTATTAATATTGTGGGTAGTAACATTATGTATAAAATAAATAACCCTTATGTACTTTTTTTCGGGAAATTGTAAAAAAAGTTTAAAACACACAAACGAATAAAAAGTATTTTGAAAAACAATCCTACCATTTAATTACATGCATTTGCCAAACAATAGTCTACGTGATCTTCAAGTGAGCGAATTGATCCGAACCTTGCACTACAAATGGGGCAAATATGTATTTGACGCGGAGGAGACTGTAAAGCAATAGATAATACATACATTTTAATGAATAATGTTGCTTATAGTATTGTTGCGTAGTCAATACATAATTATTAATACACAGAATAAAGAATGCGATTTAGACTAGACAAATTTTATTTCGAATTTGTATAAAGGTGCATGTATTGAACCAATTAAAGTGACTACTGCAAATTGTGGCCAAACTAAATAAAAATATAAAATACTGTTTCGAGTAAATTTGTAGCATATCAAAGGGACATATGCTAATAACAATTAAAGTTGCATATCATTTTCCACAATGTCACACCGACGATATTTTTTTAATATAATTTCTTTTAGTTTATATTAAGCTCAATATTTTTCGACTTATAATGGTATAAAATACTAATTCTAATATTATATTATTAATAAAAATTAACAACTTTCCGAAGACTCCCCCAACATTTTAAACATTGGGAGAGCGCGAAAATTGATAATTACCCGATGAGCATTTACATAAAATCGGAAATAGCGTTGGGTTTCACAAAGATTTGTTGATCAAATAATTCACAAAAGTTTGTTGTGCAAATATTAATTAGACTATAATTTTAAGTTTTATAACGTTTAGTTCAAACCTATCTTTGTTATAATAGTGTTTGAACAACTGTAACCAAGATTCAAAACTAATAATCATAACATCCAATTGTATCAAATGAAATTACAATTTGTTACATACATTATTAAAATAGTATATTTGAAATTATAATTTAATAATAATTATAAATTTTATTTGTTAATAAATTAAATTATAATTATTAAATTTTACTAACTCATCGAAATCATTTTCTATACATTCCTGCAGTGAATGGAAAGCCTTAGTAGTTAAATACTTTTCTATGAGCTTTTTCAATATTAGAATGGGCAGACATTTCACACTACTACGTAATACATTAATTACAACATAATAATTTACACAATCTCTACTGCTATTATATCTGAAAAAGAATAATCTAATTTCTCTTGTAAAATAATTACAATAATCCCTATTTACATTCTAATTAATATTTTTCTTAATAAATAAGATACATGAAGACGGTGTCGCTAAAATATGTATTGATTTGAAAGAATTCCTGCAGATAACCCTATATTCAACACCTGTAAACAATTTCTAGCAGAAGCAGTGTACTCTTGTCGTTCACTGTAAAGACGCCGGTACACATCTAGCATGGGTAGTGTTCTGGGAAGGAGAAGCTTACCACCAAAAAAGCAACAGTGCCTAATTTTCGATGAAATGTAACTATTTTTATATCGGGTGTTTTTTTTAGAGGTATAGAACTTTAAGTTGGCAACACTTTTTTAACTGGCGGCCATTTTGTCAGCTGTGATTTATATTTAGTTTGGTTTGTCATTTCAACATGAATAGAGTGACGCCTGAACAACGCTTGCAAATTGTGCAAATTTATTTTTAAAATCAGGGTTCTGTTCGAAATACGTATCGCGCACTACGTCAATATTACGGTCAACATAATCGTCCATCAGAGCAATTAATTCGATTAACTATGGAACGTTTTCGCACCACGTATACTGTAAATGATAACACGCATCCAGAGAGACGTCGTACAGTACGTACAGAAGAAGTCATTGCTGCTGTAGAGCGTAGCGTAGAGGAAGACCCGAATCAGTCTATCCGCCATCGTGCACAGGAATTGGATATGTGTCCATCCAGTTTATGGAAGATTTTGCGGAAAGATCTAGGTTTGCGTGCTTACAAAATCCAACTCGTGCAAGAATTGAAGCCACACGATCACCTAGCAAGGCATAGATTCGGTGAATGGGCCCAAAACAAGATTGCCGTTGATCCCGATTTTCATAATCGAATTTTGTTTAGCGATGAAGCTCACTTTTGGTTGAATGGATACGTCAATAAACAAAACTGCCGTATTTGGAGTGATGATAATCCTCAAGTGTATGTTGAGACACCGTTATATCCAGAAAAACTGACTGTTTGGTGTGCTTTATGGGTTGGTGGAATAATTGGTCCGTACTTCTTTAAAAACGAAGCTGGCCAGAACGTTACAGTCAATGGTGACCGCTATAGAGCCATGATTACTGACTTTTTCGTTCTTCAATTGAACAATCATGATGTGCAGGAGTTGTGGTTTCAACAAGACGGCGCAACATGTCACACAGCTCGTGCCACAATTGATTTATTGAAGGAAACGTTTGGTAACCGCATAGTTTCACGTTTCGGACCCGTGAATTGGCCTCCAAGATCGTGCGATTTAACGCCGCTTAACTATTTTCTGTGGGGATATGTGAAGTCGCTAGTCTACGCCGATAAGCCCGAAACGATTGACCACTTGGAGGACAACATTCGCCGCGTTATTGCCGATATACGGCCACAAATGTTGGAAAAAGTCATCGAAAATTGGCCCTCCAGATTAGACTACGTCCGAGCCAGCCGTGGCGGTCATATGCCAGAAGTCATATTTAAATTATAATGCCAGAAGATTATCTTTCGAATAAAGTAAATTTCATGTCAATTTGAAAAAATCATATTTGTTTTATTCCATTTCAAAGTTCTATACCTCTAAAAAAAAACACCCGTTAGTACTCGGGTGACGTCAAATGTTGCGGGGCTACATGTGTAGACCTACATGTAAATACGATTTAGCATACCACGCACGGATACGATAGCATAGAAGCTAGCTAATATTTCATGATATTATGTCAACTTAACAGATATATCTATGTTTTTGAACGCAGTCCGTTATTACTTTTAATATTCATTATTGATTATCATAACCCAGTTACTTAAAATATTCATTTGAAACATAATCACGAAAAGATTTCAGCAATATATGATGCTCCAATCTAAGAATTTCTGTGCTGCCAAATATAAAGAGATGAAATTGCTTATTAATACAGCGTAAGCCACCCCTAATTAAATATTCGTGTACACATTAGTAACAAATACTGGTCAATTTTCTATTTATTTGTTTCTGACAATACTTCAGTGCGATAAATAACAACGTTAGTAACAGTAAATAGTGAATACCAACGATTCTTCTTTGACAATAAATACAAAAGCATTTACACATAAACGGTATAAAAATACTACGCATCTAACAAAAAACTTCTTACGAAGACTTTTATTTCAAAATAAAATAATGGACGAATAAAAACAGTCAATGATAAACACTTGCATTAATAATTTTTTTAAAGAGTGTTGGCAAAGCTGAATTATGTTAACGCCTTTTCGTTGTGTACATGATTTTTACCGTGTAATTTTGCCTTACCTAAAATTGAATATAAATTAAGAAAGAGCAATTGAAATTTGAAATATTCAAATTTTGTTTTAACTTAAATATTAAGTAAGAAAATGCAGTGTATTAAACTCTCACTCCATTTTAAAAAAATGATTTTGGTGTGACGTCATGTCCAATGTTATAAAATTCATATCGTTATCAAAATATTCCCTGTGTGAAATATCATAACTTTGCCTATTTTAAATTTCTATTTAGTTTTACCGAATCAATACTTTAACTACTTGAACTACCCAGTATAAAGAGGATTTAGGTAAATACAAAGTATACTTACGATTTGTATTTAAAAATCAAAGATACAAAGACAGATTATTGCATATCTATGAAATTATCAACTGGATGTTGTAGGTACACACGAAGGTGATATTTATTATACATGCAATAGTAAATAAAATCGATCGATGTTTTTAATAATTTTTATGAGAATAATTTGGCACGAAATAAGACCCGGTTACGAGCATCATCTCTCGAGAAAACTTAGCATTACATTATAATTCTGCCATCTTTCTTATATTTGATTTGAAAGATACAGCAGTGCGAATAAAATGTTAATTGGAAAATCCTAAATTGCATACAGCATGAATCGCAATTCAGTACTTATTCTTTAAAAGGCCCAACATACCTAAAATTGACTGATATGTAACAAACTTTGGGTGTCAATGCTCTTTCGAAAACCACAATTTGACACTGGGTCGTGCAATTTAAACCTTATGACAGCGATGAAGATGATGTGCAACTAAAACAATCAAAAATGCAACTCCGAAAATGAATAAAATTAATAATATTGTTTTCAACGACTGAAGAAATAACATCAAGGAGATAACTAGCATCGTACATAAATCGATTGAATATGTACAAATACACTTTTCATGTAGAATTTCGCATGTTTAAATTGTGAGCAAAGTGGATACCGCAAATATTAAGCTGTGATCTAAAGGGTGAAAGAAAGTGAGTGTTAAACGATAATTTGGAGTTGTTTAACAAGGATTAAATCGATTTTTTAAAAAGTTTGCTACGGCTGATGAAACCTTGCTTCAGCACTATGCACCTGAATCTAAACAGCAAACTTAACAGTGAGCATATCCCCGAAAGAGAGTCAAGATATTTCTATCGACGGGTGGAGTAATGGCTATGATTTTTTGGGATTCGAAAGTAATAACTTTCCTAGGCTATCTTTCAAATGGAGAAACCGTTGTTAAGCCACTATACTAAACGAATTGAAGAAATCAATTTCTAAAAAATGAATGAAGTTAAAGGAATTCGTGTGTTTCATCTTGAGTGTCACTTCTAGTTAGGTTATCTTATTTGATGAATGGTGGTTGCATCGAGTGCTACAGCACAACTGCCATAGGTTAAATATTCTCTCCTTTATGTCGATGTGTTTACGAATTTGATGAAAACATTCTGAGCTCTGTTATACCCTTTGTACTTTAGTTTATCCCGCTGGGTAATTGTTGAAAGCAAATGAAGGCTACAATATTCGTTGTTTTATGTATTTTATCTTTTTCGTTTGTATTTATATATAACAGTGCAATTCAAATGATAATTTCATGGATATTGCATAAAACCATACTGTTACTGCGTTACCCTACCTGCAGAATTAATACAAGGAAAACAAAAATAGTAAAATAAGACCTTTTTTTATACACAAGGGGTACTAGGAAAGTTGTGCAATATGACGCAACAATGAATCGTAGGAAGCTGCTTGTTGCTCCATGTTGAAACATGTTCATACGTGAATGTAGCCGCCGCGCCATGTCAGTTATTCATTAGCAGTGAGAGTATAAAGTGCTTGCGATGGCATCGTGGTCACGAAATGAGATAGAGCAGTTTTGCGTTATAACTTCGTGTGCGGTTTAAACATAGACCAGTGCTTCGAATGACTCTTGCACTAGGTGATGTTTGCCCACATCGCACATCGTTATTCAGGTGGTATAAAGAAATTCAAAGGGGAAATTTAACTGTGGAGGTTGTTGGGAGGCCGGCAAGGCCACGAACGTCAGTTACGGAGGAAAATGTTACTACTGTGAGGAAAACGCTTGGCAAAGCAGGCGAGTGACCTACCAAGAGATAGAGGGTACTTCAGGTCTAAATGCACCAGCTAGTCGTTCGGTTCTGCACGATCATTTGCACGTAAAGAAACTTTGTTCTCTTTGGGTGCCGCATCGACTAACTGAAGAGTAGATGACGACGTGTGACTTGGTGCCGGGAGATGCTAAAAAAAAAGTTTAATAAGGGACAATCCCGGTGTGTGAACAACATCGTGACAGGTGACGAGACTTGGCTGTACTATTATGATGTGCTGACCAAAGCTCAAAGCAAAGTTTGGGTCTTTGAAGATGAGGACACACCCGTAGTTGTCAGAAAATCCCAATCTGTAAAGAAGAAAATGATAGCTGTATTTTTCAAATCAAGTGGAATTGTGAAACGCGTCGTTTCGGACACACAGAAGACAGTCACAGCTAAGTAATATACTGAGCAATGCCTGTCTAAAGTCATTGGATCTATGAAAAACCTGCGGCCAAAGTCAAGAATGGACACCTGGTTCCTCCATCACGATAATGCTCCAGCACACCGCGCCAAAGCCTACACTGAATATTTGACCACCACAAGATTGAAACTTCTCGACCCTCCCTACAGTCCAGATTTTGCTCCCTGCGACTTTACACTGTTACCGCATGTGAAAATGAAGCTAAAAGGGAGGCGGTTTTCCAGTGATGAGGACCTTCTGCGGGCTTGGAACAACGAGTGTGCTTTACTCCCTAGTGAAACTTGGTAGAACTGGTTTAAAGATTGGTCTCTGAGGATGGAGAGGTGTACTGAGTGTAGAGGAAATTACTTTGAAAAAATTAAATAAACAAAGCTGTATTGCAAAACTTTCCTAGTACCCTTTGTAGTGGTTCGCCACTAAAAAAATATACCATTCTTAGTATAATTCTTTAATTAGCATCTTTTAATTCTTTAATTCCACAACACAGGAGGACGCTGGTGTTTAAAAACTCAATTACATTTATATTTTCTTCATAACAAATTTTTATCAAGAACATTTCATTATTAATATTATCATAATATAAATAAATACATTTAAAACAGTTCATTTGTTGTACTCGTAAATACTAACCGAGATTTATAAATTTTTAGAAATTCTCATTATGAAAACCTTCATTTAACAAGTTTAATCAATACTTCTGATGAGTGGTAGTACTGATAAAATATTAAATTACTGTAAAACAGAAATATGTTTGTTTAAACTGTCCAAACTCTTTATGCAATAAAAATTAATATCCATGTTTTCGTTTTAATGAAATACTATGACAACGCCGTTTATTGTACCACGCAACAATATCAATATTAATTACAAAATTAATATATTTAGTTAATTAATTGTATACATAAATACCTCAGATGGAGCAGCACGAACCTCTTCCTTTCGTACTGGCACGAAACCGGATTTTAGTTGATCGATTTCTTCAAGTAATTGATTATTACGTCGTTGTAGTTGCTGTAGGTCATCGGAAAGTTTGTTCTTTTCCGTGAATATTTCCTTCCTTTGTGTTCGTTCCATCTCAAAGTCATTTTTGTACAAATCCAACTAAAAAAATAGAAACACGTATTTTTATTTACAAGTGATAAATTTAGTTATCCCAGCGTTTCACTTAATAAACTGAACTGTAATGAACTCCTCTAAAGCAATGAGACACCTTTTTTGCGTATCAACGCAAACTATAGACGGGTAACAAACTAAACATTTAACAATTCGAGGTCATGTTTTCTTTTGGGAACTTTATATAAAGTTTCAACTGGTTGCGACAACTATGCAATATCTGTTATCTATATGCAGGTGTGTTATCATTAATGTTGAACAAATATCCGGGTTTACAGTAGCGTACAGATCCACAGGGAGAACTGGATAAATGCAAATTATAGTTCCTGTAGGAAAACAACTTAGATATTTACTTTTACCCGTCGCAATCAACAATATATCTTTGAAAAGCATCTTTGCATCACTAACAATGCCTGTATGCGTTGACCCATAATCGGATCATGTCGTTGGTTATCCGGAGGATTGTTCAACCTTGGTCATTACTTTCGAAGATTGGTTTACGTACATAATATACGTACGTGTATATGTATGTGTGTGTATCAGCCAAATGGAATAAATTCGATAATAATTAAATGGAAGGGTGTTCGAAAAAACGCTCGGACACGTCGATTGGGATTTTATGTTGCGTATTTTTTTAAATAAAAAGTTTATATACAGGGTGTCATGTAAAAGTGGTCAGTACCAACTTTCTTATTTTAAATGCAACACCCTGTCAAATATTAAATTTTTGGATTCTTTAGAAAATTCCAGACATATTTCATGTACAATGTCCTATGCCTATCTTCGACTGTTTCGGAAATATTAAATGTTTTCAGATTAATAATTTTGTTTACAATTAAAAAAGATTTTCACATAATAGTTTGTTTACCGAACTATTAAGTGAAAATCTTTAATTGTACTTGTACTTCGTTTTAAAATACCTTGCGTTAGCAAAGTGTTGTCAGTGTCATAACTGTTTGAATTTCGTTAACTACATTTCAGCAAAATGGTTTATTTAACAGAAATGCACAAAATAACAATTCTGCAGATGATTGGTTATGGAGATAACACACGGACACAAATGGAAGTTGCTCACTTATTTCATGAGAAATTTCCAAATTTGCCGCCTATATCCCAAGGAACAATTAGTAAAATAGAAAAGTAGTTTCGCGAGTTTGGACATGTAAGGCAAATAAAAAAAGCAGCTGCGAATGCAGTAAGTAATGATACGAAACTGGATATTGTGCTTGAGTTTGAAGAAAACCCGCATACTTCTAGTAGACAAGCAGCGTCAATGTTCGATGTTTGCCATTCATCGATTACTCGCACATTAAAAGACAATAAAATGCATCCCTATAAAATTATACCAACTCAGGAGCTCATGGAAGACGACTTTGATAGGAGAACGTATTTTTGTGAACAAATGATGACAATGTTAGATAACAATGTGATCCAATTAAAACATATTTTATTTTCTGATGAGTGTACCTTTACGCTTCACGGTCATGCTAATCGTCAAAATTGCCGCTATTGGTTCAGGGAAAATCCTCACTGGATGAGGGAAGAACATACGCAATACCCTGAAAAGGTTAATGTTTGGGCAGGAATTGTTGGAGATCATATCGTAGGTCCTTTTTCCATTGATAGAAATTTGAATGGCGACAATTATTTAGCATTGCTTCAAAATAATCTCGTGCCAGCTTTGACAAACTTATATCCTGATCTAGCAAACCCACAAGTTCCAGCAAATACGATGTGGTTCCAGCACCCCATTACCAAATCAATGTCCGGCAGTACCTCAACCATATATTCCCGAATCGGTGGATAGGTAGGCGAAGATCGATGGAATGGCCAGCACGATCCCCTGATCTAACGCCATTAGACTTCTTCTTATGGGGATATGTGTATATATGAGTATAGTAAACAAAACTAAACCCCTCGACTTAGCTGACTTAAGAAGACGAATAATAGTTGCGATTAGATCGGTCACACCTGAGATGTTGAGCAACGTTAGAAAAAATTTTTATTTAAGATTAGGATGTTGTCAAAACGTTTGCGGCGAACATTTTGAACATCTACTACAGTGACATTAATGTTTTTCTTGTTATTTTTTACATTATCAAAAATTTTTCAAATTAATCTGAAAACATTTAATATTTCCGAAACAGTCGAAGATAGGTATAGGACATTGTACATGAAATATGTCTGGAATTTTCTAAAGAATCCAAAAATTTAATATATGACAGGGTGTAGCATTTAAAATAAGAAAGATGAAAAGACAGCGTGATGCCAACGTCGAAACCATTAAGAAAGCGTCGACAGCGATCTCGAAGGACATCTCTAAAGATGAACTTAAAAATTTTTTTTACATATTAATTGACTGGTCAAAACGTTGTATTGAAGGCGAGGACAACTACTTCACAAAATCTTAAGCCTCTAATATATACATAC
>JAVIWB010003040.1:0-41848 GCA_031893035.1 Dermolepida albohirtum | reverse complement strand
ATATAAATTAATTTATATTGTTCAGATATTCTTAAGAATGATTTAAAATCAATATCTTAAGAACTTTAAAGGTTAAAAGTTGTAGAAGGGGCAATCAGGACTACTTATCATATATTCGTTAAAAATAACTTAATGTTCTGTTCCAAAAATAGAGATATTTTAAGGAGCAGTTTCAAAATCTATTTCTAATTCCATTGGAATCAATTTTTTTAATAATAATACATTTCCCACAATTATTTACATTATTCATTATTTTCTATAAATTTTATAAAACGGTGCTTTTTTAATTTTTGTAGAGTATTAGCAGTAATTTTAATAAATAAAAAACCTATTCAAAAATTTGAAAATTCCAATAATTAATAATGCTATAAAAAGATTTCTCTCTCCATGCGTTGGTTTAAAAAGAAATTTAAACGCAACTAGTGGGTGTACAGATTTCATTGTTTGTTTTTTTAGAAAATTATTTTAAATGCTAATCGAATACAAACGTGCTTCTAAGATTAAATATACTCGCTCTCTCATAAAACTATTTAAAAAGAGAAAAATAAAGACAGAACATGAAGAGGCTATTTTTGAATGATTAATGAAATGACGTGATTCCATTATATTTTTTAATGTTCCGTTTTTAATTATTGCTATAAAGATATTTTTAATGAGATCTTCGCAGGAAATTTTGATATTAATCACGATGATCTATTTTTTTAGCCTTAACCTCAAAAAACAAATTTTGAGATTGGTTTTTCGTGTTTTTAAATAAAACGACACATAGTATAATGTTGTGGTGCATCTGTAATAAATTCTAAAGTATTTATTTAAGATTAACATAAACTTTCCGAGATCGAAATGTATAAATAACAATTTGTTATTGTGACAGATCGCTATAATTTGCACAAGCGGGAATTAAAAATACAATTTCGTGATCTTAACGTAAGGAGAAAGAGTAAAGTGTGATGGAATATCTGGCCGTTCTTTGTGTACACGTTTTGTTTGTAAAAGTCCTTTAAAGAGGGTATTAGAGCTGTGTGACATTTGTCCAGAGTAATTGTAAAGGTGATTCATTTGGAGGTGATTTTTCAAAAATTAAAAAAAAATAAAAATTTTCTTTGTTATTATACAAAAGAACCATTCTTGACATCTATTTTTTAAAAATTATTTCCTTCAAATGTTGGCCGTTACTGCACGGAAATTCCAATTTTCGATGACACGTTCGAGCATTTCAAGTGGTATTTGGGGAATACCGCGACTAATGTTGACTTCTAATTGCTCAATCGTAGCTGGCTTATCCATGTAGACTTTGTACTTTACGTAGCCCCACAGTCTAAAGGTGTGATATCACATGATTTAGGCGGCCATTGCACAGGTCCATTACGTGAAATTAAATGTTCACCAAATTGTTCTCGCAATAAAGCCATGCTTTCACGGGCTGTGTAGCAAGTAGCGCCTGTCTTGTTGGAACCCCGAGATCACGGGCTTCAATTTCAGGCTGCAAGTAGCCTGTTATCATGGCCTGATAACGGGCACCATTCACATTTACGTTGCGGCCGTCTTCATTTTTGAAGACGAGTCATTTTAAATGTACGAGGATAGTTTGACAAGTAGTGAGAATGACACATAGGTGGCGCTCTAATTGGTAAAACAAATGTACTGTAATTTAGGTTGCCTATTTATATGTTTACATTCCGATATTTAGATAAATTGGTTGATTAGTTTATTTTTGACAGCTGTTTGAAAAATAAGCAACACGTCGTTTTGTTAAAATGGAAAAAGCAGAGTATCGTTCGGTGATTAAATACTTCGTAATTAAGGGTATGAAAGCTACCGAAATAAAAGGTGAGTTATGGGAAACATTAGGTGAATCTGCTCCATCATCCGCCACAATAAGTAGATGGGTAAATGAATTTAAACGTGGTAGAACAAGCTGTGTTAATGAAGCGCGCTCTGGAGCACCCACAATCGTTACTTCTAAGGACATGATTATAAAAATCCATAATATTATTACGCAAGATCGACGACTCAAAGTGAGAGAGATAGCAGACATGCTAAACATTTCAACAGAACGCGTACACCACATTTTAACGAAAGAATTGGGCCTTTCCAAGCTTTCGGCAAGATGGGTGCCGCGATTGCTTACGACTGATCAAAAGTTCACTCGTTTGCGCATTTCCAATGAGTATTTAACCTTCATAAGCGGAATCCGGTTGATTTTTGTAGGCGATTTGTTACTTGCAATGAAACTTGGATACACTACAGTACACCCGAAACTAAACAACAGTCGAAACAATGGTTAGAACGTGGTTCTGAACCTCCAAAGAAAGCGAAAATCACTTTATCGGCAAACAAGGTGATGGCATCAATTTTTTGGGATTCAAAGGGCATTTTGCTCATTGATTACCTTCAGAAAGGTGCCACGATACACGGACAATATTATGCAGAACTTCTACAAAAATTAAATGTTGATATTCGTGCTAAACGGCCAGGAATGGCAACGAAAAAGATTCTGTTTCACCAAGACAACGCTCCCTCGCATACCAGCACAGTTGCGATGTCCAAAATCCACGAGTTGTATTTTCAATTAGTACCGCATGCGCCTTATTCGCCGGATCTAACCCTTCCGACTTCCACCTTTTTCCAAAATTGAAAACGGCACTAGGTGGAAAGAAATTTTCGTCTAACGACGAGCTTATCATCTTCGTAAATGAGTATTTTGCAAGCCTTCCGGAATCGCATTTTAGAGATGGCATAAGGGCATTGGAGCACCGTTGGAATAAATGTATTGCTCTTTTAGGAGAATATATTGAAAAATAAAATTATTTTGTATTTAAAAAATTCGTGTTTCTTTTCCATTCTCACTACTTGTCAAACTACCCTCGTATTATGAAAGTCTTTAAGTTAAGTTAAAATATACTTAAAGAGCAGGGGCTTAATTTTTGTTGAAAGGATATTATTTATCTACGCATGCTCTCTAATCATTTTCCAATGAGAAAATTATTAAAAATATCTATTTTTTGATATAAGTTCTTTTATCTATAATGTACTGATAGGTGTACCTTTACCACATAAAATTTCGCAAGACCTCCATATTTAAATTCGTAAATGTCAGTCCTTTTGATCTACAGTCTATTTCAAAAAATTATTCGAAGTACACTGGTGAATCGAGCAAATTAATAAAAGCGTGTTGTACATATAACATATAAACGTAACTTGGTTTCGTTTATATGTTATATACTTCTACGCAAGCAAAACAAGCAAAAACATTTAAAGTGGGTATGCGATCACCAAAACTGGACCACAGAAGATTGGAATAAAGTATTGTGGACAGATGAATTCAAATTCGAGATTTTCGGTTCACGAAGACGTATTTTCGTGAGGAGTTCTGTAGGTGAGCATGCCCGGGAAGAATGCATAGCCCCTACAGTCATGATATGGTGTTGCTTTTATTAGCAAGCGCGTATTAGAAGAAAACGCAATCCCCTGGCGTGGCCTCCCCAGAGCCCCGATTTAAATCCCATCGATTTGCTGTGGGAAGAACTTGACCGAGAGGTGAGAAAATCGGTGCCCACATCTGCTGTTAATATGTGGAAGAACCTGCAAGAGGCATGGGGTAAAATAAAACCTGAGACACGAAAATTAATCGTAAGAATGCCTCGATTGTGTGCTGCAGTGATTAAAAATAAAGGAGGGCATATAGACGAGTCTAAAATTTAGATAAATTTATTATACTACAATTTATTTTGAATGTAAAAATATATATTTTTCATATATGTAAATAATAAAAAGGTATTAGTATTTTAATTTTGATTTTTGTTACCATTTGCGGGTATATATGTATATATACACACATATATAATGCGTGAATCTTGCCAAGAGGAATAAAGAGAATTCAAAGCATAAAAATTGTAATTATAGAGAATACCATCGTTAAATCACATTAGAAATGAAATAATTATAAAATGAGCAAATATTAAAAATGATCTCACGATCGAACTCCGACAAGTAATTTGGTAAGGAACGTAAAACGATGCAATGGCCAAAAAAAGTTTTTAAATTGCCAACGAATAAGCGAAAAAGAAATAGACCCAGTAAATATTGAAAACCTCAAGTTGCGAATACAAGATATGGGGGAAGAAGAATAACTAAGTGGACGTGTGTAGCGTCTGAAGTGCAAAAAGCGACCAAGGCCGTATTTGTACGAAAGTAAATATGGTGTTCAAAACGATTAATCGATATTTTAACATAATGTATATATAATATGAAAATATTGATACATAATTTTTATATTCTTGAATAAAAATTCAAAAGTGTTCTGTTTAAAAATTTAATTTTTTTACAATTTTTTAATAACAAGTAAATTTATTAAACATAATATTAAATATAAATATAAAAAAATAGAATACTTGTCTATGGCATCATATTATTCATTTTTGGTTATTCAGTGACTAAAGCGTTTATTATAAGCACGTTTCTTAAGTCCGTTTTCCTAGGTATTTCGTATCTATTTTTATTTGAAACAATCTGTGTGCTCTTATTTGATTTCTGTGCATAAAAAGTCGTATAACTTAAAACATAAACAGAAAACTTTTCTGGGAAATCGCCTTTTCCAATTTAGGCACTCGATAAGAATTATTGTAAAGACAAAGACAATACACACGATCAGAAACCCAAAGTAGATCATTTCTTACGCGGTCTTATGGTAATTGACTGACAAAATGATTGTCTAATGTCAGAAATTTTGGCTCATAAATCGTCTCTGAAAAATAATAGAAATTCTGTACTCTTAGTTGGGTTGAACTTCCTCATATCGTCACGTGCATAATAAGAGCGTTAAACTTCAGATAGTTGTATAGAGAAGTCAATGCTTCGAACCTCCTTCCGAATGGTGTGATTTTTCAATCGTTTTTCATCTAGGAAGTGGTCGGTACCTCACCTAGTACCGTTCAGTGTTGAGAGAAAATAATCAACTCCGTGAGAAGGGGTTAGTAATAAGCCATGAAACACTTTATACGCACCAAATACACATCTTCGTTCCCATGGTCGTGACAAATCGAAATGCCTTACAATCCAGTTGGGCACTCACCACAAATTAATGAAAAAGGAAAATAAAATTGAAAAGTATTATAACCTTCTGAATTATGGAATTGAAGAATTGTAAATCAATTTGAAAAGTGGAAACGTTGAATCATTTTATGGAATCGATAGTCGAAAATTGGAAATTTTTTGAAGAAAAAAGAACAAAATTAGGAGAAAACTAATAGACTATTAGTACAATATATTCGAATAAGTTTCTTATTATTACCAGATAGCTAGTGTGAACACGAACAATAATACGTCGACTTCCTGTTTGAAGTTAAATTTCGATCTTAATCATTAATCGAAGAAACAAAATAATGAGGAAACTATATACACGTCCATCTTTCGGATATTAATAAGAGATGGATATCTAGTTCTCTCATTATTTTGTATTGTCGTCTCGATAATAACACTCATTTGGTGCGTAGAACTGCCGAACAAAGCCAGGCTACCTGATGAGCTATGAATTGAGTAAAATGGTCATCGTAGGCATTGCTTTGATCGGCAATGGTTGTTTTCATTGTCTACACGGACATTATTGTTGACGAACATTGTTTAATGAAGAATTTGCTCCGGATCCTATTAAATTTCAATTTGACATAAATGTTATAATGTAAAAATTATGGTTTTCATTGTATACTTGAGTATAGGTACTTGATCTTTTCGACTATGATTTTTTTCATATTTCATGAACACATGCCTGTTTATGAATAAATGTTTCATACAGTTGACCTACAAGAAAAGGATCTTGAAGAATTTATCCGTGAAAGTGTTTATCACTTTTTGTACACATTTTTAACAAGTAACCTAGATTTTATCGAAAATAACTTGCACGTCAACTGGATTTGACATTTAAAAACATTTATGTAAATATATATTTTCACTTTCCCTATGCGGGGAAAATGATTTTAAGAAATTGAACGTATTTCCAATAAATATTTGACGAAATAGAAATTTTCCTGGTGAGTCAGAATTTAAGATATCCACCATTCCCGACGATAATTGTTTCGGCAAGTAAAAAGTACATTACCTGAATTTATAACGTCACACCAAAAATATGAAATTCGCTTTAAATCCTTTTACCTTTGCCGCCTCCACATAAAATCACGTGCTACTCAGGGCTGATTTTTTTCATCGTATCGGTTAGGCTGGCTTTTATGCCGTAATAGATTTCAATAAATGTTTATAAAGGTTGGCTTTGCTGCCACCAAAAGTTTATGATTAAGTATTCAAAACTTTTATATATTTAATAAATAAATCTTACTTTCATAATTTCAAAATGTTGGAAAAAGACATCTAATATTAAAATAAATTGTGATTATTTTCAGTTTTATTTTAGAATATAGAGTACTGAACAATGAAATTCAATTATAAAGAATCCTCTTTATTTGTTAGGTATTAATTAATTTTAATATTCGATTCAAATTAATTTAAAAAAAGCAATTATTTTGGTGCTAACGTATATGAATGATGGGAAAATTATCTCTGGATTACTATACTGTGAAGGATAAATGTAATAGTATCCTGAAACACCTTTTATTTAAAAATTTATTTTTAAAATCTTTATCCCTTTATTTACAACAGCGGATGAAGATTAAAGGCTGTTATACGTTTTATTTATTAATAACGACCTTCTTTTGTTCACACGACTTATTCCAAATATGCCCCAAAATTTTCATTTCTAGTGTTTATCATATCTCCTAGTGTGTTGTATTCTAATTTACTAATACAAATGATCGAAGCAGATTATTGGGAGGGCTAGAAGCTAGAATATATTAGCATGTATCAACCCAAATCATAAGAATTTCAAATACGAAATTTTGAAATTTCTTCGATCGAACATGTTGGTAAACTTCAAGGTAGTTTTAATATGGAGTATAAATTAATTATTCTTCATCATTTACCTTGTCTCACTACGAGGGTGGTCCCATAAGTACCCGATCTGACCTAGACATGGCAGTAGTTGAAAAATATCACGGTATTAGAAAGTACACAATCTATAAAGCATATGTTTCAAGTTTGAAAAGGCCACGTTGTTTAGTATTTGTTTGGCAGCCATCAATAGAGAACGTTTTCAGTGAATTCGTAAAAATAAAGAAAATTGGTAATCATTACGTGATAGAATACTTTTATTTGAAAAGCCTCAGCCTAATCGATATAAAAGCTGAACTGGATTCTACTCTGGGTGAGTCTGCTCCTTCGTTTACAACAGTGAAATATTGGGTAGCAGAATTTAAACGAGGCCGTACGAGCTGCCAAGACGAGCATCGCAGTGGTCGGCCAAATAAGGCGACGACTCCAGAAATGGTGAGGAAATCCACAAAGCGGTACTGGATGATTGTCGACTGAAAGTGCGCGAGCTAGCAGACATAGTAGGTATTTCAAAAAATGTGGTACATCGCATATTATAATTATATATTATAATTTGGACATGAGAAAGCTGTGTGCAAGATGGGTGCCGCGTTTACTCACAGTATCGTGAAGATAATTCAACTGAGTGGTTAGCGAAGTTACACAGTAACAAAGTAGAATTTTTGCGCCGTTCCATAACCATGAATGAAAAATGGGTCCATCACTTCACACCCGAGACAAAAGAACAATCAAAACAATGGACTCAAAAGGGAGAACCGGCTGCAGAGAAGACGAAGACCGTTTCATCTGCAGGCAAGGTCATGGCATCGAGTTTTTGGGATGCGCGTGGAATAATTTTCATTGACTATCTTGACGGCGAGTATTATGCGAACTTATTGCAACGTTTGAGCGAAGAAATCAAGCAAAAGCGGCCGCATTTGTCTGAAAAGAAAGTGTTGTTTCATCAAGACAATGTACCAGCTCACAAATCCTTTATTGAAATAGCCAAAATTAATGTATTAAAGTTTGAATTGCTACCTCATGCACTCTATTCGCCAGATTTAGCCCCCTCGGATTATTTTCTGTTCCCAAACTTGAAAACATTGCTTAGTGGTCAAAGATTTTCCAACGATGAAGAAGTGATGTCGACAGTTAATGGCTATTTTGAGGAGCAAGGCTGTTCTCATTATAAAAAGGATATCGAATTTATTGAACATCGCTGGTAAAAGTGTATGGAGCTGAAAGAAGATTATGTTGAAAAATAAATATATTTCTTTCCAAAATTTTTGTGTTTTCTTTGTTGGGTCGAGTACTTCTGGGACCACCCTCGTATGTTGATATTCGCTCGACTTACAAAACGATACTTATGCTTTTGTGAGCTTCGTCTTCAAATTTTATACAACCGGAACGTAATATGAAGCATCTGAAACATTCCTGTTTCTTGATTTAAGAATGCGGGGTAAAGTTTCTGTAAAATCGTTTTATTTCGCTTTCGTGACAAGTTGTAGCATGCTTAATCGAATATGTTTCCGTTTACATGACTTTGGATAATATTCACTTAAAATTTCGGAAATTTCTTTCGTTGAGTTTTGAATTTATTCAAAAAGGAGAATATTTCAGGATGAATTGTTGTGTCGTGTTGTTATTTAGTAGTGCAAAAAAGACGCGTTTTCGAAAAATTTTGCATAAATTTGTAATTTGATTTTCGATTTTTCCCCAAATATATTAATATCATTAGAGTACAATTATCAAAAACATTCAGAATTCTACATACTCGTATGTTCGTACATTTTTTTGTTACGTAAACATTGATCTTTTTCCAGGAGAATAAATTATATCATAATATTTTGTATTATTTTTATCATTTTGAAGTGTATGTACACTTCACTATATATTTTTTTAAGGATTCTCGAATACTTCGGCATTTTCTGTTATCTATTTCTAGCAAAATTATCCACTTTTGTTACAAAAATTTAAATTCTTTATTATTTTTCGATGTTTCCCGTAACTTTAATGTATAATGTATTATAATTTCTAAATTTAAAAAGGGCTAAATTTAAAAAGTGCTTAGTTGGAAATATAGGAATTTGGTGTAAAAGAAATTATTTCATTTAATCTCCTTAATGTTCAAACAAATTGTTAGCAGAATTATGTAATAGCAATTCAAAAAATTTTGAGAAAAGACAAAAATGAAAAACAAATAGAGCAACGACCAAATCAGTGTAACATGGTGAAACAAATTAAAGTAGAACAAACAACACCGAAGCACAAAGAAAAGAAAATTTAATTTGTTTGATTACAGTTGACATAAAAAGTAGAAACGGGATGTGAATTTTTTTCCGACGGAAAACGATGGAAGGACCTAGCGTGTACGTGTTTTATTTTACATTAATACATTAAAAAAACAGTACAAATTTTTAATGTATCGCCACAACTGGCTAAAAGGTGTCTTGATTTAGGGAGCAATTTCGTATATAATGGACAACTGAGCTAATACAAAAGGGGTATGAAGGTATGATAATAATAAGAAAAAACAACATAGATAAGATAGATTTTCAAGATAACCGCCCACAAACTATGCAGGCAAAGACTTTAAACAATTAATGTAAAATGACTATTGTACCTGAAGACGCAATTTATGAAATTAGATTTTTAAAACCTGTATTATTATATTAATTTTATTATATACATTGATCAACAAACCGATTTTGCAAATTCATCTAAAATCTTGTGAATTACCAGTTTCGTCTCAAAAAAGATTAATTTTTCTGAAAAAAAAAAATTACAAATGATCTGGTACGTTGACTTTCCGCGGTCGTGGTACGTACTATCTTCTTCTGGGCTTCCGGGCTGGAACCGCGTCACTGGTATAAGTGCCGACGTTTCGTACCCACTCCTATGGGACATCTTCAGGGCTCAGCTACTGCCACTGTTTGTTGCACTGAAAAACAGTTTCAGTGCAACAAACAATGATTTATTTTTATTTGAAAAAAAATTTTTTCTTTATCAATATTCTATTTTGTCAAAAAATTTTCTCTTTCTACGCAGAGAAATGTTTGTGAAAAATGTAATTTAACATTTGATTGGAAATAAAAGTGTTTTTTTTTTTGAAGGACAAATTGATCAAGTTTTTATAATACTCTTCACTGATTTCATTTAAAATAAATAAGTTTATTTTATAAATTCGTCTAAAATATCGTAAATGACTTTAGTAAATTCGTTTTGAAGTAAATTAATTTTTCTGCCAAAAATCGCTAATAGATTGTCTAAAATATTTTCTCTATTTCGTCAGAAAAAATTCACGAAAAGCTTTCAGAGAAAAATGGAATTAAACAATAAATTTGATTATTAGAAAACAAAGCATTTTTTTTTATATACATGAAGGTTGTTTCATTAAGTTTTTAAAATATTCTTCATTAATCAGCAGGCTTATTTATAAATTCATCTAAAATATTGAGAATGACAGGAAAAATTCCTCTTTAAAAAGATAGAATTTTGTAAAAAATATTTACTGTGTTGTGAGTTACTAGTAAATTCATCTCGAAAGTGATTAATTTTTCTGGAAAAAGAATTACAAATGATATTTGAAAAAAAAATATTTTCTTTATCATCATTTATCAAAAAACCTCTCTTTTACGCAAAGAAATGTTTGCGAAAAATGTAATTTAACTTTTGATTGCAAATAAAAGTAATTTAATAATTAATTAAAAGGGGAAATTGATCAATTTTTTTTATAATTTTCTTCGCTAATTTCGTTTACAATAGATAAGTTTATTTTATAAATTCGTCTAAAATATCGTAAATGACTTTAGTAAATTTATTTTGAAGCAAATTAAATTTTCTGATAAAAACCGCTAGTAGATTGTTTAAGATATATATTATTTAAAATATCTTCTCTATTTCGTCAGAAAAAAATCATCGAGAGCTGTCTGAGAAAAATGCAATTAAACAATAAATTTTAATATTAAAAATTTTTTTTTGAAAACGTGAAAGTTATATTTGAAAAAAAATATTTTCTTTATCGACGTTCTATTTTCTCAAAAAATTCTCTCTTTTCTGTAAAAAAAAATGTTTGTGAAAAATGTAATTTAACATTTGCTTGCAAATAAAAGTAATTTTTTTAAAAGGGAAATTGATCAATTTTTTAGTTATTTATTTATTTTTTTATTTATTATTATACTGATTTCTATTACAATAGAAGCAAATTAATTTTTCTGACAAAAACCGCTAATAGACTATTTAAAATATTTTCTCTATTTCGCCATAAAATTCAGCTTTCTGAGAAAAATGCAATTAAACGAAATATTTGATTATTAGAAAAAAAAGTTTTTTTTAAATACGTGAAAAAATGATCTCGTTTAGTAGGCAATCTTATTCATAAATTCGTCTAAAATATTTGACAAGAAAAATTCCTGTTCAAAAAAAATAAAATTTTGTAAAAAATATTGTTTCTTTTAAAATAAAATATTTTACATTTTAAAAGCTCTATTCTGTTAACAAAAAATCGGTATTGTACCTATAGAAATTTTTTAAAAAAACATCGAATTTTATTTCTTGAAAAGCATTTTTTTTTATTTAGGTAAAATTGTTTAATTAAATTTTTATAAATTTTATAAATCCGTCTAAAATGTAATTAGTAAGTTCAACTAAAAGAAATTTTTTTTGCATTAAAAAATAAATTCCGATTTTAAACACTGTAAATTTATTGATATGTATATCAACAAATTACTTTTGCTTTAATTTATTAATTCTTTCATTTGTTTGAATAAAACTTTTCATTTTTTTCTAAGTTCTATACGTAAGAAAAAAGAAAAGTTCTATACGTAATTTTTCTTCTTTTAGTATATTTTATTTGGCAACATGAGTAAACAACTATATTAGAATATAACAATAAAATTCTATTATAAACAAGAATAAATGTGACGACATGCATTTTTTTGGAAAGAACAAATTGAATATATTTATACAAATCGACATATATATTTTTTAAGGTTTGGTAACTTAGAAATTTTGCGTATATAAAAAAAGTTTTATTTTTCATGCAAATTTTTTATATGATTTTAAAACTTCTGTACATTAATGTAATAATTGAGACTTGCCCTTTGCGATCAAAACCATTAACGTGCACAGAATTGATAAAGTACTTACGTCTATTATCCCTTCGTCGATTGCAAGAGCGACGTACCTTTACGTGACGTAAGCAACGAGTGATGAGCACAGAATGATCTAACTGCTACAGTACTTCGTAGCTATGTAACTGAGCGCATATTCGAACATGCGCGAGGTTAGCTGCGCCGAGGGCATTCGCAAAGGGCGGATTTTGGTAATAACTACGCAGATTGCGTAAATGATGAATTTCGAACATCTATATATCTTTTTCTAGCACGTACAATTATATATTTGTCAAACTATATATGTACCTGTGTATATAAATGTCATTGAAAGTTGTGGTTGTTTTTAATATATGCGGAAAAAACATTAAACGTTAGTAACTTAAAAGTCTAGAACTGGATATAAAAGTTTTAAAATCAATAGAAATATTTCAAATTTAAAACAATATCATACTTTTGAAACTTTAAATGGAATTTAAATCGAAATATTTATTTAAAATTCTTGAAATCTTGATTCTTCTTAATGTAACATAAATATGTTTACATGAAAAAAACCAAAGCCTCAAATATATATGTTTCATAAATAAAAATTTTCAAAAGCGTTATAATTAAGGCTTAATTCTTTGCGACTAATATCAACAGCGTGCACAATCAACATTGATAAAGTACTTACCTTTGATTATTCGTTGGTTACAAAGAGCAATGCGTCTTGATGTCAGCAGGTTGAAGCACCGAATGACCCAATACGACCTAACTGCTACAATTTATAGCTACATATCTGTAGATTAGAATGCGCAACCTTCAGTGCGCCATAGATTTTAATCGCAAAGCGCAAGCCTTAGGTAAAATTGGAGTGATACGTAACGAATAAAATTTCCCTTATCGTAATAAGCACCGCCCAAAATCATACTCTACTAAAAAAGGATAGCAATAATTATTGGTGATGCGTAAAACCGCTTTGATTTCAGGACAACAAAGAAATTTAAAAATATTGCAAGCGGCATCTATGAAACGTTAAAGGTTTCCGCAATAAACAAGCTTTAGAATCAAATCTTTTAAATTAAGTACACGTCAAAATTAAAGTGTCGATATCTTATACCAATATCGATTGCTTATTAAATGTTGTAATAAACGATGTTTTACCTAAACTAAAATTAATAAAAATTTCTCGAGAAATACCGGAAAGTAATGCTATTGTTGTAACTTGAGATGACACTGAATTTGAGCGTAGCGAGTGCGTTATTTTATAAAACAGCTTTTAATTATTTTATTTGAACTGTATGTAAGTCAAAATGATAAACAAACTCGTTATAATTGATATACACGAATCTTTTGTATTAATGTAGTAACCACACAAACCCGCAACATTCCGTATTTGTTTTAAGCTGTACTCATTAAAAGCATATGCTCGGTTCATTATTTTCCCATTTCTAAAATCCCAAATCAACAGAAAAATATCAACAGCAAATAACCCAGAAAAATGTTGCCCTGGTTTTTGTTCGTTTTAGCCCGGAAATGTTATAAATTATTTACCTTTTTCTTTTCAGCAGTACAATATTCTCTGTGATATAAAAAGCCGAAATTCAAATTTCGTTATTTTAAAGCGTATTCAAGAAATGTTTTTTTTACGAACTGAAAATAGAGCCGCTTCGTATTTTCGGAGTTAAAATTCGGTTTTGACTTCCATGTGCATGGAAATATATAAAATGCAAATGTATAGTATACAAAAGTAAAAGGAAAATGTATACAAATACTTTAAGAAATAATAAATAATAAAAATGTATTCAGAAGCGTATAGAATACATATGTATTTTAGACCATTCAAGTAGAATTAGATCTGAAAATTTATCCTGAATGTAAAGTAGTACAGTTTGTTTAGTATCCTAAGCATATTTGTTTTAGTTTAAATATTCAGACTTCCGACACAAATTCCATAAAACAAATAGAATATAGCGAAACCAATTTCTTGAAATTATTCGGTTCAATATACTATGTACTTTAAAAATGCAATAATATTATTCATATACTACGAGGGTAGCCGTTTATATTTCGGGAACTGGCAATAGTATTAGTGCTGCCTTCGATTTGAAGAATATGTTTTGATAATATATTTACCTTAACAGTTTTTTATCCGGTCGCTATTTCTATTGTTGACAGTAACTTGAAAATTTTATGTCAGCGAAAAAATGGAATTAACTCGCGAACATTTTCGTGCAATTATTTTTCATAACTTTCGGCGTGGATTGTCTCAACAAGAATGCATCGACGAGCTGAATTCTTTATATGGTGATGAAGCACCATCGAAAACTACAGTATACCGTTGGTATAGTGAATTCAAACTAGAACGGCGTTCTTTGGACGATGAATTTCGTGAAGGTCGTCCCACAAATTACGTTGTGTCGGAAAACATTAATGCAGGGTCTGAATTGATAATGCAACATACCGTGAGATCGAGGCATCTCTAGGTATAGTAACACCAGCGTGCATAAGATCCTGCATGAACATTTAACCGTTAAGAAGCTACGTTCGCGTTGGGTACCACATAATTTGACGACCGCTCAAAAAAGGACTTGCGTCGATTAGTGTCAAGAAATGCACAAAAAATACAATGGCGGTGCTTCAAAGAACATTAATAAAGTCGTCACAGGTGATGAATCTTAGATCTATACGTACGAGCCCGATAGTAAACAGCAATCGACTGTGTGAGTATTCCAAGATGAGCCAAAACCAACAAAAATTGTTTGCGCTCGAAGCACATCAAAACGAATGGTCACCTGTTTTTTCGGAAAAACCGATCACGTTGCAAGCGTGGCTTTAGAGAGTTGTAGAACAGTCAATTTAGAATGGTACACAACTAGTTGTTTGCCAAAAGCTTTTGAAGAAATAAGGAAAAGAAACCGAAAACGACAGATCATTCTCCACCATGACAATGCGAGCTCTCACAGGTCGGTTCAAACAATTGAATATTTGACCGGGCATAACATTGAATTGATGAGCCATCCGCCGTACAGCCCTGATCTAGCACCCTGTGATTTCTTTTCGTTCCCACACGTGAAGAATAAACTTCGTGGTCAACGGTTTTCTACGCCGGCAGAGGCAATAGAGCCATTAATAACTCATATTTTGGATATACTGCCTTTACAGTGGCAGCAATGCTTGCTGCCACTGCGGATTGGTATAAACCTATGCAAAAGTGTATTGATTTTCATGAAGAATATTTTGAAAAACTATTTTCGATAATAAAATTTTTTTTTGTTTGCTATTACCGAAATATAAATGACTACTCTCGTATTACTCAGAATATCTTGAATATATCCAATTACTGGGGACATTGTGTTTTTAACAGACTGCAATTATTCATGTTATTATGTTTCCTATTTTTAGTGTAAACTGACTTCTAATTTGTGAAAAAAATATTTTTAAAGAACATACGGCGACTAAATGTAAAATAAAAATATGTATTTTCATTAAATTAAGTTTTCAATTCCAGTAAAAAGTAAAAGACTATATGCAAATATTTCTACAATACAAGACGATGTAATCGTAAACTAAGAACTACAGAAAACACACCATTAAAGAACCTTTAGAAAATGACAATTGCAGGAAATTTCATCAACTCAAAGAAACTATAGAACATATAACAGAAGAGAGTAAACTACTTGCCGGAAAGGATTACACATAAAATTATACGCACTCAAAAATATCCTTGAAAATAATGATTATAAACTATATTGGAACAGGACAACACACACAGACAGGCAAATTATTAGTAACAAGCCAGACATTACACTTATTGATAAGAAACAAACGAAAACTTGCGTAATAGACATTGCGATACCAAATGATACAAACATTGCTCAAAGAGAACAATAAAAGATAGTAAAATATACACCACCTGCAATCAAATTAAAAGAGCTTTGGAATCAAGATGTAGTAGCAACGTAGTAACATAACCGATTATGATGTCAGTAACAAGTATTATGGTAAATTTTAATGGAGACTGATTGATTGAATTAAGTATTTCAATTTCATATAATTTAAAATTTTAAATTATTTGAAACGAATCTACTGTGTGTGTGTGTTTGGCTTTTGAGGGTTAATGTCTGGTACGGATTTGTTTCTGTTCGACTTTTACCGCGGATCCAGGTGTGACATTGTAATTAATTATCTGCTGATGATGACAACTTAGTTGTTGAAATACGTGTGCAAGACGCGAACATTAGTGTGGAAAGGCGTTTTATTTATCTTTTTTTATTAACAGATATTACAACAACACAATTTCTCCATTATATGTATTAACTCTAGAAATATGTTCACGTACACACACAAACATAGAAAAGGCAATCAAACAACAGCAATAGTCAAAAAATTTCCCAATCAATAATAGAAGATCTCATAACCTGACTAATATTCGTTACTTGATCAACACAGTCACAGCTATGATAACCACATGGACATACAAAATATCATAAAGCTTAGAGTAAATATCATTTTGCAATGAACAACAAAAACCATACTATATCAACTGTGTACAATCCGAGCTCAAACTTAAAGGTTGGGTGATGATTACGTTGAGGAAATGGGCGAAATCTACACCTTAAAATAATAATCCATGGCCTCGTATCCTTCAACAGCTTAATGTCACTTAAGGAGTTATTGGCAAGCCATGAATTATTACTATGTCCGCGTTCTTTTGCTACCAGCATTCACTCAAACGCGAAGGGAGATCACGAAGAATCTTCTCGGACAGTAACCGTCAGAATCAATCCCGGAAATTAATAATTTGAACTGTAATATAATAAAATAACTTTCATCAAAATCATCGCTTTTCTCGGTAAACTTTGCGCTCTGTTTTTTAAAAACATATTATTGTTTCACGTTTATTAAATTATAAATGAAGGGGAAAATTTTGTTTTTGTTTTTGTTTCTTATAGTCCCCTTCTTCCTTCCGGTATGAAAAGCCTAAATTTAGATTTCCTTATGTTAAAATATATTCAAGGATTGTTTCCTTCGCAAAGTAAACACTAACTTGATATCGTGAGAGGTACAATTCAGTTTTGGTTTTGATACACATCTAGATTTACAAAATGCAAACATACTAAAGTATGGTTACATTTTAGGTAGTTCTGAGAATAATCAAATTTCATTAAGCAAATAGCAAAGGCAAATACACATTATTTGTAATATGAAATAAAGTTTCAAAAACAAAATGAAATTTTAAAAATCTGGAGATTTTATATTTGGTTTTTTAATAAATATTAATTTCTTTTTTTAATACAAAATTTTCGAGTAGTGTCGATACGTGAAATACATAATTACGTTTGTTCACTGAAACAAATTTGTAATATTTTGTTATTTCGCAAATATTAATTTCTTATTTAAGAAAAACATATTTGAAAAGTATTGAAATTTATTTTAGACTAGATAAATGGGATTACATCTGAAAATTTGCTCTGAATGTAAACTAATACAGTTTGTTTAGTTGCCATAGCATTTGTTTTAATTTAAATGTTCAGGCATTTGAAACAAATTCAATAAAACGAATTAAAAGCGTCACCGAAAAGGACTAAAACTGATTCATTAATACCTAATTGAAATTATCCTAATTCGACTCAATATATCACGTAGGTACTTTTGAAATTTAATGTTATTATCATTATTCGTTTAGAATACCTTGAAATTTCTAATTTAGATGTATTAAATGTACAACTGTTCACGGTACAATGTTTCCGATTTTTTAATTTAACTCGGTTATGTTATAAGGAAAAAATTTTTTAATAAACGTGCTTGTAACAAATAATATATATAATATATTATAATACAAAAACTCAGCCATTAATAAAAATGGAACGATATACGCTTCAATAACGCATTGAAATTATTAAAATTCACTACAAAAATGGAGGAAATTTCGCGGTCATAGTTCGCAAAGCTAAAACATTTTTGGGTCGTCGTGAAGCACCTTCTTGGCAAGCAATTGTGAAAGGGGTTGAAAAATTTGAGCTGTTGGGACAGGTTAGAGATGTGAAGAATCGAATTCGTGCACGCAGCTCAGGAACAACTGAGAATACTGCTGTTGTAGTTCATAGTATTGAGGAAAACCCAGGTTTGTCCATTTCTCGTCGATCTTTGGAATTGGGCATTCCACAAACGACATTACACCGTATTTTGCATAAAGACTTAGGTCTTAAGGCTTTTAAAGTTCAGTTAACACAACTCACGCCTACCGACCATCAACAACGTCGTGTCTTTGCTGATTGGGTCTTTGAAATGCATCAAACTGATCCGGAATTTCATTGAAAAATCATCTTGAGTGATGAGGCCCACTTTCACCTCGGAGGCTACATTAACAAGCAGAATTGTCGCATTTGGGGATCGGAAAACCCAAGAATTATTGTTGAAAAGCCTCTCCATCCTCAACGTGAGACTGTTTGTTGCGGTTTCTGGTCTGGCGGGGTCATTGGACCTTACTTTTTTGAAAATGAGGCTGGAGCAACTATTACGGTGAATGGATTGCGCTATTGAACGATGATTAATGATTTTGTATGGCCGGAATTGCAAGATATCGATGTGGACGACGTTTATTTTCAACAAGACGGCGCTACGTGCCACACAAGTAACGATACCATCGCTCTTTTGCGTGAAAAGTTTCCTGACCGTGTGATTTCTCGAAGAGGCGATCACAATTGGTCACCGACATCTCGTGATTTAACACCTTTAGCCTTTTTTTGGGGGTTACGTAAAAGATAAGGTATATGCCAATGGCCCATAATCGATTCAAGACCTCAAAGATGGAATTCGTGAAGTTATCGAGGACGTACAGCCGCAAATGTGCGAATTGGTGATGGAAAATTTCATGAAAACAATATGGTCCTGCAAGCTTAGCCGGGCGGCCATTTGGCTGATATTGTTTTCCATTATTAATGGCATAGCCACCTCTTTACACTTAAATGAACATCAGATGATTTCGCTTAAAAATACTGTTTTTTTTTTACATATTAAAATGGAATCTCTTATTGCGAGACCCGGTATTTTCATTAATTAATTGTTTAAATTACATTCAAAAGTAGAAGATATACTATGCAAAACAATACATGAAAATTTATATAAAAATGTTTAACATCAAAATTTGTAAGAGATACTTGTACTCTATTAAAGCAATATCATGCTTTTCATAGTATATAATTACGTTTAATATTAGGGGTAATTTGAATATAAAGAGTGGGCAAAATTTTTCAAGAATTGTGGGTCAATTTCGTTTCCCCTCATGTCACGCATAAAATGCTAAATTAGCAATTTAAGGAGACCACACCTACTGCTGAGTTGTAATTTCTAGAATAGCTTTTAATTAATTTCTTTGCATTGGGAACAAGTCGAAACGATAAGCACTCGCATTATGATTAGTAGGTATTTATTAATGTACATAAACCTGTAAACATCATAAGCTGCGTTTTTTAAAAACGTGTATTATTCAATAATTTACATTTTAGAAATTAAATAAACGAGACAATACGAACAGTAAATAACCTAGATAAAAATTCTGCCCTCGTTTATGTTTGGTTTTAGCCCGGAAATGTTTAAATTGTCTAATTTTGCTTTTGGAATAATATAATATTGTATAATACAATATTCACTCTGAATTCTAATTTTTTATTTTAAAGTGTATTCAATAAAGGATTTTCACAAATTAAAGATGAACTGACTTTATATTTTCGGAATTAAAATGCGATTATAACCTTGATGTGCAAGTAGGTAATTTTGATGGAACCTGTGGTTGATTAACTTAATCACTTAAGGTTGGTATATAATCCCTTTCCACATTAATTTTCTTATTCTGTATACATACATATTTCTACAACTAAGTTGTCATCATCAGCAGATAATTAAGCAGTGTCACACCTGGAAAACTACGGCAAAAGCCCGCACGAAACAAATTCCGTACTCGATCTGTACCGTCGGAAGCCAAAACGCACACGGAATTTGTTTCGTGCAGCAAAAACCCGCACGAAACAAATTCCGTGTGCGTTTTGGCTTTCGACCGTACAGATCGTGTACGGAATTTGTTTTTCCGTAGTTTTCCGACACTGTTTAATTATTAGCAGATAATTAAACAATGTCGCACCAAAAAACTACCGCAAAAACCCACACGAAACAAATTCCGTACTCGATCTGTCCCGTCGGAAGCCAAAACGCACACGGAATTTGTTTCGTGTGGGTTTTTGCGGTAGTTTTTTAGGTGCGACATTGTTTAATTATCTGCTAATAATTAAACAGTGTCGCACTTGGAAAACTACGGAAAAAACTCGCACGAAATAAATTCCGTACACGATCTGTACCGTCGAAAGCCAAAACCCACACGGAATTTGTTTCGTGCGGGTTTTTGCTGCACTGTTTAATTATCTGCCGATAATTAAACAGTGTTGCACCTGGAAAACTACGGCAAAAGCCCGCACGAAACAAATTCCATACTCGATTTGTATCGTCGGAAGCCAAAACGCACGCGGAATTTATTTCGTGCGGGTTTTTGCCGTAGTTTTTCAGTTGCGACCTTGTTTAATTATCTGATAATAATTAAACAGTGTCGCATTTTGGAAACTACGGAAAAACCAGCACGAAACAAATTCCGTACACGATCTATACGGTCGAAAGCCAAAATGCACACGGAATTTGTTTCGTGCGGGTTTTTGCTGCACTGTTTAATTATCTGCTGATAATTAAACAGTGTCGCACTTGGAAAACTACGGAAAAAACCCGCACGAAACAAATTCCGCGGGCGTTTTGGCTTTCGACAGTACAGATCCGTACACGATCTGTCCACACGGAATTTGTTTCGTGTTGGTTTTTGCTGTAGTTTTCCAGGTGCGAGACTGTTTAATTATCTGCTGATGATGACAACTTAGTTGTCGAAATACGTGTATAGAATACGAAAATTAATGTGGAAAGAAGTTATATATCAACTTTAAGTGATTAACTTGATGTCCATGGGGATTTGCAAATATACACAAAGGAATGCAAAAATTCGAATCGAATTTCATTGGGAAGAAATAAATCAATATTCTGGATTTGATACATTAAAGAAAATCTTTTCAATTAATTTTTTCACACAATAAAAATATAATTAAGTTACAAAAATAAAATTTAATATGAAAAATATCCACGTAATTTTATATTTCAATATTCGACATTTCCCAAGTACTAATTTATTTTTTAATAAAAAAGCAGACACGAATATATACTTTTGAAATACACAATTTCATTTGTTCGTTGAAATCAAATTATAATATTTCGTTACTTCATAAGTATTGATTACTTATTTAATAAAAATACGTTGAGAAAATATACAGAATATACTCATTCTAGATGACCGAAATGGTATTATATTTGAAAATCTATCTGCAATATAAAATTATACAGCTTGTTTAGTATTTCCAATATATTCACTTTAATTTAAATTTTCAGCCATCCGAAACAAATTCGATAAAACAAACTGAAAACGTTAGTGGGAAAAGCTTAATGGTACATTAATAATTTATTGAAATCATCATAACTCGCCTCAGTACTTTCGAAAGGGCAATAATATTATTATTCGTTATGGCCGCGTTCAAGGTGCGGCTTAGGATGTTTGTCTGTCAGTGTTCGCTTAAACGGTGAATTGAAACCATGAAAAGCCGTCCCGGGTAATAGACTCTTGGACTCGATTCCAAGACGGGGCATGATAAATCATTTACCATTGAACTATCAGCTATATATTTCAAAAAACAATCTCTGCTAATGTAAATGAAACTATCATAACTCGCCTCAGTACTTTCGAAAGGGCTATGTAATTATTATTCGTTACGGCCGCGCTCGAGGTGTGACTTAAGATGTTTGTCTGTCAGTGTTCGCTTAAACGGTGAATTGAAACCATGAAAAGCCGTCCCGGGTAATAGACTCTTGGACTCGATTCCAAGACGGGGCGTGATAAATCATTTACCATTGAGCTATCAGTTATATATTTCAAGAAACAATCTCTACTAATGTAAATGAAACTATCATAACTCGCCTCAGTACTTTCGAAAGGGCAATAATATTATTATTCGTTATGGCCGCGCTCAAGGTGCGACTTAAGATGTTTGTCTGTCAATATTCGCTTAAACGGTTAATTGAAATCATGATAATCCGTCCCGGATAATAGACTCTTGGACTCGATCCCAAGACGGGGCGTGATAAGTCATTTACCGTTAAGCTATCGGCTGTATATTTCAAAAAACAATCTCCGCTAATGTAAATGAAACTATATTTGAAAATTTATGTGAAAAGTAAATTTTGACATAAAAGCCAATAAGGGATATTATATTATAATAATATAATATCTATAAATATTGTATATATATATATATATATATATATATATATATATATATATATATATATATATGTTTCATACTCTAGTCGTGGTTTTTTACTTTGTATGCAAGTAAAACCAAATATTCACATTAAGATTATCGTGTTTTGTTTTATTAAATTAACAATACATATGCAAAGCTACAACATTTTTTTATTTATTTTCAATCGTGTTTTTCATTTTTTTGAATTACAAATCAAAAAGAAAATGTGAACAGTAATTAATTCAAACAAATTTTTCATTATCGTTCGTTTTACCTTGGAAATTTTGTATATCATTATCATCGTTTTCTTTAGAGCAGTATATATTCCCGGATAAAAAAAATCAATTTAAAATTTCTTTATTTTAAAGAGTATTCAGGAAATATTTTTCATAAATTATAGAATACCTGACCTTTTGAGAGGTAAAATTTGGTTTTGATCTTAGAGATTTACAAAATGGAGACAGTACATAAAAGTATTCCGTTTACATTTTACGTATATCTAAAAAAAAATCTAATTCAATTTAGGAAAAACATTATTTCATTACGTACATTTCAACAAAAAAAAAATCTTTAAAGTAATTTTTCTTTTCATATGATATAATCTTATAATAACTAAATTTAATTCCAAAAATCAGGAGGTCACTTTATATTTCATTATTTCATAAGTATTAATTTCTTTTTTAATACGGAATTTGAAAGTATCAACATGTGAAAATTCCATTTCGACGAAAACGTAAACAGTATAGTAAAGTATATTGGTTACATTATAGGTATATTTAAAAAATAAATTGTTATTTGATACACAAAAAAATAATCTTAAAAATATAATTTAAATTTATTTTTCTTTTCGTATAATATAAAGTTACACAAACAAAATTTAATTCGAAAAACCTCCAAGTTATTTGATATTTGCTTAATAAAGAATTTTCAAAATAGATATCGACGAGCGAAATACACAATTGCGTTCTTATTTAATCAAAAAAGATCTTTTATCCCAAATAAAGTAGTACACTTTGGTAATTTACGTACAGTTTTTTAAATTTAAATATTCTCAGACATCTAAAACAAATTCCCTAAAATAAACTGAAAACGACTGACATTATTTTATTTATTATCATAATTCGGCTCGATATATGATGTACTTTTTATATAATATTATTAATATATATTATTCGTCTATTGTCAATTGAAATTTCTAATTTACATATATTTTTATAGATAATATTGTAGAATATAGATGATATTATATTTTTTATTTTTTTGTTGTAAACTACGTTCTAATATAAAAAATATATTTTTGGAGAACAATTTCTAATTACAAACAGATGTGTAAAAAACGTTGTACAACGCAAATACAATGTATTGCATGAGAATGAAAATCAAAAGGTGGCATCAATTGAAATTAGGGACATTATAACAATTCCTTTAATTATATATATTTTGTACATCATGTGTGATTTGAACATATATAAATAAAGAGTTTACAACATTTAGTTTGTCCCTAGTGTGTGAAATGAAATCCTAAAAATTTAAAGAGACCACACCTATAACCAAATTATTATTTCCAGATTAGGTTTTCATTAATTTGGTACCTTGTATACACTGGTAATGAAAGCACTTATTTGCGACGTATTCATATAAACGGCTAATTGCCAAATAAAGCGTATATAACGCAACTACTTTACAAATCTAACGTCAGTTGCGTTTGTCGATGAACACGTTATACGTACATAACATATCTTGTGGGTGTTATCGCGAAAGAGAACTATCCGTCCATCGCCCGGATAGAAGTAAAAGCATTTATATCGCTTTAACCGTCATTAAACAGATGTTGAAGTTATGAAGGACTTCATCTTTATTCATGCACGTTTGCGAACATACATAAATACGTCGTCGTTTTCTTTCGGAATTCTATAAATCAAATAAAAAAGTACACATCACTTTTTTATTATTATTTGTCTTTTTTTGGCCATGCATGTTTGCGAACATAAATGCATACTTGTTTCTTTTCGGAATTCTATAAATCAACTAAATATTAATACTGGAATGAATTCTTTATCTTTGTTGAAAGAAAAGTAGTTGTTCCTTGTTTTGAAATTCTCATAATTTATTTCAGTTAACATTTAAAACTTCATTGAAAGAAAATAATTTGTCATTTTTTAAGTTTTTTTCTATGTATCGCTTTATGTTTATTTATGGTTAATTCAACTGTAGAAGTCAAAACGACAAGCGCTCACATTAAGATCAATGTGAGATTTTTTTTGTTAATGTAACCGCAATACATAGAGAAACCTTAAAATCCCTTATTTACTTTGAACTGTGTTTATTAAAAGCGCGTTTGATTCCATTATTTTCCATTTTTAAAATTCGAAATCAACAAGAAAATGTAAACGGTAAATAACCCAGATAAAAATTCTGCCTTCGTTTTTGTTTGTTTAATTTCGGAATGTTTTAAATTATTTACCTTTCGCCTCGAAATAATACTATATTCTCTCAGGTTTAAAAGGTCTAAATTCGGATTTCTTTATTTTAAAATGTACCCAGGAAATGTTTTTTCACAATTTAACTTGTTATTTTGAGAAGTAAAATTCTGTTTTAATCTTGATGTACATTAATATTTACAAAATGCAAACAGTGCATAAAATTATAGGCAAATGCGTATTTTCGAATAAGAAACAATTTTATTAGGTGGAAATAAATGGATGTTATGGATATTTAATATATTTAAAAAAATATTTAACTTGTTTTTTCTTTTCACATAATGTTACAAGAACAAAATTTAATGTGAAAAATATTTAGGCAATTTTATATTTGGTTATTTGATCAGTATTAATTTCTGTTTTAATACAAAAATTCGAAAATATATTTATAATATATTTTGTTACTTCGTCAGTATTAATTTCTCATTTATTTTAATTTAAGTGTTTGGTATTTGAAACAAATTCAATGAAACAAATTGAACACAACGAAAAAGGTAAATATTGATTTATTAATATTTAATTGAAGTGATTGTCATTGGTTCACTACATCATATACTTTTGAAAGACATTGTTATTATTGTTATTATTATTCATTCCTTATATTTTGAGATTTCTTGCATATATACACTACCACTCACGGAAGTATGGACAGCAACTGTGTCAAGCAACAAGAAGAAAAAATAAAAAATATCAACGAAATTGACCGAAAATTAATATTTATTGATTCTTTATGTAATAAAAATTCAAATTACAATTCATAAAACGTATTCCTAATGTACTTATATATTATATTAATTCTACTTTCTTTTCAACGAAGAAACCACCGTTCGCGGCGATTACAGTTTTTGTTATTTGGGGCATTCTTTCTATTAATTTTCTTATTACATCTGGTGTAATGTTATTCCATTCTTTTTGTAAAATATTCCAAATTTTTTCCTTTGATGTTTGACTCTTCTATCGAGTTCATCCTATAATAATTAAATGGGGTTGAGGTCCGGACTCTGAGGCGGCCATGTCATTACTTTCAAAATATTTTCATTTTTCTCCGCCTCAAGGTAATTTTTACACAACAACAACGTGTATTTGGGGTCATTATCATGCATAAATTCAAAATTATTACCGATTAGTCGCAGGCGTGACGGTAAAACGAGATTTTCCAAAATTTCTCGGTAATTCTCCTTTCTCATAATACCATCTATTTTTATCAAATTTCCCATTCCGGCTAATGAAAAACAGCCCCAGACTATAACAGAACCACCCCCATGTTTCACCGCTGGAGCCATATTGTCTGGTAACATTTTTTCTCGCGCCGATCGTCTGACGAAAAATTTTTCTCTTTTGCCCGAACACTTCAAATTTTGATTCGTCACTCCACAGTTCGTTCTTCCACTCATCAGTTGTTCAATTACGGTGTAACTTTGTCCATTGAAGTCGTTTCTGCTTATTTCCACGTCGTAATAATGGTTTCCGTGAGGCAACGCGACCGTGTAAATTTGCTTCCACTAATCGTGGTTGCACTGTATTCACAGACATTTTTTTTAGCAGGGCCCTGATTAAATTCGGCCGTTATTTCAGGTGCCGTTAATTTTCTATTTCTTTCGCTAATTAATTTAATTCTTTCGTCGTCAGCTTTAGAAGTAACTCTCGATGGTCCCGGCCGATTACGGTCTTCCAGACTGCCAGTTTTTTGAAACCGACGAATTGTGAGATTCACTGTCGATTTTTTTACTTTTAATTTTTCGCCAATACCGTGAACTGAATACCCCTCAATATGCAAAGCAAGTTTCGCTGATCATGTTCCACTACCACGCGGCTTTCCCCGTGGCATTTTGTAAACAGAAATTACACTATTCGCTTACAAAATAGACAACTTCACACGAGCACGTTCAGTGATCTACTGATGGGCAGAAGGAGGTAGTAATAAATTCTAGACTTTAATCTCTTCTTAATGACCGAACCATTAATCCTGATTATATATAGTCGGAATTATCGTCCAATGCTATTGAGATACAATATCAGGTAATTGTAGTTATTGTTAGATAAAATTGTTCATATTATTTGGAGAATATATACAAATACAATACCTAATTGAATTATAAACCATCTTAAGAATTAGGTATAATAATACTATCGCTATTTATTGGCATTAATATAATTTTTATGATCGTTATATAAAATTTAATCAAGTGTCCATATTTCCATGAGCGGGACTGTACATATTTTAATAGATGACAATTCTTTAAAATTTAATGTGTTTTTCAATTGATTAATCTATGCTAGTGACAAATTAAAACATACCACCAACACTTCTAAAATATGTTCATCAAAATAAATAACGTACATCGTATTATTACAATATAAAATGTGTTTTATATACTAGACGTAATTTAAACATAAATAAACTAAGAAAATTCAATTTGAAGTTGCTATTCGATAGGAGTGGGCGAGATTCCTACAAGGATTGCGGCGCAATCTACGCCCATGTCACATAGATGAAATGTTCGATTGACAGTTTAAGGAAACCTTAGCTATTACCAAATAGTAATTTCTGATATAGCTTTTAATTATTTCTTAACCTTGTATGGAATTCGAAACAACAAGCACTCATATTAGGATTAATATCTGTTTTTTATGAGTGTAACCGCAGTATATACGCACATATCCAATACCCTTTGATTTAGAGACGTGTTTATTAAATGCGTGTGTGATTCCATTATTTTGTTCTTTAATTCCAAATCAACAAGAAAACATAAACAGTAAATATCGCAGATAAAATTATGGTTCGGTTTTTTGTTCATTTTAATCCGGAAATGCTTTAAATTATTTACTTTTCGTTCCAATAATATCGTATCCTCTTTGACATGGAAAGCGTAAATCCAGATTTAATTATTTAAATGCGTATTCAAGGAATGTTTTTTTATCAAAAAAGAAAAAGAGATGGACTATTCTATTTCCAGAGGTAAAACTTGGTTTCGACTTTGATATGCACCGAAATTAAAAACGCAAGCAGTTTACGAAGGTTAATGCGTATTAAAAAAAAACGAATTTGAATAAGAAAATGAATAGATATTATAGAAACCTTTCTATTAATTTTCTAGACATAACATAAAATTACAAAAACATAATTTAATCTGAAGTTTGCAATAGGTTATTTCACGAGCATTAATTTCTTTCGTAATATAAAATTTTTCAAATAAGTACATATTTACTTGCGAAATACGGATTTGTTTTTGCATAGATTTCCTATTTCATAAAATATATCTTGAAGGAAATACCTATGTAATATTCATCTCAAACTAATGAAGAAGAATTTTGTAAGCTTAGTGTCAAAAATTTAGTCGTATTTTCATTCTAATCGCAATAAATTCAATAAAGCACGTTCAATACTACATCGAAAAATGCCAACATTGGTTCATTTATGACTTTCATTAAAATCGTCGTAATTGCCCCTGAAATATTATGAAATTTAGAAATAAAAGATTGTTATTTTTTAAAGTACATAGTTTAATTTTGAATTTAAGGATAAAATATATTTTTAACGATCAATTTTAGTGTGACAAAGGAAAATATGTATTTTCCCGCGAAAAGAAAGCTTAAATTATATTAAAAAATAGATTAGATCCGTTTCTTTATAATACGTAAGATTCATATACCCCACCATAATGAAAAGTGTCGTCTGCGCATGCGTACAATATCAAAACCGACCTCATCTTCATCCAGATCACGAGACGGCGTATTAGATTACTAGTTAGTTGCTGCTGGTCGCGTCCGGCTTATTGTGTGGGACGAAAATCGCTAACATGTATTGTTTTCTTCAATAAATTTGTTATTAATTACTAAGAATGTTATCGGAGAAGTTACGAGTACATTTAAAGCAATTATCATGAACGTAAGTCAACTTATTCTATTTTATACCGTTTCTGCGCATGCGTGCAATATCAAAACCGACCTCATCTTCATCCAGATCACGAGACGGCGTATTAGATTATTTGTTAGTTGTTGCTGGTCGTGTACGGTTTATGGTGTGGGACGAAAATCGCTAACATGTATTGTTTCCTTCAATTTGTTATTAATTACTAACAATGTTATTGGAGAAGCTACGAGTACATTTAAAGTAATTATCATGAACGTAAGTCAACTTATTCTATTTTATACCGTTTTAATTGTTCGCCATGTTTTCTAGAAAAATTCCATCCGTGTATTTAATAGGTTAATTTATTTTATTTCCATGAAAGTGTAGAAATCTTTCGAAATAGAACATACATAGTTCGTTTTATTTTTCCTGTAACTAAAGAGTATTTTGTGTTGTTGATTTCAACATATTTAATAAAAAATGAACTTAGCGTCCCATATTAATTAGGCCGCCATTTGTCAAATTTTGTGCATGTAGATCACGCTTTTTTGTTGTGAAGAAATGTTCAGTTTATTTTAATAAATATTAACCGTTCGTTGACAACGCAACAATTTATTAAAATTGTCGTCATTACACCTTCCGTCCGCTTGTTACATTCTGCATAAGGAATGTAATATCTACGTTTCCCGCCATAATGAAACGAAATCTCATCTGCGCAAGCGTCTAATGACCAAACCAACATCAATTTTGTTTTATTGAGATGGCGTATTAGACACTTATTATTACTGACGCCTAGTTATTACAATTTGTTGTAAAATAAACTATTTTCTTGTTTGTTGTTACAGTGTGTCATCACCTAAGCAACGAGTGTTACGAAAAGTCTCCGCAAATGTAAGTCAAGTTTATATTACTTTTTTGCGCTTATTTTCTTAGTTGCGATACACAGTTTACATTTGGCTACGTTTTTTAAAATGTAATCTAGACATATTAAAAAAAATCATTTTTTTTAATTTGATTAGACACATTAGGGAAATGAGTTATTTTTGATTCAGCAGATATTTCCAAAAATTTAATTACAAATTACAGTAATGTTATTTATATGTGTAGCACTACGCATTTAATTATTAAAGAAATATTTAATTTCTGTTACTTACTAAATCTACCAAATGGGTAGTTTTATCAAACTTTTAAAATAGTGTTTGGTTACAGATAATTTATTTTTCACGTCTAACGAAGATATGTGTAGTTTCGTTATAGTTTGACCCGTCGAGTACCACGTTGTAAAATTTTTAATTAAAAAATTTTATTAAAAGTTTTCATCGGCTTTAACTTGATTTAATTTTTTAATAATTAAAACGTCTTTTCATGCGGCATTTCTAAAGTTAATGAAGTATTTATTTTTTGAATTTATTATCATTAGCATATATAAAATTTAATAAATATAGAAAATACTCATAATATGCATGTGTAAATATGAATTAAATTTCCATGCCATAGAGATATATAACTGTTTTCCAAAGTTTGATACGTTTTCTAGTTTTAATTAGTTTTCAAGTATATTTGTGCGTTAATTATTACGAAATATATAATTTTGGTAAAAGGATATATGTATTACAATACAATAGTAATAATAAATTAAAATTTGGTATCAAATATTTAATATATCTCCGCAGTATTATTTTATTTTCGTTTATTTTTTATGTGTGAACTATAAAACAAAAGTTCTCTATTCTACAGATTGTGCAAAATTATCGGATTTTTTCCGAAGACACAAGCTCATTCATACGCAGCTGTATAGAAAAGAATATTTTGCTCAACGCTGTAAAATGATTAAATAGGTGCTAATAGTATAAGTTTAATCGCGAAAAAGTTGAAAACATTACGGAATTAGAAACAGCTGTTAAAAGTATTGTATGTTCAATCAATACATCGCGGCTAAATTAATATTCCTGTAGGTGCTGTTACGATTGAAAATAACGTAGAATTCGATTTGTCTCGAGAGATAAACTTTGAAAATAACGATGCAAAACTAGAATTTAATACGGGCAAGATTAATTTCCTCGGAATACGTCTCAGTGCAACGTTTCCTTATTTTGCATAAATATCGACTTTTATTTAAAAAAGAATTAATATAGTAGGCGGATAATGAAATTTATTTATTTTATTAAAGTATATTTAACCCAAAGGTTGCTTGTTCAATTTAAAAAATGTTTATGTTACACAACGTGTTTTATGTGTAGGTATACTTACATGCGGTACATGCATGTCGTATACACATATGTAAATTTTAAACGTTTTTTCATAATGGAAGCAACTTACCAAAATATATTTATTCTCGCTAAAGTAAAGCTTAGATTACATTAAATTTCCATGTTCCGTTTCTTTATAATGCCTAAGATTCAAATGTCCCACAATAGTGAAAATCGTCGTCTGCGCATGCGCACAATACCAAAACCGACTTCATCTTCATCCAGATCACGAGACGGCGTATTAGATTACTAGTTAGTTGCTGCTGGTCGCGTACAGTTTATGGTGTGGGACGAAAATCGCTAACATGTACTGTTTCCTTCATTAAATTTTTTATTAATACTGAGAATGTTATCGAAGAAGCCGCGAGTATATTTAAAGCAATTATCATGAACGTAAGTCAACTTATTCTATTTTATACCGCTTTAATTGTTCGCCATGTTTTCTAGGCAAATTCCATCCGTGTATTTAATAAGTTAATTTATTTTATTTCCATAAAAGTGTAGAAATCTTTCGATATAGAACGTACATAGTTCGTTTTAGTTTTTCTGCATCTAAATAGGATTTTGTGTTACTGATTTAAACATATTTAATAAAAGATAAGCTTAGCGTCCTATACTGATTAGGCTGCCATTTGTAAAATTATGCTCATGTGACATGCTTTTTTTGTTGTGAAGAAACGTTTACTTTATTTTAATAAATATTAACCGTTCGTTCAATTGACAACCCAACAATTTATTAAAGAAATAGCTTTATAAAACTGTCGTCATCATAAAATATTATTAATATTGTTTAACGATGAGTAAATAATAGTAAAAAAGTTACTAGTAATAACCTGTGAAACTGCTTAGATCGGGGAATAATTATCCAATTATTGACACAGTTTAAATTCAGTCAAAATAGAGAACAATTTAGGGTTTTTATTTCGTGTATTTTTAACATATTACTAAACGTATTCTAGATAAGGTAAGATGTCTTAACAAAAAAAATAAATAACAATTCGTGCTGGTGTAAAATAAAACACTTTTCGTCCGCTTGTTACATTTGGCACAAGGAATGTAATATCTACGTTTCCCGCCATAATGAAACGGAATCTCATCTGCGCAAGCGTCTAATGGCCAAACCAACATCAACTTTATCTTATTGAGATGGCGTATTAGACACTTATTATTACTGACGCCTAGTTCTGACAATTTGTTGTAAAATAAATTATTTTGTTGTTTGTTGTTACAGTGTGTCATCGCCTAAGCCACGAGTGTTGGGAAAAGCCTGCGCAAATGTAAGTCAAGTTTATATTATTTTTTTGCGCTTATTTTCTAACTTGCGATAGACAGTTTACATTTGGCTACGTTTTCTAAACTGTAATCTAGACATATTAAAAAAATCATTTTTTTTATAATTTGATTTAGACACATTAGGGAAATGAGTTATTTTTGCTTCGGCAGATATTTCCAAAAATTTAATAAGAAATTACAGTAATGTTATTTATATGTGTAGCACTACGCATTTAATTATTGAAGAAATATTTAATTTCTGTTACTTACTAAATCTACCAAATAGGTAGTTTTATCAAACTTTTAAAACAGTGTTTGGTTACGGATAATTTATTTTTCACGTCTAACGAAGATATGTGTTGTTTCGTTATAGTTTGACCCATCGAGTACCACGTTGTAAAAGTTTTAATTAACAAATTTTATTAAAAGTTTTCATCGGCTTTAACTTCATTTAATTTTTTAATAATTAAAACGTCTTTTCATGCGGCATTTCTAAAGTTAATGAAGTATTTATTTTTTGAATTTATTATCATTAGCATATATAAAATTTAATAAATATAGGAAATACTCATAATATGCATGTGTAAATATGAATTAAATTTCCATGCCATAGATATATATAACTGTTTTCCAAAGTTTGATACGTTTTCTAGTTTTAATTAGTTTTCAAGTATATTTGTGCGTTAATTATTACGAAATATATAATTTTGGTAAAAGGATGTATGTATTACAATACAATAGTAATAATAAATTAATATTTGTTATCAAATATTTAATATATCTCCACAGTATTATTTTTTCTTTCGTTTATTTTTTATGTATGAATTTTAAAAACAATAGTTTCTTATTCTATAGCTTGCGCAAAATTATCGGATTTTTTCCGAAGACTATACACACAAACACATACATACGCAGCAGTATAGAAAAGAATATTTTGCTCAACGCTGTAAAATGATTAAATAGGTGCTAATAGTATAAGTTTAATCGCGAAAAAGTCGAAAACATTACGGAATTAGAAACAGCTGTTAAAAGTATTGTATGTTCAGTAAATATATCGCGGCTAAATTAATATTCTAGTAGGTGCTGTTACGATTGAAAATAACGAATTCGATTTGTCTCGAGTAATAAATTTTGAAAATAACGATGGAAAACTAGAATTTAATACGTGCAAGATTAATTTCCTCGGAATACGTTTCAGTGCAAGGTTTTCTTATTTTGCATAAATATCGACTTTTATTTAAAAAAAATTAATATAGGAGGCGGATAATTAAATTTATTTATTTTATTAAAATATATTTAACCTAAAGGACGCTTGTTCAATTTAAAAAATGTTTATGCTTCACAACGTGTTTTATGTGTAGTTATACCTACATACATACGGTACATGCATGATATATACACATATGTAAATTTTGAACGTTTTTTTTAATGGAAGAAACTTACCAAAGTAAATTTATTAAAAAAAAATATGGTCTAAAGGTCGCTATTTTTAATTTCTGAAAATAAGCAACGCTTACGTCAGTGTATCACATGCTGAAATATTAAAGTACGTGGATACTCCAGCTATACATACTTCGTGTACTTGTTAGTAAATGGATTATAACTAGAAAATATTTAATAGATTTTTCAAAAATGCAGTAAAGTAAATATAATTAAATTATTGTCATAAAATGCGCATGTTGCTCATAACATGTTCATTACAAATTATATAAATTACGAGTTCAAAAACAAGGATTTAGCTTTACGATGAATTAATGAATATTATCAAATATACAAATTGATTAAAATTTAAAGATTTCTATCGTTTCTATAAATTTAGTCTAGTTTCAATTATTTTTTAAAACAATACTTAATTTAGAAATAAATCGATTCAAGTAATAGATAGGCGACATTTAATTTACATGTACAAGTAAATTTAATCCATTTTGCCACTTACTTAAAACGTATATTTAGATAAAGAATATAGCATTTATATATCTCTTATGGCAGGCAAATTTCTCGGCATAATCGAAAGAAGCCTCATCTGCGCATACGTGCTAACACTAAATTGACGTCATTCAATTTCTTCCGCGAGACGGCGCAGTAGCACCTTGTTATGAGCGTCATGTAATTGCGATGCAATAAAGAAATCCGACGAAATGCACTATTATTTTCGGTAATTGTTTTATTTGTTGCCACGAAAGTTATTACAGAAAAAATGTGTACGTGCTAGTGATCTCCTTACAGGTAAGTCGACTTTGTATTTTAATATGCACTCTCGTAATCAATCTTTCTAATTTTTTTTTAAAATAGCAAACAAATCGGTTTTTTTAAAGTCGATTTAAACATAAACTTATTATATTATACACTGTTTTTATTTCTTTTCACATGTTTTATAGAAATATCCTCTATTATAATAGCAAACAGCTTTTGTATAATTAAATATAATTTTGCAAGTTGGTTTAAACACAAGCACATTACATTTTACGTTATTTTCATTTCTTCTGCTATGTTTTATAGAAAAATGCTATTTATATACAGTACTGTGCAAAAGATAGAAGGGCCTTCTTGAATTTTACAAGAAACTATTATAAAAGAATAAATGATGATCTTACAACAGTTGAAATACACATACACATATCCATATTTAAACATAAACAACTTAAATTTTTAATATTTTGTATGACCACCTTTATTTTTTATGGTATCCTGCATTCTTCTTGGTAGGCTTTCCATTAATGAATTAATGAAATTTTCAGGAATATTGTACCACTCTTCCTGTAGTATGTTCCACAATTCATTTTTGTTCTTTGGCCCCCTTTCACACTTTTTTCTGTCAAGATAATTCCACACATGCTCAATAATATTTAAGTCAGGACTTTGAGATGGTCATATCATAGTCTGCAATACCCCATTTCTTCCTGCGTTAAATAAGTTTTCGCAAGTTTTTAGGTATGCTTGGGATCATTATCTTGCTGTAGAATGAAATTATTGCCAATAAGTCGCTGTCCTGATGGTATAGCATGTTCTTCTAATAGTATTCTCTATTTCTCACCAGTTAATTTACCCTCTATTTTTATAATTTCACCCACACCTGCTACCGAAATACAACCCCAAACTTGGAAATTGCCTCCTCCATTCTTTATTGTAGTATGTAAACATGGTTCCAATAACGATACTGACGTCCGTTCGTTCCAAATAATTGATATTTAGATTCGCTAGTCCATAGTACTTGTCGCCACTCATTATGTCCACAAGTTTGTGGTCTCTGGCATATGTTAATCATTTACCTTTATTACCTCGTCGCAGTAAGGGTTTTCTCACAGCCACATATCCCCTCAAGCATGATCTGAGCAAGTATCACCTTACTGTTGAAGCACGTACCGAAGTACCAGATGTTCGCGTAAGATCTTGAGCTAGTTCTGCGCTAACTTTCTTACGATTTCTTAAGGAACTAACTTAAAAACTGTGTATCAGCTTTATTGTGCTTTTTTGGACGTCCACTCTTTGGTCTATCACTTACAATGTCGGTTTCAGTCATTCTTTTTATTGTTTGTTGCACGGCATACTGGAAACATTTCACTATCTTTGATATTTTCACTTGACTATAACCCTCTTGGTGTAACACAATAATTTTATTTCTATCTAGTAATGCTATTCTATGCATTTTTATCTACTATAACAATTTACAGCTCACAATTTTTTCTTAAAATGAAAGTTTCACTCGTAGGCGCGATTTTTAAGAATCTAAATAAATTCTATTGTAGAACCGTTCTGTATCGTTTCTATCACTGAATTAAAAACAAAATCTTATATATAAATAACCCTCCCTTGAAATTTTATTGCAGAGCATTGTGGTAAAATAAAATTTTTTATTTTACTACTTTTATCAGGCGGTCGATCTCACTCCTACGCTGAAGTATGATGTTACAAACTAGGAAATTTCCAGTGATTATATTTCTACCAATAAGTAAATCGTTCTTGGAAAGATGCACAAGTATTATAAATTAAATTAACCCAATAATTATTAGTAAAAACATTTTAGTAAATAAGTTTTGGAAAATATTGTTAGGTGCTTCTTTCTTTTGCACAGTACTGTACATATGCAGGCTATTTTAACGATTTTTTTTTTATAACAATAAACTCGAATCTAATTTTTAATGTTGGTTTGTTCAATTCGAAAACAAAAAAGGCTTAATATCCCCCATCTTATATTTCAATAATGCTACTTAATGGCTTTCATTTATATATTTTCAATTGGAAAATTTTCGATACACTACCGTAAGTTTGATTTTATTAAACTGGTTTTACGACGAAAACTTTTTATTTTTCTATAAAGTTTAATCTTATTTTTTCATGTTTCTAATACATTGTTTTGGAATTATATTAATTTTGTGATTTTTGAAAATATTAATTTAATTTAATTTGGCACTCGTAAAAAGGTAATAATTAGTAAGTTTAAGGACGATTTTATCTTCTCCGTTGGACACTTTTCTCAGTTCTAATTTATCTGGTTGAATTTTTAATATGGTTAATCGTCTTTACTAGGTGTAAAGGTCAAATAATACGTAGAATAAATTCTAAAATAAACTTTATAACATATTGAGGTATACGCGCATGTATACTATGAGAAAAGTTTTGAGCAAGAACTCGAACTTTTCACATAAAATTAATTAGTTAAATATAAAGTTATAAAGAATTGTAAATAGCACGTACATTTAAAATGTATCGCTTTATACAATTCACCTGGCTTTGTTATTTCTATTATGTATAACATAAGTAAAAGCTAGCGAAAGAGATATTATATAAAAACTTTTTTCGAATTTAACATAAAATATTTACAATAAATTTAATCTGAAACGGGAAGTACATTAACGTGTACCATAAAACATAAAATATTTACAATAAATTTGATCTGAAACGGGAAGTACATTAACGTGTAATTTTGCCCAAAATATAGAAGACGCTATTGCACTCCTTATTATATCATATACCTTTTTTGCTCAAACTCTCCAGAGGTTTTTTTTTATGGGATTTAGATCGGACGAACGATGACCATTTTAATAATTCAATATTTTTTTGTCGAAACCAATTTTTTTATTCTTCTTGAATTATGAACAACAGCATCATCTAAAATACTCCGTCTTGGGATTGTATTTCTTTTAAGCCACTAGGGATTGTTTCTAAAAGTTCTACATGCGCATCAGAATTCATTAGGATAAAAATAACATACAAATTCTGTCTCAGAGGAATCGGAACTTTTTTTAAAAAAAAGGAAAGCTTACTATTTTGGTAAAATTCATTTATTTTATTCAAAGTAGTCGCCTTCGGTTTCAATACAATGTTTTGCATGGTTAATCAACATGTCGAGTGAATTTTTAAGTTCATCTTTGGAGATATCGTTCAAAATCACTGTCGACGCCTTTTTAATTGTTCCGACGTCGGCATGAAGCTGTCGGAAAATGTAGTTTCGAGAGTAGATAAAAATCACAGGGCGCCAAATCTGGAGAATACGGTGAATGGTCGATGGTTAAAATGCCATTTGTAGTCGCCAGCTACCATTTTCACGATATTGAGGGCCTACACGACGAATACGCGCGAAAAGACGCTTCATAACGCCAAGATAATATTCAGCACTGACTGTTTAACTAGTTAGTACAAACTCTTTGTGCACTACGCCTTTCGAATCACAAAAACAAATCAACATCGTCTTAAGTTTTGACTTCTCCAAACGGTTTTTTTTCGGTCTTGCTTCGCTTGGACGCTTCCATTCAAAACTTTGATGCTTGGTATCTGGATCATATTGAAAACACCACGTCCCATCGCCAGTTACAATAGAATACCTGAAGGTTTCGTCCTTTTTTGAGTCTTTGGTTAAGTCTATACAATGTTGAATTCAGTTAGCTTGTGTGGTACAAACCTTGTACCAATCTTTCTCAGTTCGAAATGCTGTGTCAAAATGCAATGAATTGAATCTTTGGAAACATTTAATTCCATTTCCACGTAGATTTTTTTGCACCAGAATATTCGTCGTCATTTATATCCGTACGACTGTCCGTAAATCGTTTATACTATTCGTTTACACTCGTACGTAATAAACATGCATTACCATATACTTGTTTCATCAAATTAAACGTTTCAGTAAACGATTTACCAAGTTTAAAACAGTACTTAATATTTTCTCTTTGTTTAAAATTCATTTTTCGCCCAATGCCAAATACGACAGACTGTGTATATGTACGTAGGTAATTTCTTATTGTAGCGAAACCTTTCCAAGTTAAAATTATTCATCAAAAAATATGGCATTATTTTTCATAGTCTAACATTTATTATAGATATTTTCTTTTCTTAATTACTCCATCTAATAGATTAAACGGAAAATTGGTTTTAACGCAAAAAATTAATTTAAATGATTTTCCAAAATTTCACGCAAAAACTAAATTTGACTTAGATTTTTGGCATTAACATTAGTTTAAATAAAGGATTATTTTGAGACTTAATTAAATGGTTTCCATTGCGTGTTCGGAAATAATTTTATTGTTATGTCTATTATATTTTATGTTTATATTTTCAAATCACAACCGTTTCGAATAAATATCCGGTTACTCTAAGTTCCATTGTGATTCTAATTTTTGTAAATGATTTCGATTCATTTCTCAATACGACGAGTAATGTGACACTTTATGACGACAGTATTTAATGGTAGTTAATTTTGATAATTTAATTAAAAACCTCAACCAAGTATTATACCATTGTTAATAATCTGTCTGATCATAAACTCCGATAAAACACAAAGCTCTACATTTTATTTTTGAATCAATACAAACATGATATTAATAATTTAACACCGAACAGCAGCCGTGCTAAATTAATTATGTCGACGGAGTTGCTAAATGTTATTATTGATGAAAATCTAACATGGAGCTCTCACATTGATTAACTATGTAACGAATTATGTAAACTTTGTTATGCATTTTATAATTTAATTATTAACATTAAAAACTTTTTAATTTCTCTATATTTCGTTATAAATTGATTTTCGTAATCATCAATCCAAAATTTTTTATAAAATTTATACTACTGCTACAGAACCCATAATAATTATTATTTATAATCTACTTTATCATGCATAATGCAAATTGACTTTTAAATCTCCAAAGATACGTGAAAAATTACAATAGAAAAGTTTTGTACCTGGCAATGAAACGAAAGACATAATATTTTTGATATTTATTTTTCAAGGTAATCTTTATTAATTTCAACGCACTATAAAAATGATTTCTGTTGATCTTTAAAATAAGCATCGATATCCTGATTGTCGTTTTGCAAAATGACGTCCTCTGAGGTGCTGCAAATTTCTGAAATTAAAAGAATTTGGATGGTGTCAACTCCAGATTATATAGCATATGCTCCATCTCAAAGATATTACGTTCGCAGAGGTGGCGCATTTTCTTCTTCTTGACTTTTTCGTGGCACATATCGGGATATTTTTGGCCAATAACCGTACGTAATTTTGTTAACGTTAACGTGTATTTAATAAGAGTAATTCCTGCTTGGTTCTAAAAGACGGTGTATCATATTCAATGGATGCCCGACCTCGCCGGAACTATTTTGATCAATATTTCACTTTAAAATATGACTGATCTTCGTCCTCATGCACTGCAAATGACGAATTCTTATACCGTCTTTCCATACTCTGCACTTGAACTTTAGACTCTGGATCAAAGTAGGTTGCACTTATCATTTCAGTTATTTCCAGAAACTTTTTCCAAATTTGAGTTACTTCGGTGGAAATTTGTAATTCGTCCATTGCGTTTTTAATCAACCATTGACATTCTAAATACCCAACTGGTATTACTTATTATAAAATCCCATAGTTTTGCTCTAAATAGTAACGGAGGGGGCAGCACTCTTTGCGACTGCCACGGCCGAAAATTGTCACACGTCTTGCCGTCAGAACAAGGATGTCACCGAATTCGAGTCAATGTGGAGGTCTTTGAAAGATTTCGAAGATCCTGGCAGTAGAAACGTAGCTCGAAGAATTCGTCAGTGAACAGTTTTAACAGAATTCTGGTTCTTTAAAAATCTGATGGCACTACCATGTTCTAATTTCACAAGCGCATTTTTGTTGCAAACTTCTTTATGAAGCACAAAATAATGAAGGAATTGAAATAAAATTTGGCACATAAGTAGAAAAATATTGGCACTATTGAACGTTACCATGCAACGCATTATTAGTTTCAATTATGGCTAGGTCGATTTTTTTCCTACTTCACCTATTGACATTTTACGATGCATACATTTGTGAATTGCTGTGTTTCGTTTGTAGACAGAGATCTAAATTTACTACTAATGATTTTCACTATTATAATGTAAGAAATAATTTGTTACATCGTAATTTACTTAGGTTACAAGTTAAGTGAAGTATTGAAGAGTATCTTCTTGGGATTACCTCTTATTTAATAGGGCGATTGGGGAGGATATTCAAAGGAGGTGTTTGTGAGGCAAATGTGAACAAGAAAGTCTCAATACACATATTGTCAATGGTTATTGAAACAGCAATGAAATTGTTTTTATTAGAGTTAAAAGTAATTCTTTAGAATTGTAAAAATTGATTGTTCTGTATTATAAATAATATTGATAAAAGATGTAATAAACTGAAATTAAATACTTCAAAGTTTCAGTAGATCCGTTAAACTATTTTGTGAAAATTCTAAACGTCTAGCTCCAGTAAGACGATTATTTATCTCAACTGGCCCAAGTTGTGGATTATTAATTATACCGCATCACACATTAATGCTAAATCGATGCTGAAAGTTATTTTTCACCGTCGCCTACAAATTTTCTGATCAACGATGTTTATTGTGGTAGTTATTTACTTCATCACGATAGAAAGTAACTTCATCAGTGAATAAAATGCATTCGTAAAATGTACGGGTTCTGTTAATCCAATTGAAAAAATGCAACCCTTTAGCATTATCACCGTCGTGAAGATTCTAGACGCGCGGAGTATGGAAAGGTTTCAAATCATTTTCGCAAATTACTTCCAATGCTGTACTTTAATCAATTCGGAGATGGCATGCAATGTGCCTTGTACTTGCCCAGAAACTATGGTCTACCATATTATGAATTTATTTTTCCATTGCAAGAAGAGGACCAGCTTGCTTCTCAGGTGTAATTCTCACACTTGGATGCATTCCATTTTCACATGCATTATTGAAGACTAGCTGAAATATTTCTTTTATCACTCTTTTGTTGGAAAAGCGACATTGATATTCAGCAACTGCACGATTAGCGCTACCATTGCAATATCCGTAAATGAAAATCATATCAGCATATTCTCGATGACTAAATGTGGCATTGCGATATTGTTTATGTATAATACCGACTAAACCAAAAATAAATCTGGAAACCACAACTGTTAGAATAAATGCGACAATTAGTAATCACACGAAATTCTTAAAAACAGATTAATGGATTGGCTGATAAATAACAGTGTATTTGTATAGCTTTGGTGATTTTATTGTCTTTTGCTATGCCCGTGAATCGTAAATAATTCATTATACCCATGACAAGCATTATAGCTCAGTGACAATGAGGAGATGGTGTATTGATTTAT
>JAVIWB010003039.1:0-40415 GCA_031893035.1 Dermolepida albohirtum | reverse complement strand
TGCTGCCCTTTTCCTAGACGTTGCTCAGGCCTTCAACCGATTGTGGCACGAAGGCTTCATTCACATACTCCTCACCTCCAACGTATCCCTTCTACTGGTGCAACTGTTTCACTCGTATCTATCTCAAAGATCGTTTCGAGTGAAACGCAAGAACTGTTTATCCGACTCCAGACCGATCCCTGCAGGCGTGCCTCAAGGATCGGTATTGTCTCCTATCCTATTTAACATATACTTGCATGACATCCTTTAACCACTACCTGACGTACAGAATGCACTGTACGCAGACGACATGGCAATCTTTACACAAGCAGATTGGTTCTCCACATGGAGAATCAAAATTAACTCTAATAAAAGTTCTGTCATTATTTTCAGAAAATCTCCAAGATCGTCAGAATGTCCGAAAATTCAACTCCATCTGTCGGAACTCTCATGGCAAGAAAAAATCACATATCTAGGTGTTGTCATCATGGACTGCATGCTCACCTGGCGTTATCACGTATTGGAAGTTGCTATCCGTGGCACAGCCTTGGTGCAGCTGCACCCGCTACTACATTATAATAATAAAGCCAACATTTGACTCCGCACTGCTATTTACAAATCTGCCATTTGCCCCATATTCACATATGCGGCCTCCATTTAGGGTATCACAGCCAATTGTCATCTGAATAAATTTCAGGTGATACAAAATAAAATTCTACGTATCATGACAGGAATTTATTGGTTTACAAGGAACTTAGTCATACACCGCGACCTACAAATACCCACTATTCTCGATTACATTCAAAAATTAGCGGCGAACTACTATTCAAATCCCCAGGCTCACGAAAACCCGCTCATTGCAGGCATCGATATTAACCGGCACACCGGTGTTCACAAGCGGCCACAGTCCGCGTTACTTCGGTAACTGACTAAAAAACTTCCCCGTAAATCTTCTACTGAATATTTACAAGACTTGTATTAGCAAGTCATGCTAATTTTTATTTTAAGTATGTCCAGAGGTTCAAATACCCATGGAGATGACGGAGTTATGAACCAGGTTCAGCTCCACTACAACAATTGAAATAGAAGAAGAAGAAGAATAAATACGTTACTAATGTATTTCTCAGAAAGAATCTAACTATACAAGGAATATAAATACATTGCATTGTCAAAATGCATTTATATTTCTGTTATAGGTATAATTTTAAGAAAGAGTAATAAATGTTTTTTTAAATTCAGATCATAGCCCTATTAAGGACACTTATTGTACCTAGTAGGTATTAAGTATATATTTTTGTACTTTCCTGAATATAATCCCGGAAAGGTTTCATTGATATATTTATGGTCGTTGTATTTTTTATTTTGTGCATTGTCGGTTCAATTTGAAAAGAATTTTTAATTTATATAAGTAATCCTGTACTTTTATTTTAATTATTAAATCTATTAGGTATTCTCAATATATTCCAAGAAAAGTTTCAATTTTATAGTTCAGTTGTTGAATATATCACGTATATTGTCAAAGTTTACGATATACACTTCGATCTAACCCGGGTGGTCGGAATTTGTAATTATATAAATAGTTGGAGAATTTTAACAAGAAAAAGTGCGTTATTCCAGTGTTCTATCGATTAACACGAGTTATGCTCGATTAATTCTAATTAATACTCAGCGATTGCAGTTGTTTTTAACTATTGGGATCAACAAGAGTTATACTCAGATGATCGCATACTTATTTCGGCAACTTGTATGTCGACACAACGGGCAAATTGCTAGACTGATAAGAGTTATACTCAATCAGACCGACGGCTTTTTATCTGGGTGTAGGCTGTATAACAGCATTGCTTTCTAATGACAATGTGTGATAACAGTGACCGCGCTGATCCCGATTATAGGAGCTAAATAAGTTATACTCAGTTGGTTTCATAGTCAGTGGGGTTAGTCGGGTGAATTCCGGGATTGAAAGTCAAACTCAAACAGTTCACCGGCATTTGCCTCAGTGAAAACAGTGTGAGAGTGTCGCTCGAAAACTACGCCATCCAGACGTTTAGTTAATTAAAGTGAAGTGCTAGTGGGGTACAATGTCATGAAGATTTCTCGCTTCATCTCGCCCAGAACTAGAAGATTAAACGAAGAATAAGTTGGCAATCCCAGGATACGCCCCCGTAGATGCTACAGCCCCAGCCAAGGTCCACCGCAACCCAGGCCCCAAATGACACAGCCACCACGTCAGATATGGATGTACCCCCCCCCCCCTCAGCCGAATTTAGAAAATTCCCAGATTGACCGCTTTATTACGGAAAATCTGGATTCCGTAAAGGAAGCTATCAATAGGTTTGCCTGCAGTGATGAAGATGATGACCTTGAAGAAGATATAATAGACCATGACAATACGATATATGTCTCGTCGTCAGTAAGTACTAATAACACCATTCTCTTCACAGGCAACACGGCATTCAACATGAAAACTGACGGCTTCCAATTGATGCGTGGTAACAAAAGACCGCGAGGCGGTAGAAATTCGCCCACTGGCGAAATGAAGACCAAAAATAGATATGAACCGCTATCACAAGATCAGACATACGTCAGCGCAGCTGCTAGCGTACCGGAAAAGTCAAATAATACTGACATTAACACAAACTAAATACCTAGCGAACCTAGGCACCGAATACCGCTTATTATCGTCCAAAACAAGGACAAGTGTACGATGATCAATTCTCAATTCACCTTCCGAAGGCAAACTTTAGGAAGGCAAAAAATACAGCAGAAGGAATCCGAATTGAGCCAATGACTGCCGAAGATTATAGGAAGATGGTTAACTTCCTCTAGGGGAAGTACGAATTCTTTACTTACCGATTGCTGACCGAAAAATCACTGAAAGTGGTTATCAAAAGCATCTCCTCTGCTATCCCAATCGAGTAGATTCACCAGGACCTGAAGAATTAGTGATTTAATTCAATCGCAAGTAAGCCGAATGCGCAAGCTGTAAGGATCCATATCCATGCTAATGGTCATGGTCTAAATGCGGAGACATGCAAATTCCAAAAAACTCATCAGTATAAAATACATCCTGGGGCTATGCGTGATTGCGGAAACCCTAAGGCCACGAACTGACGTCACGCAGTGCTTTCGCTGCCAACGCTTCGGCCGGGCACGCCCAACGACAATGTTGTCTGGCTCCTCGTTGGGTGAAGTGTGGTGAAGAGTTCCAGGCTCGCCAATACCCGAGGACGGAAGATGCTGCAACCACGTGCTGCAATTGCAATGGACCGTACGTGGCTTGTTAGAGGGGATGCCCTACGATGCTCCCAACAAAGGCGACAAGTGGAAGAAAGCAGGCTACAGCCCTGGAATGGGGACCTCGACCTGTCCCTCCCAAGGTCATTGATCCACATCCGAAGGCCGATCAAAACAACTTACCAGCGTAAAAAAATCCACTTTCAAACCCCAACGCCGCCCAAAACCTCTGACATGCCCCCTCCGCCCCAAACCCACAACAGCTAAAGATAACATTCCTGGGCTGTTCCAGCCTATCCAAAATGATGACCAGTGAGGAAGAACTAAAGATTATATTAGGCTTTACGACAGAAATTTGCACCCTATTCAACAACCAATTGAGTGCAAATTAAGAAGACCGAAATCCTAGGAAGATACGCTGTAGACGTTATCCTCCTTCAGGAGATTTGGCTGAGAAATAAACACAGTTTGAAAATACCAGATTACGTGGTGTATCGAGAAGACAGGACGAACCGCCAAGGAGGAAGAACAGCAGTTCTGATCCAAAGGTCGGTCCAGCACACACAGATAGATTTTCCATCTCTGGAATACTTGGAGGCCAATGAGATTGTCGTCACCACGGCATCCGGCCCGCTCTTGATCATCTCTGTCTACAAGCCGCCTCGCGCAACTTTAGTTCGAGAGGATCTAAATAAATTGCTTGAGAGCAACACGTCGACGCTGATTGCGGGAGATCTGAACATAAAACACAGAGCTTGGATTTCACGACTGAAGAACTTAGATGGCGGCCTTCTACATATATATATATATATATATATATATATATATATATATGCTGGAGAACAACATAATACAAGATGGGTCTACCGAAACCACCCATTGTCCAGTTGGACAACCAGGCGTGCTAGACATCATGATAGCAAAGAATATTCAGTTCCTTCATACCATCATTTCCCTTTATGAGCTTGACTCAGACCACAATCCAATCCTGATACAATTGGGTGAGAACCTCGAACCTCCCGCCTTCACATCCATCACTATGTCCTGGCTCGTGTACACAGAATTCCTTACACGAAACCTTCCTCCAATCACTTCCATACACAACGCACAGGAACACGAAGACACAATTCAAGATGCTCTTTCCAACCATTTACAGGACATGATCCGCCAGAAAATGCTATCCGCAGAAGATAGGGAAGGACGCAGAATCCAGAAGACTGTAGTCTCGCAAACCAGATGGGTGTGGAAATCTGGTACAAGTTACGAGATTTGGGGAGCAAGAGATGGGCAGTCTGGTTGGAAATTCTGGGCCATTGCCCGAAGATTTGGTAAGTAAAGAGGGCGTTGGACAAGAAGAACGATCCAGCTATCCCCCCCCACCCATTCATGATGGATAAAATGGTGTAGTTTACGAAGACTAAGAGAAGGCAGAAGCTTTCGCGGATCACCTGGACTACCTTCGCTTGGCAAGATCTTCGAGAAGATTGTATTTACCAGGCTGTTGGAAGAAATCGAGAAGAAATGACTTATCCAAGACGAGCAATTCGATTTCCGACCCACTCACTCGACGACAAATCAAATTTACCGGGTGGTAGATTATATCACTGACGGTTACAATCGGGGGATGACCACTGCTGCTCTCTTCCTAGACGTTGGCCACGCCTTCGACCGAGTGTGGCACGAAGGCTTCCCTCATAAACTTCTCACCTTCAGTGTATCCCTTCCATTGGTCCAGCTGATTCACTCGTACCTATTCCAGAGATCGTTTCGACTGAAACACAAGAACTGCTTGTCCAACTCCAGGCCGATCTTTGCAGGTGTGTGTCAAGGATCAGTACTGTCTCCTATCCTATTTAACATATACCTGCACGACATCCTAAAACTATTGTACTACCTGACGTACAGTAGGCGCTGTACGCAGACGACACGGCAATCTTTACACGAGCATGAAGACCATTTCATGCTGTGAAAAGATGATAGGAGGCAGTTGACACGTTCGCAGATTGGTTCTCCACATGGAGAATCAAAATTAACTCTAATAAAAGTTCTGCCATTATTTTCAGAAAATCTCCAAGATCGTCAGAATGTCCGAAAATTCAACTCCATCTGTCGGAACTCTCATGGCAAGAAAAAATCACATATCTAGGTGTTGTCATCATGGACTGCATGCTCACCTGGCGTTATCACGTATAGGAAGTTGCTATCTGTGGCACAGCCTTGGTGCAGCTGCACCCGCTACTACATTATAATAATAAAGCCAACATTTGACTCCGCACTGCTATTTACAAATCTGCCATTTGCCCCATATTCACATATGCGGCCTCCATTTAGGGTATCACAGCCAATTGTCATCTGAATAAATTTCAGGTGATACAAAATAAAATTCTACGTATCATGACAGGAATTTATTGGTTTACAAGGAACTTAGTCATACACCGCGACCTACAAATACCCACTATTCTCGATTACATTCAAAAATTAGCGGCGAACTACTATTCAAATCCCCAGGCTCACGAAAACCCGCTCATTGCAGGCATCGATATTAACCGGCACACCGGTGTTCACAAGCGGCCACAGTCCGCGTTACTTCGGTAACTTACTAAAAAACTTCCCCGTAAATCTTCTACTGAATATTTACAAGACTTGTATTAGCAAGTCATGCTAATTTTTATTTTAAGTATGTCCAGAGGTTCAAATACCTATGGAGATGACGGAGTTATGAACCAGGTTCAGCTCCACTACAACAATTGAAATAGAAGAAGAAGAAGAATAAATACGTTATTAATGTATTTCTCAGAAAGAATCTAACTATACAAGCAGACACGCAGACGACATGGCAATCTTTACACAAGCACGAAGACCACTTCATGCTGTGAAGAGATTGCAGGATACAGTTGACGCATTCGCAGATTGGTTCTCCACATGGAGAATCAAAATTAACTAATAAAACTTTTGCCATTACTTTCTTCTCAAAGACCGCCGCCAGAATGTCCGAAAATTCAACTCCATCTTTCGGAACCGCCCTGGCAAGAAAAATCACATGTCGAGGTGTTATCATGGACTGCAAGCTCACCTGCGTTATCACGTATTGGAACTTGCTATCCGCGGCACAGCCTTGGTGCAGCGCTACTACATTATAATAATAAAATCAAATGTGACTCCACACTGCTATATACAAATCTGCCATTTGCCCGAGATTCACATACGCGGCTCCAATTTGGGGTTTCGCAGCCAAATGTTATTTGAATAAACTTTAGGTGATATAACATAAAATCCTCCATATTATGACAAGAGCTACTTGGTTTACAAGGAATTCAGTCATACATATATCGTGACCTGCAAATCGCTACTAATCTTGAATACATTCAAGAATTAGCAGCGAACCCGCACGTTGCAGGCGTCGATATAAACCGGAGCACCGGTGTTCGCAAACGGCCACAGTCATTGTTACTTCGGTAACCGACTAAAAATTTCCCCATAAATCTTCTATAGAAGATTTACACAACTTTCATTAGCAAGTCTCGCTAATATTTATTTTAAGTATATCCACAGGTTAATACCCAAGAAGACGACGGAGTCGTGAACTCTGTTCAGCTCCACTACAATAACTGAAACAGAAGAAGAAGAAAAAATGTGGCTTCGGAGCTGACAAAGAACAGTGTGGTTCCAGAGCTCACAAGAGAGGGTTGAGCTTAAGAGTTCAAGAAGGTGGGAGTTTGAAAGCGGTATAGAAGAGACCCTGGAGGTAAGGGTAGGCGTATGTCACAGGCCGCTTCTACTCAGAGGGTATGTAAATTGTCATATACGAAGCATATCAGTCAGTTATTTGTAAAAAAGTATTAGAGCGAATATTGAGATTATTATATGCTGTTGGAACCACCAAAGTTTATCGGTGTATCAAGAACGCTGTAAAATACGAACATATACCGGCATTTGTTTAATTCATCGATAGTCACATGTGTTGAAGAAAAAAAGGGCGCAATCGTTTATCTGATAGAGAAAGAAATCGTGAAAAAAAAACAGAGGTATGCAGAGCATGTGTATTATGCACACACGTGTTGTGTATAATGCAGATAAAGTAGTGTTTTGATTGTTGACTTATGGAGTTTGTCTTGTCCACGATTCCGATATTGTTATATTCCTTGTATTTTACTACTGTTATTTGTTATTGTTCTAACAGCTAATTTAACATATTTATTTCATTATCCTTAACAGCAATATGAATATAGTATTTAATTTGACATCCCTATATTTTGTCGGCGTCTTATTTCATACGGCAGTGATCACGTGGTCGGGAAAATTTTTACATATATATATATACATATATATATATATATATATATATATATATATATATATATGAGTAATATTATATTCTCGGGTTCTCCGCGATGTTGGACAGAAGTTTTCGAAGGAATCGGCGTCTCGACGTTTCGATAACATCTCAATCATCTTCTTCAGCAGTTGTTTCGTAGTGAAGAAAATGATCGCGATGTCATCGAAACGTCAAGATGCCGATTCTTTCGAGACCTTCTGACCAACATCGCGGAGAGCTTGAGAATATAATATTACTCACACTTACAATCACGAGAACTTTGTTCGAACATATATATATATACATAATAACCACAGGTGCCACAGAATGACTAAAAACTATCAACAAATTGAAAATAAATTAGAACAATTTTGTGCAGTCTACTTCCGTATACGAATATATTTTCTCATATACAATTGAAAAGTATATTCATCTACTAAATACAATTTATATTTGCGAGTACATATTATTATAAATATATTTAGTAAAAAAAAAACCTATAGTATTTTATAATTTTCTTTTCCAAGCTATTTGTTTCTTTATATACATTTTTTCCTAATTCCGTATTATTAACTTTCCATAAATATGAATGCAAATACAATAAAATAAATTTTTTAAATACTACTGTATTTGTGTACGAGCACCAAATGAAATTAAAGTTAATATGTGTCTAACTACAGTAGGTATATTTGAATTGAGATTGTTTGATTGAATTAATCAAAATAGGTAAAAAAAACCTCCTTTACAATAGTGTACGTATTCTGTATATGTATTTCGACAATTAAATAAATATAATTTTTTATTTATTAATTAGACCTTACATTGGTTATTATAAATAAAAAAGTTTCAATATTTACAGTCTGGAACTTTTGTAACCACAGCACTGTAATAAAATATATGCACATACATATATTTATACATATTAGTATGGTAACAAATATGGTGACTGTTGAAGATGGTGGCCCTTTAAAGTAACATAAATTCAATGTCATCGTTAAATGAAAGCGGTCATAAATAAATAGAAATAATCACATATGTATATAGTCTGGAACCTCTTAACGTCAGCAGTATAATAAAATATATACAAATATATTTATATACCCAATATTGCGACTATTTAAGACAGTAGCTTTCAAAATAATATACATTCAATATGATAGTTAGCCATATGCAACATTGGAAATAAATAAAAATAATTAACATATACAGTCTGGTATTTCGTAACGTTAGCGGTACAATCAAAATATATATATATATATATATATATATATATATATATATATATGTAGTATGATGACAACGCGGTAACTATTCAAGATGGAGCTTTTTAAAATAGTATGAAACATATGTAGTATGTACGATTTGGAAAATTACCACCCGTAAGATTTTCTATAGAGCTTAGATTTTAAAAGTAAGATGGATATAAACAAATTTTAAGCACTTCTTATGTATACGTGTATTCACTCGACTTACTAATATATATATATATATATATATATATATATACATGTTAAGTTTAAGTCATGCGCATTACATACAACAACTTTCGACATATGTAAATGTAATATTCATACTTAGACATTCATATAGTGTCAATTTTAGTGTCGGTATCGAGCAGTGTTTAATTTTCTCAATTAATATTAATCAAGTGTGATTGATTTAGTGAATGATATTCACGATTGCTTATTCTCTTCAGAGTTTGGAGATATGAACTGTTTATTTATAGCTGCATGTACCTATTATATACGTTTCAACAAAATGTAACATGTTCTACAAATATGTGATTCATTGCGATAATAATATTACATCCACTTCCAAACACATCGTCTATCTATTGATGGCGAACATCAGATGTGGTATGTAAAAAGAAGTAATCTAAGTATACCTACATTAGTATTATTACAACATGCGAATTGTTTAGATGTAAAATAGGTAACATCAGCGATACAATTTAACTTTGAAGAATATATTGATGTGATTGATTATGCCTATGAGAACAATAGAGATTTGTTTAAAATGAACCCAGAGCAAATTAAATAAATACCTCTATAAATTTTTAAAATGAAGGTACAACTACTGTCGATTGAGAAATTTTGGGAGCTAACATCAGTTAATCAGCGAAAGGAATTAGAATTTTATTCATCATGCATCGAGCACTACATTGGTAAAGATGTAATTGATGGTTTCTGCAAAAATGTATCGTACATGATTAATCATGGTGTCAGTCTTATTATGCACTTTTTAATTATATAGACATATACACTGGTATTCAAAACAATAATCTTACACAATAACATTATCATGATAATCATGGAAACAATGAAGAAAAAGAATTGAAGTACACATACACACAACTCATTTATTTCTTTTAAAAGTTTCGATATTTTCATACATAAACTAATAAAATTCTGATATTCTACCAGTTTCGCTAGATGTTAATATTTTTCAAACATTATAGGTCACACTATTGTGTATATACAGTGGGTCATATAAGATATCCGACATTGGTAATAGAACTATAATTAAAATTTTCTTGAATGAAGTAATAGACAAACTTGTATCATCCATTCGTTCTAATATGTCGTATAATTCACATTGCGTGGTCATTCAATATTAGTAATTATCTCAATCAATATTTATATCTAGACGTCGGTCTAGAAAATTCATTAAAATGTCACGAATATTGCAATTTACTAGTTGCCGAAACTTGGAATAAATGAATGAGGCGTATTGAAGTATTTCAGAGTCATTTTCATCAATTACGAGTAAATTTTATTTTTCAAACACTACATAGTCACTGAAGGTTGAAAAGAAAAATCCGGTTTAGCAAAACATGTTTTACAAAGTAATCATAGTGTAACCGCAGATTGTATGCATTTAGTAAAGAACGTGAGTAATTATCGCGAATTAGATACGTATGAAAGCATGTACATTTTGCAGAATAAAAGCCATGTGTTAAACACTGACTTGTGTCTCAACCATAACCCATCTCTCTTTGATCTCTTATACGATACACAATGGAGGGTACAAAAAACGCATGCAGGTACTTTTCTTTTATCTTAGTTTAAGACTAGAATACAATTTTCTGTTAAAATTATGTGAAACGAATATACAGTGTGCGTTTTGGCTTTCAACGGTACAGATCGTGTAGGAAATTTGCTTCGTGCGGGTGCGAGACTGTTTAATTATCTGCTGATGATGACAACTTAGTTGTCGAAATACGTATTCACAATACGAAAATTAATGTGGAAAGGGGTTATACATATATCAACCTTCGGTGATTAAGTTAATCAAAATTACCAAACACTACATAAATAGCTTATCTGTCTTCATACTAATGTAATGCTAAAATTAATATTTTTCTAATGTTTCGAAAATAAGACTTTTAAAAAAGTATGTAAACTAAAAGCTGCTAAACGATGTTAAAAATCACTTTCCTGAGTTTGATTTAGGATTTCTATGGGGTGAATATATATTTGCTAACATTGTGAAATAAAATTATCATGTTTGTGAAGAATCAGCATATTATGAATCTTTTCAAGATATGTATTTGTTTTTAAGAAAGTGAAAATATCCAAATACATATTATAAAAAGGATCTCACTCTGATACATTTGCAAATTGTATGTGTAATTCCATGCTTTCATAATATGAGGTTTACTTAAAACTAATGTTCGTGCAATGGCATATGGAGCTCTCCCGGCTGTGATTTTAAATCCTGGTGGAACATTTGGATGAAAAATAATATAAAACATGAGACAATTCACCATTTATATAAGAACCATCCACTACATTACACATAATATCAATAGCGCTGATTTTATTTATATCAACAATTTCATCACTAACAACCGAAGTATTTCCATCAATTACTTTACGATGAAAACTAAACAACGAACCTATTGAATTTTCAACCGAAAATCAACTGCCACTGTAGATCTCATATAAACTTTCATAGTTACTATTACCATTTAACACAAAATAATTTCGTTCACTTTCTTTAATTCGCAATTGTTGACCAATATATTTTTCTAAATCATGTATGTCGTAAGTACCCTGAGGAACTATTATGTCCAGGATTACTAACCATAGATTTATAACGAAATACATTATTATGTGACCCTACACACATACACATTTCATATTCGCCACTGAAATATATGGGAGGATTCAATGTACATCCTATCTGTGATCCGCATCCAGACAACACGATAGTTAAATTATTCACACCTCCATTATTATCATGCTCTATCTTTATATATTTACACCTTTCTTATATAAAAACTATTATTTCCAGCATCTTTATATTATCAGTTAATCAAACCCTTCAAAGACAATAAACACAAATGACCGCATTTACACCATTAATATCTTCTATAATTATACTCTATAACACTGTTACCATTCGATAATAAATACTTTTCATCTTCAACTGGAGGTTTTAAATTTCCGTAACCATAAAAATATCTTACTGCATCATTATTTTTCTTATAAGCTACCCAAAATCACAGCAGTTGGAAACAGACCCTAATTTTCATTAAAAAAATCATCTTCAGCAAACAACAAAATTGTCTAAATTGGGACGATGCCAATCCACATGAGATCCAAGAGCGCACAATGCATTTCGCAAAAGTCACTGTGGATTTTGTGTTGGCGGCGTCATCGGTTCAAAGGACGGCGTTACGTACCACACAGCTCATACCACATTGGACATTCTGCACGAACGATTTGCATGGTCATCTCACGTGGAGGTGATCTCAAGGCCCTCAAAGCCAACATAACCCATGCCATCGGTCAAATTCAGCCTGATTTATGGGCCAGAGTCATGAAAAATTGGACATTTCGGATGCGCTCCACCCAGTGAAGCCGCGGCGGACATTTGCACGATGTTATATTCCATACATAATGGCATCGATAAGCCTTTCAAATGAATAAAAAATTTCGATGATATCTCACACAAACTTTGTTTTTTTTAAATTTGAACATAGGAAGGGCTTAATGAAAGACCCTTTACATATTGTATACATTTAATAAAGAAATACTATTCCAAATCGTTAATGTAAGCTTTGTTAAAATAATTGTTTCGGCATCGAAGTCAATGCTTATAAGTATCCTCTCTATTCTCTTTTTCAATAATTTCTTCTACATGATCATTACTTTCTTCTTCATATTCCGTATCATCTTCCATATCGTCAATACTTTCTGACATATTAACTTCCAGAACATGATCATCACCACCACTAACCTCTATTCTAATTATTTCTAAAGTATACACTCTATCTAATAATTCGAATGTAAGGTATGTTGTTTTCTTAATACAACGCCTATTTTTACTTACAAATTACTTAGATGACATAGAAATTACCTTCACCTAAAAAGGACACTGAACGGTCTTGACCTTGAAATGACATCGATATCAGAATGATCTTGATTTTGAAATGACCTTGATCTTGAACCGATCTGGACATTCAAACGTCATTGACATTGAAACAACACGAGTTTGAAACGACCTTTACCTTGAAATAACCTCAACATTGGAAGACATCTTGAAATGTCCACGACCTCGAAATGGCCTTGATATTGAAATGTTCCCGATCTTGAAATGCCCTTGACATTGAAATAACCTCGATCTTGAAATGACCGTGACATCTAAATGTCCATGACACAGGCTCAGCAGGTTCTAGATCCTCCTCCCGGTCCAACGTGCATTATGGTCAAGGTCAATGAGGAGGTTCGAGAATCGTCTGAATCTACCACATTTGTTATCACACTGTTTATTTATTTCCAACGTTGCATTTGGTTAACTACCATATTGAATATACGTTATTTTAAAAGCTACTGTCTTAAGTAGTCGCCGTATTTGTTACTATATAAATATATATGTATATATTTTATTATACTGCTGACAGTAAGAGGTTCTAGACTCTATGGTATATATGATTATATCTATTTATTTATGACAGCTTTCAATTAACATGACATTGAATTCATGTTAGTTTCAAAAGCCACCATTTTGAACCGTCACCATATTTGTTACCATACTTATAAGTATAAATATATATGAATATATTTTATTGCACTGCAGTCATTCTAATGTTCCAGACTATAAGTAATTAATACTACATATTTTCGAATAGCATATAGTCACATACGAGTGTTTAGAAATTTTAACAAACTTTTCTAGTTGTCATTTTAAACTCATTTGCCATGTCGAATGTTTATTCAGTTTTATTATTCTGCTGACGTCATGAGGTTCCAAATTGTATATGTAGTTATTTATTTTTGGAAAGTCAGGTATTTCTTTTCCGGGTTTCCTTGTACCCTCACTGGTGTCAGATACTAGTAGGTTCCAGCTTCCTTACCAATTACTTTACTTTACATTTTGTACTAACATTCGCCATTTTGTTCATATTCTCCATCGTTTTCCCTCTTGGTTTTCCTATCTTTTCAATGCCCTTTATCCACGTCATTCTAGGTCTTCGCCTTTTTCGTTTCTTCGCTGTTTTTTCATTTCCACAACTCTTTTCAGTAGTCTGTTACTGTAAATCTGTCTTTCTACATTGTTCTAATTTCCCTCTAATTTCTTCATTTTTCACGTGGTCTAGCTTAGTCTTTCCTGCTATCTTACAAATATATTTCATTTCTGCTGCACTAATTTTTGGTCTGTGTCATTGTTGCACTAACCACGTTTCACTTCCATATAGTTTACTATTGTATGTATATGTTGATAAAAAGTGGATTCAGGGAATAAGTATCGGGATGAGCAAATTGTTAAAGTTTCTAGAAGTACCACACACTACTTATGAGAGTCGAGGTAAGTAGCTCGGAACACTAACGTGTCTGCCGAGAGACATATAGTATACGAGAGGGGTGCCCAAAAATAACCGGAATAGCAGTGCTGTATGCGAGGTTTGCCTAGTACGCATTCCCGACACTGGGTGCGCGTGCCGCAACTTGTTCTGCGTTCGGTGCAGTTGGTTCTTTCGTCGAATAAGGTTAGGTCTTGTTGCAGTGCATTTTTTTTGTGAAAGCATTTTCGTTTGCATGACCAAACAGCGTGCGGCTGTGAAATTTTTTTCTATTTGGAGATTTTGAGAAAACTACGTAGCAGTGTGCGACGAAAAATGCCGGATTTGTGGCAGATGGAGTAATTGTTTTTCCGCCATGACAATTCACCTGCTCACCAGCCTTAACGGTTTGCCAGGACTTGGCTAAAACCAGCATACCTCCATTGCCCCACGCCCCGTACTCACCTGATCTTGCTCTGTGCGACTTTTTTGTTTTCAAGAATGAAGAAGAACATGAAAGGACATCGCTTTAACGACGTAGAAGAGGCGATCGAATAACGACACAACTGGTCGCAGCCATACAGAAAAATGAGTTCGACCAATATTTCTAAGAATGGAATCATCGGTTAGATAAGTGTATAAAGTTAAATGGAGAGTATATTGTAAGTGGTAAGGTTGTTTTGTAAAAAAAAATAACGTACAGGTTTTTATAGAGAAATTCGATTATTTTTGCCCCCCCCCCCCCTCGTGATATATATATTCAGAAAAGAAAGACCCCTTGTAATTTAGAATCCCAAGGCAAATGGCTATCCTCATAAAAGAAATTACGTAAGGACCGAGATCTTATAAGCAACTAAGCTCCCCAGTGTTTGTAGGTTTAGATTGCTAACACATTTGGGTAGGTCCTAGAAATGATCTGTCTCTTTAATTAAAAAAATTAGGAAAGGCAAATGTTTACACAGATATAAACCTGAAGTTTTAGTAATAAATAGAGTTGGGATATTTTTCCTACGAGCTAAGATCGTAACAAGGCGAGTATACGAACAAACGGCCGACCTTGAGATGCATGTTATAGTTATAGTTATATCACTTATATTTTGTTTTATAAATAACACACGTACATTATTCGCAGTAGTTGCTGCGTAGCATAAAATGGATAAGATTGACAAAATGTTGCAAGCGTGACGCAAGTTTCCACAATTGTCTCCGAGAGCAACGCACACCGTGCTGAAAAGATGTTCTTATATTTAGAAAATGTCCACTCCACATCTACAGATGCAATTCACGCATAATTATAATAGTTTTTAAAAATAGATAACGGATCTATACACGCACCGTCACAAGTTTGTCTTAATTTGGTATAATCGAAATCTTTATTTATAACACTCTCGAACTTTTCTACAACACTCATATTTTTACGTCACTTGTAGTACATAGCAGTAAGTGTACATCGTTCACAATTTGCATTGATTCCACTAACGCCAACTTGGTGTTTCGAAATTTTTCTATTGACTCAAGTAAACTTTTATAATTGTCGCAGCTGTTAGATTTGAATCGTAGAACCACCAGATTTTATTCGTAATAATAGAAAGCCTCTTTCAACCATGTTCTCCAACGTGTGAGAATTGGTTTCTGGTAGCTCAAGAATACCGAGACACTGTCTGTGGAATTCTCGAATTTGAAATTATTGCATCCACCTCTGAATAACATTGTCGAATACTTTGTACTACAAAGTGTAAAGCATGAACGTCCTACACTACATATTGTGGCTGCACCATCGCTCACGAGCATTAACAGTTGGTGAGTTAAAAATTGAAATTCTTTTAGGGTATCCAGCACTATCTTCATAATTGCTTTGCCAATGCACTTTTCTAACCTTTTGCTAGCAAATACAATGAGAAATACCGCTTTAATAGGATCGAAAACCCGCATTAGAATATTCAAAATGGAATGGTTTTTTCGATTTGTCGTTTCGTCGACACATTATCATAGCTGATCTTTTATAACAACGTTGATCGTGTTTTCGATGTCGTTTCGCGCAGTGGATATATGGCTCTATAACGCTCTCCGGGATGGTAGCTTCCAATTGGGATTGAATTTATTCCAGAAGTTATGAAACGGTTGTTTACCGAGTAGATGAAGATTCAAATCATAGGTGATTATCATGAACACTAAACCAAACATAAATTGCGTTTTTGGTGGCACGTTATTTTTCTTATTTTGGTGTACACTCTTTATATGATTTTTATAGTCGCGCTTATCCCAGCACACATCGCAAACTTTACAGTGTATCTTAGCATCACTATAATATAAATCGGGAAATTCACTAATAAACTTTCGCACAGCGTCAACAGTGTCTCTTTTTCCCATACACACGTCCATCATACATAATTATACGTTCGCCTTATATAAAAATCCACTCGGTACTAACTTATAATTATACACTTCATGAGTTTTATTACATTACATACATTACACTGGTAGAGGCGCTGCGAGAAGATATCCCAACTCTGGTAATAAATATGATAAATGTATGTAAAGTGTCTATAATCATGTCTATGATTCATAACATAATAGTGATTTGTATTCGAGTAAATACAGTAATATGCATAATATACGAATAATTCTTTATATATAATCATCATAACAAAAGATCGAATAAACATTATATTATAATAAAATACAGTAAATGGTCAATTACAAAATTTAGATCTAAATAATTAGATCATTATATTTACACAAAAACATATATTTATATATACGTTATTCGTAAAATCATTATCAGAATAGTTATTCTATAAATTAATTCTATTTAATTATTGATGAATATAATTGTTATAGTATATATATATATATATATATATATATATTATGTAACAAAATAAAAAATTTCGCAACAAATCATCACATTACCTTAGGTTTTTCAATTAGTAGAATAATGTTCACTATAACTAATATAAATTTTAATAACTTCATAATCATCTTTATCAAGCATTCTAAGCTAGCATTAACTTAACAAAATTAAAAGGTATGCCGCCGAAACTTTTACTTAAAATATTAAATCTCGGAAATAAAATTACGTCAACAAAATTAAATATTCTATAGAAAACAGTACGCAAAATGCAGTGTAAAAATTCATTCCTCGCGTTCCACAGTTTTTCGCTATTTTGCGGAGTGAAGTTAATATAACTTTGTTTAATATTGCCCAAACGGCAAGAGAGAGAATGCAACTGTTTGAAGCTTTATGTTATCAGGTCGAAACTGTAAACAAACTTGCGTGCTATTTGAATTGTACACTGTACACACCATTGTTCGTTTTTTTAAATAAAACATATAAGAGCTCTCTTTCTAGTTTGATATCGCTACGACTCGACCTAAAAATATAGAGCAACAACTGCAATTTATATCGTCAACCTTACGGTGGTAATGATTGTACTTACCATAATGTCTCGAAGCTAAGGAAATAAATTCAACTTGCTCAGGGTAAGGTTCACTGAAAATCGAAACATCTATATTAATGTAGGAAAGAAAGACGGTTTAAAAAACAATCAAATTACCATAACTCATGACTAATAACAGTGTATGAAGTATACAGATTAAAAATCAATGATGAAATATTAAACACTTTACTATGAGTAGGCCAGGTTAATATTTAACAGACATAGACATATTGAATTAAGTCATTTGATATGGAAAACATAATAAACACACTCCGAATTTTATTTTATCTTGGTAGACTTTATAGAGGTGTACAGGCTCAATAAAACTTAACTGTTTTATTACCTCATGTTACATATTTACTATTGTTTACTATTGTATGTCTGTTTCCAGGTTTTTACATCATCAATCGCGATACAGAAAATGATATCCTAATAATTGGCTTTTAAACTGCTATCTTTGGATATAGCTTCAGATTCAGATAGAACCTCTCGAGCTCGTTAATTTAGTATATGAACCGCATAGATATCACTTTAGGCAGATGCAGCTTATGTTTAATAGTGATTATCGTGTTTCATCTCATTTACTTGTAAAATATTGTTGTGTAATGGAATTTTTAAATGTCGGAAGGTAATTTATTGAAAAAAGTGTATGTATTTGCGAATCTTTTATTATTTCTTTTTTATTTCATATAATAGGTTGATAATAATACACAATATATGATATAAAGTACTGTTTTCCTTTTTTACTAAAATTTGTTGCGTGCTGGTAAAACCTTCACGAAATCAGCCATATTTATGGCCGTACAGCGTATGCAAGTTTTAAATTCCATATATCTGCATTTTTTCCTTTGCACGTCTTTCTTTTTATGTTAAAAATTTTTTGCTTCACCGAACGTTGGGGAAAGTTCGAGATGCGTTCGCAGTGGTGAAAAAGTTCCAATGCGGATTATTCTATATTTAGAGACATTTTCTTATGAATGTTTCTGATTAGTCCTCCCCTAATTTTGGTGAAACTAAAATACAATTTTCCGGGAAAGGAGCGTTATTTATTGCTCGATTGGAGATATCAATTATTTAACTTTTCCAGCCTTATAAGGAAGTATAGAGAATAAAGCCATTGCAAGATGTCTTTATTTTGTTTACCCTGAAAAATCAATTCCTGTACGAAAGAACTATTCGTAGCGGCGAAAAAGGCCGAATTTGTTTTCGTTCGGGTATTTTTGTCGTAGTTTTCCAGGTGCGACGCTGTTTAATGACAACTTAGTTGTCGAAATACGTATACAGAACACAAAAATTAATGGAAAGGGGTTATATATCAACCTTCAATGATTAAGTTAATCAACCACAGGCTCTATCAAAATTACCAGACATTTAACCTAATAGAAGCGACATCATCTTATATATTTAGAGTCTGTTTAGAAGCTACTAGAGCTGTTCAAAAGCAGTTTATAAGTTTTCTGTTTTACCCGTATATAGATTTTTTATATTTATAACGATATTCAGAATATAAGTAGACGGGAATCGAGGATGTTATATTAATAAACCGGAAAACTAAACAGCTTCTAAACTTATAGAGAGGTGTTTCATGATCGCGAGTGTGCCATGACAAATATTTATGTTATGAGTAGTCGAATCAACGCGTGCTGGGCTATCTGAGACACCGACAGATATTGGACATAATATATCTGTATGAAGTCACGAGATGGATACATCTTCTTAGCTTCACGTTGTGCATTTTAAATAACTGTATAGATAGCGTTACCGTATATGTATATGTTATTCTATTAGCTTGTAGTCGTATCACTTCTTGTGGTATAACGTATTAATATAGAAATGAATAAAAATGCCTTAAAATTGAATATTTCTAATATGAAATAACAGCTCTTCGAAATAGCAATTTCTTCTGGAAAAGCAATCAGCAAAATAAGATTAATTTATGTTTCGTCATTAAAGTGACAAAAGCACAACGCTTATTTGCACCACTTTCGAAAAACAATTTTAAATAATATAAACGGTCTAATCGCAAAGGAAGCCACATTTGCATACAGTTTACACCTAGACTGTATTGTAAAATAATACAAGTCATTATTAATTATTTAAATAACACCGCCGCAATAAGAACGATGCACTAAATTAATTATTTATTATTATTATACATCCCTCTCCATATGATTATTTCTTTCAAACGTTCGAAATCCCAACTCTAATACGAAAAATTAATTGTTCAACTTTGTCCCTATGAATCTTCGCAACATCCCAGAATTAAAAAACGTTGTCCTCTATATGCTCCTCTTATATGCTAATATCGCAGTGATTGGAAAGATTCACTCGCCAAATTCGGTACTTAATGAGAAAAAGCCTTTTACAAAATATCATCAAAATTTGAATGTATCCAACCACGTCAAGTCCAATTATTCGCTCCAAATATGAATAAAAGTTTGGCGGGAACAAGCACTGGCAAATATATTGGACACCCAGTTCCTGCGTAGTCATAACCACACAAGGCGAACTTACCCATTGTCGAAGAATATGTCTAGAGAACAGCCAGAGAACAAAAAGGACACGTTATTGCTGAAACACATGGTATTTTTGGTACCAGTTAGCACGGATGAAATGGGCGGACTAGGAAATTCACGAGAAATTTCCAGCAATTTTAAAATATTGGCCTTTTCGTTTTAAAAAGAAAAAAGTGGTCACAGATCGATCTTCCCTTTTTACACAGAGAAATCCCAGATAAACCATCTTTGGGCGCACGGTGAGTTATGCAAAGGAGTTTTTCCGCACATTAAGTGCGTCACATATATGTATGTATTTACGTGATTTGTTTTCGCGTTCGCGGTTGGTATTTCTGAATCGGTCAAATTGTCGTATTTTTTTTCGTTTCCCTTTATTTTTTAGTCTTCCTCTTTCTCCCTGGAACCTTTAACATCATTAATTAAATAATTTTTAATTTAATTAATTAATCCATTCATTTAATTGTGATTTGAGCCCGAGACCTCGCTCTTCACTCTAGGGGTAACGTTGCGAGGTCGAGCCTCCTTCTTTTCCAAATTGTTTAAATTTATGAAAACAACTCTCTGTATAAACCAAAATTTATTGCTTAGTCAATTTAATTTGTTTTCTACCATTTCTGGTTTTTCCTGTTTTAAGAACGTTTCCCTGTTTGAAGAATCAAAGACTTGTTATTTTCCACCCTTCGAAGAGACGGTCGAGTTTTCTCCATCGCTATCTTGGGCACGTGTTACAATTTCTCTTATTGTCGTTATTTTAGAACGTTTAGTACTGATCGAGCAAGAATTTTAAGTATGGATCGAATACGTTTCTTAATTAGCTACAAGAAACCAGTACTAATTTAAATGAAGAATTACATCCCAAGGGCATTCCACGTGGTCCACAGGTTCAATCACGGGGAAACATCGTCGATATCGCCGAACTCAACTAAGTGTGTATTTTTCTTTGTAAAATTATACTATCCGTATATTACGTAACTTCTTTTCTGATGATTATTTTTATTAATTTAAATATTTTATAAATTTTGCGTAATTAATAAATTAAACTGAATCCGAAAGATCCTAAATCTATAGTTGAATTTGATGGAGCCTGTGGTTGATTAACTTAATCACTAAGGTTGATATATAACCCCTTTCCACATTAACTTTTGTAATTCTGTATACGCATTTCGACAACCAATAACTAAGGTATCCAAAAAGGCAACTTTTTTGGATATCTTAGTTACTAGGAATAATCTCAAAATAGAAACTGATATTTTCCGAAAAGAAACCAATGTCAATAGATTCATCACGGCGGACTCGAATCATAGCATGCAACAAAAGATGGCTTCATTCAACTTTCTTATTAATCGTTTGATTAATTTCCTACTAACAAATGTACGATATGAAAGAGAATTGAATTTCATTATGAATATCGCGAGATACAATGGTTTTGATTGGGAAATAATCAATGGATTAATTAGAAAGGCTAACATAAGAAAAACAATCCGTGATACCACATGTCTATCACCACAGAGCAATCAGGAAAAGCAGTTTGTTTGTTTACCCTATCATCGTATGACAAAAAATTTAAATAGTATTTTCAAAGAGCGCGGTTTTCAAGTTTGTTTTCGCTCCAATAATTCAATTAAAACCCTTTTAGGAAATGCAAAAGACAAAATCGAAGATAATAAAAGGTCGGGAATCTACCGAATTGAATGTTTAGATTGCAATAAACAATACATCGGCCAAACTAAACGATCGATCGAAACCCGGTATAAAGAACACCTTACGCACATAAAATTCAACCGGCCAGAAAAATCAGGTATAGCAAGGCACGTGTTAGAAAATAACCACAGTGTTAACATGGATTGTTTGCATTTGATAAAGAACGTGTATAATTATCGTGAATTAGACACGCATGAAAGCATGCACATCTTAAAGAATAAAAGCCATGTGGTAAATGGTGACAATGGACCAATGCAGACGACCCTTTACGGTCTGCTTAATGTCCGAAGAAGAGAAACACAGTAATAAATCACGTGCAGGTACTTATCGGTCGTGTTCATGTTCCCTTTTTTTCCAATGTCATTCATCTTAGTTTAAGTAAAAGAATTTTTAAAAATCTTGTGAAACGAACATTTTGTATACGTTTAGGTTTCAACGGTGTGTACCGCGCACGGAGTGTTTTCGTACAGGTGCGACACTTTGCGGTTATCTGCTGATGATGACAACTTGGTTATCGAAATGCGTATACAAAATTACAAAAGTTAATGTGGCAAGGGGTTATATATCAACCTTAGTGATTAACCTAAATCTGTAAATAATTTTCTAGATTGTAATCTTTTTTTTTCTATAGTTATTTATTTCATTTAATTGTGTTAAAATTATTGATTTCGTAAATTACATTAATTTAATATTAAACTCTGAAAGAGTAATCTGTATTTTTTGTTGTAAACGAAATTTGGTCCAGTTACAATAAAAAGCTGCTTAGTTTATTTTTCTTTGTCTTATATTCCTAGATTGTCAAATCTTGAATATTGAGTCTTACCTATTAATTAATTTATGATATTTTAGTCTCAATTTCTACATTAATTACTGTATAACCTATAATTTCATTTTTAATTAAAAGCGAAATTACGTTTATTCATTTGCTTTTTTTCTTTATCTTTTGTTATTGTGATATTTAAACTTGTGTGTGGGGGGGTTATTACCTAAAACGGGGCACGAGATTTTAGTTATTTTACTTGAACAATCGACACGACTATCTTCGACTGGGCACGTTGGCAACTGTACCCTAAGTGGATGCCTTGAGTAATCAAATCATTCCCTGGGTACGTTTTGCTTCCTTTTTCCTAGCTTTAGTGAGGAGCTTCCAAGCGTGTCATCTGTTACATTTCATATTTGTAGAGACTAATTTTTGAATTTGTTTTTATTTTCGTAATTACTAAAGTTTGTTAATATATTGTTAAAGTTTAAGCCATTTTTTTAAAATTTGTTTAATTATATCTACAAAAAACAACTCACCTCTGACCAAAAGAGAACTAATAATTGGCTCCTTGCTCAGTTAACTATCACTAATATGTTAATCCAGTGGCGTAGTGATTATTCGACACACATAATACATTTGTCAGCCAACGAAGGGCTATGTATCTACCTGAACAAAGGTGGAGACGTAAGATATCCAATTAAATGCATATAGCTTTATTGTTCATTTACGCGTTGAACTGACGCCCCGAGTACGTAAAAATCAAATCAGTATTGTTGTCCAGGTCAGACCGACTGTTCTAGACGTAGCGACCAAAAATGCATACAATTTATTTTCCACATATTTTTTTATTTTTCTAAATTTCTTTGCAAAATCCCAAAATGACGCAGTAACAATGTATTAGTAGCGCATGTCTCGTGCGCTTTCCGATATACATTAATTATTTATTGCTAGGTACCGTATGTGAAATTTATGATAGTAATGGGTTAAAAAAATAATGAAATGTTTCTTTATAGTAACATTTATTATAATAATTTTATTTTTGAAATGAAATTTGGCCTAGAAGCACATTAAAATGTGATCACGTGACTCTGCTGAAATTGATAAAGAACCGTAATTCATAATTTATGATTTTATCATATCAAATAGCCAATACCCAGCAAATAAAAACAAATATATTTTTGTCAATCATTATAATTTCTTTGAAGATGAAAAATCAAGACAAATAATTATTTGTGATCTACGGAACTTAGTCATTAATTTTTTAACAATTTCAGTAAAAAGGAAAACAGTTTACATACCCGATACCTACGAAAACCTTAATTATACAGGTATTTTATACCTCATGTTGTGCATTATTATCAATCTATTAATGAAATTAAAAAAATAAGAAAAGGACCAACAAAAGGCTTTCAATCAGCAAATGATTGTGGTGAAACACGATTATCACTATTAAACGCAAACTACATCTGCCTAAAGTAATACTTATGCTGTTCATAAAAGTTTATACATTTATATCAACATAATAATTACAAATATACATTGCCAGCAAAAATCGGAGCTGCTTTCTCCTTCGCTTTCTGTTTGCTAATTTAAAATAAGTAGTCATGTAAGATATCAAATTAAAGAGCTCGATAAGCGCTATCTGAACTTTAAGCTACATTATTATCTGAATATATCAGTTCAAGCCAATTGTCAAGCTAGAAATTCGTTCCATGTATCGTGAGTATTGATGCAATCGCCTAGAAGCAGACAAATTAAAAATAAACAGCGACAACTATGTAACAACAGGTAACAAAACTAAGTTCTAATGAGGCTGTATATCCTCTATAAGGTCTATAAAGATAAAATAAAGTTCTATGTACGCTTATGCTGGTTTTCAAATACTCATATGAATTAATTGAATACGTCTGTTTGTTAAAGATTAATCTGCCCTACTTGTAGTAATGTGTTTAATATTTTTTCTCTGGCTTTTAATCTGAAGACTTCCTGTCCTGTTGTTGGTTATAGATTAAGGTATTTTGAGTGGTTTTCATACTGCCTTACTTTCCTCTACTAATATAGGTGTTTTGATTTTCAGTGAATATTACCTTGAACAAGTTAAAATTATTTCCTTAGCTTCCGGGTATTATATAATAGTAAGTACCTATATATTTATTATATTTATTACTAACACTTTATGTTTACATCTGTGTAAGTATTTGCCTATCCTACATTTTTAATTAAAGAAACGGACCATTCCTAGGACCTATATATGTTAGTCTAAACCTACAAACACTAGGGAGATTAATTTTGACATTACTTAAAACACAACCTCCTGTAGTATAATTATTCTTAATTATCAAAAAATAGCTTTTTTTATTAGCATTCCATAGTGACTATGCAACTCCTGTTTTTTTGCTGTTACTATAATTTAAGAAAATAATCAATAACGTCACTACAATTACATGATGTCATGAAATAAAATATCAGTTCCATCAAATTATAGTGCAAGTTATCCAGGATATAGCGGGTAGCCCATGCTATAGGTACAGTCCTTTAATTTCTTTATTGTGAAGATTTAAATTAAATTTGGTAATAATATCTGAATATTGCGATTTTTTTAAGTACGTATCAAGCCTAAAACACTTCCAGTATTGCCGGAAGTGACGTCAATTTTTATAATTTAAATAGAATCTTAATTCCTCCTAGGTCACCGGATAGAACACCATCGGATTTCTTTATTTGACCTTTCCTGAAAGAATTAAAAGAAAAAGTATACGCCCAGAGAGCACCTAAAAATTTATAGAAATTACAAGACAGTATGAACAATACCGTGAATTAAATAACATATGAGACCCTTGTAAATGTAAAAATATCTATGATGTATCGAATTCGGTTATATCAACGTCAAAACGATAAACGTTTTGAACATCGATTATAAATTGTTTTTTATGTACTTTTCTGTATTATAGTTACAAAGACTAACCATTTTCTTAAAGAAATTAAATAAAATTTCTCTTTTCGAAAAAGTAAAATAGAATTTCTTCATTCAATTTAAACAATGCATAAACGAATGTTTGGCAACAATGATATTACCATAGCATCAAACTTTATTTATAATTGTTTGCATTCACGGCTAACCATATTATTTCTATACAAATTAAATTAAATAAACTATGTTTTGGAAAAGGATAACGGAATTTCTTCAATGGATTCAGAAAATAATTCCTATAACTATATATCAAATTACCCATAATGTTCCATTAAATAAATTTTTTGTTCTTTTCGCAAAAAAACTATCATTGTGTACTGTGTTCAATTCTGATAGCTACAGAAAATACACAGTTAACATATTTACATTTTTTTAATATTACTTGATTACTATTAGACAATCTTAGACGGTCCGCAGTTTTCTAGATTCAAACATAAAAAAGTTATTTTTCGTAACCATAGTAACTAAAACTGAAAAGTGCTACATTGTGAGGTGCAAAATGGCAGGTATATTATGTATTATATTATTATTATGTAAAAGTAATTAGGGTATTCTATTTGAATTTTCGATGTCCGAAATTACCGCTGCGCCGTAGTCTTGATAGATACTTGCAAAAATGACAATTTTCGGTATTATTCAATTGCCGAATTTAATTTAAATCCATTTGAAAATAAAGAAATTAAATGACATACTATAGATATGGCGTAGATTCTTTAATTTTAAACATATGGCATTTATTTTCTTTTCAAATATTTTAAAAAATATTATATTATCACAAAACACTTTTCACAACAATTATATATTAATTATCTAACTATATATTTTTTTCTTTTGGTTAAATTTTAAATAAAATATAACTATTTATTTTACACAAGATATAATCTTGAAAAACAAACTTCGATGATTTAGTTAAAATTTAATAAATTTCTTTCATTTTAAATCTTGATTTATGTATTTAGTTTTTTTTAATAATAATGTAACTTCGAATTCATTTGAAATATAAAAATCTCATCTGTTAATATGTGTAACGGTACACGCAATTTTGTATATAGAATATTTTTTTTAATTTCATTTAATTATAGATGTTACTATTATTGGTATTTCCAAATAAAAATGTATTATGATAATTCTTAGAAGAGAGGTCCTAATACAATACTTTAAGGCATTTTTATTAATTTAGTTTAATTTATGTGTATTTTTCCTTAAAATTATTATTGCTTATTGTATTTATTATTTATAGGATTTAATTATGCAAATGCATTGCATTATCAAAATGCGTTTATATTTATGTTATAGGTTTAATCTTAAGAAAGAGTAATGAAAATAAATTCTTTAAATACAACTTATATTCCGTTTAGGGACACTGTGTGCCTAATAAATATTAGGCATATACATATTTGTATTTTCCTGAATGTAATCCCTGAACGGTTTTATTGATATTTATGGTCCTTATATGCTCTATTTTGTTCAATTTGAAAATAATGTTTAAATATATTTTGTATTTTCCTTAATGTATTCCAAGAAAGGTTTCAATTTTATAGTTTAGTTACTGAATGTTTGATGTATATTGCAATATGCGCTTAGAAGTAACCCAGGTGGTCGGAAGAGTATATTCCCTTTGTTTGAGAATATGTCACATAAATTAGTAATGGTTGTAGAATTTTAACAAGAAAAAGTGTGGCTCAGAGCAAACGAGGGCTCCTAAGTTCGCCAGAAGGGCGCTTCTACTCAAAGTGTGTGTGAAGTACAAGATACGAAGCGTACCTGTCAATTGTTTATAAAAAAAGTATTAGTGCAAGATACGAAGCGTATCTGTCAATTGTTTATAAAAAAAGTATTAGTGCAAATATTGTGCTTATTTTATATACATATCGGTCCCTACGAGTGAAGATCGATGAGCATCATATAAAATTATTCAAGAGCGAATAATTAGAGGTGCGAATCAACGCATTGGTGCAAAGAGCGTCCGAAGCGGAGACAGCTGTAGTTGAATAGATAAGTGCATATACTTATAAACGGACAATACATATAAGATAAAGAATTGTATGTGTATTGTTAATTTTCTTGTTTTCTTTCTTGTTAGTTATAAGAAAGATCTTTAAAAGCGATTCTGATTCTTGTTGAACCTGAAACTATTTTATCTTTCTGCGATTTAAATAAAAGGGGTGTTTATATGTGTGCATCTCCCACGTAATCTGAAACGCCCTGAGAATGATTTCATACAAAGGAAGTAGCATCCTTATGTAATTGTAAAATACAGAATATATGTAAATATATGTACAGACAAAGGCTCAGTAAGATATGCCATCCACTTCTTTATAGAGCTCCTTCCTATTCGATTACAATTTAAATCTCTTCGATAAAAATCAAATCGATTTCTACGATTTATGATAGTTGTTCTATTGGTCTACTTTCAACATAACCAGTTCTACAGGTTTCCTTCCTAGTTTGTTTATCCTCCTTGTAGATTTTATAAATATTATTTATAAAATATTATTTGAATTAATATCCACCATAGATTTTAATTAAAGTATAATTATGGTTATAATAACTAACTAAATTTTATACATTCAGCTTCAATTAATTCAGCTAAGACAAACTCTGTTTTTCTTACTGGGTTCTATATATGTATGCAGACAAATTATTCAACTAATTAAAATCTTGTAAATAAATGAAAAATGCAATTTAACAATATTACATTGAATAATTTTACAAATTTAGTTTTAATTTTAAGGAAATAATTATTTTTAAATTCTCCATTAATGTCACACATGGATAATTGAAATATTTGGTACTCATGTGTGACATTAATGGATAATTCGTTAAATAGAAGTGTTAATAAACACTTCTATTTAACGAATTTTAGAAATTTCTCCTTCTTAAAACCATTTTCACTTACAAATTCTAATTAAATCATATTCCTTACTCATTCCTTTATCATGACTCTTTATGTATATAAGAGTATATACACACATTTCCTACATCGTATTTGTCTATTCTTACATAATTTATTAAACATGCTATTTTATTATACTTTCTTTAATATTTTAGACTTATCCTATTTTTAACTGTGATTTTAATAATAACTCTTTCTCAGCATCCGATAACCAAATTATAATTATAAGTATGATAATTCTAGACGAATTTATTTTTGGATGATATTTATTCCATTCAAAGAATAAAAAATTCAAAATTATACTCTACAAGATATAAACTTTAAATTAAAAGCTTATAATTGATGTAAACATCTTATTGTTATTTTTTTAAGTTTAAATACTATTTACACAGAAAATTTCAATATTTTTATTTACATTGAAATATAAGAATCCTGTATTTAAAATAAACAGTTTAAAAATATGAAAAGCTACTAGACTAATGAAAGCAAAAACTTTCACAATATCAGACAGGTGTACATAAACAACCACGACCGTGTTCATCATCATTAATGATATTAACGTTTGTACGTGAAGATCGTAGTAATCAGTCATAATATCGCACGGAGTTCTGGTCGCTAACATTTTAGCCAAAATGACACTGAGATTGGACTTCCTACAAACAATAGAAATTATGTAATTCCGGTGAAAATCCAAGGTGATCGGATGCATCGGAGTATGGTGGGAAAAGCTAACCTAATTTTAACCCGAAAGGGCAAAATAGTCAGCAAAATAATTGAGTTCAAGTTAAGAAATAATTGTAGTTATGTCTTAAAATTATTTATTACCAGAATTATATACAAATGAGAGTTATTCAGTAGTGTTAATGTTAATAAAAATTAGAAAATTATTTCTATTATTTCAACGTTTGATTTTACTGTCGCCAAAGAATTATTCCAATAAATATAAAAAAACCGTTGTTAGATGTGGCATTGAAGCAACAAAATGGAGAAATAAATAGAATAACGATTTAGAAACTAGTAGAACTTTCTGGAAGTTTCGAAAGTTCACAAAAACTTCCACTTTCTGATAATAGCGTTGAAATAGTGTCAAAGTAAGAGAAAAAATAGTGGTGAACGATTTAGAAACAGATAGAACTTCCTAGACGGGTTACAAGAATTTACAGAAGTTTGAAATTTAGTGTAAAATAATCTATTGTGTTGATCGAAGCGTTAAACATGGAAACAATGCAGACAAGAAACAGGAATAAAAGTGGCAAAAATAGAGAAATAATAGATGAGACCCCAGAGTATAAGAGACGTCAATTACGTCCAACCTCTTGTCTCTCATGACCACAATAATACAGAAAATGAAAATTATTAGTCAGAAAAGCAAAGCGGACAGATGTCAGACAGAAAATGAAGAAAATGTAAATGGGGAAACTGCTATTAGACAATAATTGGAAAGTGGGCAAAATAAAATTAATAATAAAATAAGATAAATGTGCAACATTTAGTATCGCACGGAGCTTTGGTCGCTGACATTTTAGAGAAAAACAGCTTAACGACGTAAGCAAAACGGATAGCCTTGAAATAACCCAATAATTCCCGCAATACACTAGCTCTTCTTGAACGACAGCGGTGAATTAAATAAAGTAGTTTGTTCTCGCCACATATAAATGCATGCCTTCTCACATATATAAGTCTATGTCTGAAACTACAGCGGAGAAATGCACTATTATCTCCAGATTTCGCAATGGGCAACAAAAATAAGAGGTTAGTTGTCACCACACATACCGCAGAGAAAAATAAGTCACTTCTTTAACTGTGGTAGTGAATTAAATAAAATAGTTTGTTATTGCCAGGTATAAATGCATGTCCGTTATTGCATTGGAGAATAATATTGAAGTTAAATTCAATTTATACTGCACTAAAACAAAACAGATAGAAAAAGAATAACAAAACAAAAGCAAGTGTCTTGAGAATCGATATATAAGTAATTAAAGAGGGGCTGGGTTCACCGCATTTATATTTGTGTATTAATACACATATTTTTATTTTCGAGGATACACTGTCTTTCTGTGGGAATAGAGAGAATGCAATCCTCTACGTATCTTTTATAAAGTAGCATTTTGAAATCTATTTTCTGCAATACCTCAGTCTCAAGTACTACTTGTGGCATAACACTGGTTATAGGAGCCCCTATGGCAATCGTATATTCGTTTATAGAATTTATCGTTATATCGAAAGAAAGCTCATGATTAAGGCCAAATCTAAGGTATCAAGAAATGCTGCTAGACTTTAGATCTGTAATAAAGATTTTATTTGTTCCAATTTTTCTGTATAATTTTTTTAGCTAAAGATATGTGGATGTTCGTGTAAATTGACATTACATCTAAGGATATTAAAATATCATTTGCATTTAATGCGATCGTATCGATAAAATGTTTGATTTCGAATGAATTTTTTATGAAGTATGGTAGTTGTAAGCTGGGTTTTGAACGCATGAAATTATAGGACTGTAAGGTGTCTGATCCAGATGTTCCCATCCAAAAACCTGATTAGACCTTGTGATTGTGCAGAAACAGGCGACCTTGCATTGTCATGGAACAACATCATTGGAAGACAGTAGGCTACGCCTCTTTTATTTGGCACGTCGGACTATTATCAAGGTCACACAAGACGCGTCAGAATTGATTGTTGTGACTCTCGCCATAAAATCCACTAACAAAATCCCGTACCTGTCCCGAAAAACAGTCGTCATGATATTTTGTTCTGAAATTGTCTGTTTGGCTTTCACTCTAATCGACGACGATGCGTGTCGCTTGACTGTCGCTTGGAATCAGGAGTCATATGAGACACACAAATCTCGTCTCCTGTAACCATGTGGTCTAAAAATTCATCTGCTTGCTGATTTTACCGATTCAAAAACAATAAAGCGCAGCCCAATCTTTTTGTTTTGCGATCATGAGAAAGCAGTCTTGGAACTCATAAAAAAACATAATTTTCGATATTTCAGTTTCTTTGAAACAATGTTTTGTTGTCCACATCACGAACCAAATCTTCCAGAAACCAATTAACCAAAAAAATCAGAGAAGGTTGACCTGGGCATGGCTCATTATGTCTTTGAACATTCTCACCAACTTTCATGCATTTTCGTGTGAAGTGCTCTGTGCATACAAATTCACAAATCTAATGATGAATACAGAAGTTTCTTGCACTCGAAGATCAAATTACAGATTGTATGTCACAATTAGCGGAACAATCAGTTTTCTTAAGCATTATAAACTTCTAAAGCTCAGCACACATACAGACGATACTACTGTAGATGGCGTCTAAACGCGGGCAAAGCATGCTGGAAGCAGACATACATGCGCGCTGCAGTGATCGCGCGTTCTTCTCATTTTCATTCACAAACGGACCCTATTTAAAAAATAACCCTCGTGTACATATATAAAACAGCAGCGGATCTGAACCATTAAAATAATTTGGAAATTTCTCTATGTAACTATTTTAATTTTGTTTTAATAAATACATTAAGTGTTTTAAGAATTATTTAGAAATTCATGCTTACATTCTTTAATTTTTGTTCCCTTTTCAGTTTTTGTTAGTTGCGTAGCAGTTTTTTTCCCAGTGCGAATTAAGATCATCTCTGATCATTAATTCAATTCTTTTCGTATTAATTATTAGAAATTTTTATTTCGTTTGTTTGTTATATTCTTTTAAGTGTTATTGTATTTTTGTAGTAAGTTTCGTTGTTTTCCATTTATGCGTGTGTTGGTTTTTATGTGTCTTGTCGTGAATGTTTTACTTTTATTGGATGATTTACCACGTTAAGGTGATTTGATTTGATGCTCTTCGTGGGTATAGACGTATTATTGTAGTGAAGATATTTCAGAGTGTTTTTCGGATTTGAGGCGTTTTTATATTCTGCCAATTTTGTAATAGTGCGTTAATTATATGAGTTATTTTTCGTATTTGAACTTAACGTGCTATATTGTATTTCAAAAAAAGAGAGACAAATTTCTGAAAAGACCTAAATGACAGTTAATTTTCATTGGTTGAGAGCAAGGTAAAATCACATAGTCGTGTGCTATCAACTGTCAAATATTTTGACATCATTTTTACTATATCACGTTTGCGTTTTTAGAGATTTGTTTATAATTATCATATTGGTTGTTTTTAGAGCTGCTGATTTCAAGAATGGATGCAGAGCCTGTACTGCTACAAACACAGGTGTGTATTCTCCTCCGAAGAAACGGGAGAAAGCAAGTCATTGGAGTAGTGCTGAAAAGCATATAATTATTAATGCTTATAAACAAATTGTAACGTATACAGTCGACATAAGAAAAGGTGACATAGTAGAGCAGATCTTCCAACTAATAGGTTATTGAGCGCGATATGTGGAACATCTCCACATTATAAGATATGATTCTAGGAATTTCCAAACCAACAGTATGTTGTCGGTGAATATAAAAAACAAGCAAACCTTTAGAGCCAAAAAAGATAACTGGTAGACCTTCTGTATTGGAGTCTTTTAACGATGTTGTTAAAACTGCTGCTTGTCAAATACTTCGCAATATGTTCCGTGACAATGAACCTTCAACGTTGAATAAAATCTTGACTAAAATACATAAATAATAGTAGCGAACTGCCAAATATGTCATTTAACATTATATTGGTTAATGAAGCAACTGAATTTTAAGTAAGAATATTTGCAGTACATTAATATATCTAAATACAATTATGATATGTATGTATATTGCAGATACCTCAAACTAAGTAGAACAGTGTTCTTATTGAAAAAGACGATATCGTAAAATGAACACGCCAATATCAAAAAGATATTTCATTACATACTAGCATCTGAATAAATTCTGAAACATGAAATAATTTAAAAAATCAGATATTTTTGTCATTAACTTTAATTAATGATCATAAATTGTTAAAATTATTTCCTATTGTATTCATTCCTTTTTGTATTGTAAATATTAGATCAAATAAAATGATACTTAAAGTAATTTGTTTGACCGACTACAATTCCCCAGTGGTTAATTTAAAAAGTTGTATTTACTTATCTTAACGGTAAAAGTCCTCACGATTGAATATATAGTTGTTTAAAGATTGTCAAGAAATATTGTTGATCTCACCTGAAAACTCTTATAAATATCAGATGAAATACAGAAACAATCTGTGAAATGCCATTGCTTTAAATTATTATTATTAATTATCATTAAGTATGTATAGGTAATGTTTCTATAACGACGTACTATTTGAACTTTTTTAACAAATAAATAAAATTACATTGTTTTCTAAACAAATATATTATATATACACATAAAAACAAGAATTTTAATGCGTGGATTATGTAAAAATACTACTGATTTATTTACTTTGCTATTCTACTTTACTTTCACGTATTGTACTACTACATTTATAATTCTGTTGTAAATAGTGGGCACCGGTTTCACATTTTACATATGTATTCAAATTTAATTTTGCTGCGTAAAATTGATATGATGAATTTTATAGGTTGTAAGTTGGGCTTAGGGTCTGTTCAGAAATTTGTCTCTCTCTTTTTTAAATATAGTATAGATAGTTTGTTTTGGATTCAAGACGTTTCGAAGGCATTTTGTTTATTGTTGGACCCTTCGCCTAGAAGATATACATATTTTTAATCTGTATCCATCTTAGTTATGTTGTGCAAATTTTCTAATTTCTTCTTTTGTTGACATTGTTTAAGATATTAGATACGGTTTACACCAGAATTTTCGAACTCAGTTAATGTAAGTCTTTTTATTTGCCTTTGGTTGCAAACACGAGACCGTAAACTGACATCTTTACGGCCAAGTAGACTACCGAAGCGCACGATAGACTCGTCGACTCCATCGTGGAAAATTCAGCTAAGTGAATATATTTTAATTTAGTGTCGATATGTTTAGCGAGAGCTATTTCAGTTAGAGTTTATATAATCAATCTAATTCGTTTCCTCGAAGTATTATTAGTTTTCCTTTAATTAAGTCAAGCAAAGAATTTTTTACATTGTAACTTTTTTGTTTTATTTTTGTTTATTGATTGTGTATTATTATTAGATGAATAGCCCAAATTCGTCGATTAAAACACTTTCACTGTAATTTTTTTGTGTGAATGAAGCTAGGCCCACATTCGGCTAAGTTGGTTGATTTTGTGTTAATAAAATCAAGTATTACCGTATTTTCAAATTACATCTAGCGAATTGATTACAACTTTTTTTGCTTATTCAAAATTAAATCGTTGTTGATTAAATTATCTTTAATTTGTGATTACTAATTCAATTCCATATTTCTGTATTTTGCATTTTCTAAACGGTATATTTCTCTATAATTTAGCCCTTTTGGGGTGTTCGTTGTTGTATTATATAATAATATATAAAAGCGGAATTTCGTTGGTTAGTTGTTTCTTTTTCTGTCAACGAGTGTTGGTACATACAAGATGTCTGGTAACCAGGAGGGGGTACGAGATTCCTTATTACTTGCCCCAATTTATTTTCTTTTAAACAAGGTGGCACGCTTAATCTTATTTTCATTTATTGCGTAATCTATACGACCGTCTTCGTCTGGGCCGGCTGGCAGCTGCACCCTGAAAAGACAACTCTGGTGTATCAACATCTGCTGCTAGGCTTTTCATATGCATTTTTTTTACAATCTCTTTTGTCCACCCTGTTCTGAACTTTTAAGCTTGGCAATTTACAAGACAAAAACAGTATTTTATTTATTTTTATTAATAAAGACCAAATTTGTACCCATTTACCTCTTTCTCATCGACGTAAAATTTCTGTACATTTTTATCCATTGCAGGCATGCTGTCTTCATTTTTGGTATTAACGTAGGCTCCTTGGTTGGTCTGTGACATTTCATTGCAGCAGCATACAATCCTGATCACATGCTGTGCTCAGATATGTTTATATTATGCACTTTTAATTTATCTAGCAGCTCTCTAGCAGAAGATTGTTTATTTTCGAGTGTTGTTTTTATAGTCAGCCGGTCGTCTCTCTCGGTGGTTTTACGGATACCATGGTAATGACTGCGACCGCTTGGTGATGACGGAATATTTTCTCGAATGAATACAGTTATTCAGTTGAATATATTCCGAGAAGCTTTTTGCATTATTGTAATTTGTCGGTTTAGTTTCTATTTTAATTTCATTCGCGATACTATTTTCATTCACTTTTCCCATTCCGAATAATTACAAAGCTTAAAAATTCACCAAAAATATTAAATTAATAATAAATTTCACAATATATTATTAAATTTTAATACACTTCTTAATAGGAGCGCGTACCAATTTGAACTAAAATTTGATATTATTCGTAGTACTTTCATAATCTGTGTTTAGATCAAAATATCAGGTACTTGACTCAAACTCGATAATAAGGGTATTTTTAGAGAGAATGTTTAGAATGTTTATTTTTTCTAGGAATAGATCCTCTTTGATCAACTAAATCCGTTCATTTACAATCGAAAATTTGAAATGTATTTAAATACAAATCTCTTGTTATGCAAGGGTGGTTTTAATTCCATTACCGGATACTGTATATGTGAAAATCGTTGTAATCAGCGTTATTTAAAAGATTATTGTTATTAGAGTTTTGGGATTATTTATTACCAAAATTATATGTAAATGAGTTAGCAATTGTATTATTGTTAATAAAAATTAGAATGTTTCTGTTATTTCAACGTTCGATTTTAGTGTCGCTAAAGAATTATTTCAAAAAAGCGAACAAACACTAAGAAACGAAATATTGAAGTAGCACAGAATAATGAATGGAAAACGAAAATGACTACAGGTAGAAAAAGTGAAATAATGCAGAAGAATATGAACTCTATGTAATCTCAAAATGAGCGAGATTGAGCAAGAAAATTGTGATGATTGAACCACTTACTGACCCATAAACGCGCGCGCACACGTACACGCACTCACGCAAACGCATGCACAATCGCGTGCGTGTACACACTCTGCCCTTACTGGATGCACACGCGCACCACTACGCGCTAGCACCCACGCATGCCCGCACATCCACACGCGCACACCAACATATACAAACATACGTACAAGTGAACGCCCATGCCACACACCCACACATGTCCGCACTCGCGCACAAACAGAGAGATACATAAGTCTAAACCTCTCTCAGAGAAAGTTCTAACTAAATACATATCAATCAAGTACATATATTGATAATATCTCGTTTAAAACGTAATTTGATCAAGAAAATAGTAGAAATAAGTATATGATATAAAAGGGATAGTTTTTCAAAGAAGTTAACAGTAACAAATGTAGAACAAGTATATACGGGCCAAACTAGAAGAGCGTTCGAATTGAGGATAACAGAATATGCGGGAAGTTACAAACAAATTCAACATTCACTAATCACTATAGTTATAAATGTAATACTAATTTCGAAATTTTATACATATGTACATAATAATGTAACATAAAAACTAAACTTGACTTCGTTCTTTAATATTTTTTTTACATTTTTCAGTGTGCTTGTTTTAGTGTTTATTGTTGACCACACTATTGAATCACTATTATATATATATTATTTATACACCTTTACATATCCTTAGACTCCATAACAGAGTTTAACAAGTGAATAAGCTTAAGGTATGTAGCCCGTAATAGTTATGAATGATGGATTTTAAGAATTTTTCGCATTCTAGAAATTAGTTTCAAATAAAATATAAAAGGATACAAATTTACTTACACAATTGGACTAAATGGTTGGCAAGTCATTGGTTGTAGAGGTTGATATACACCTTTCTGTATCACGACCCCAGCATTTTCTTTACTAGGTGATTTTTTAAATTTTGTAGAATACTTGTAGAAATCAGACATTTCAAAAGGCTTCGTTTCCTCGCGATAAGGTTTACAGCGCCCGGCAGTTACAACTGTACAGTTTTTTGGTATGTTATTGCTAAATAATTCGACGTTAGTTTCGGACACGTTAAGAGAGAGCTGCGAATCTCCAGGTATTTCAAGAACACATTTTTGCATTTGTGATGGCATGTAGTTTATAATAGGGATGTCTGCATATTTTACATCGGGCATTATAGATGGAATTGTTGAAAGAGATCTTGGAGGTCTAGGTGTACATGGTACTGGATCATCCAGTGACGTTTCATACCATTCCTTTTGCTTTTGTTTCCGCGCGTTTGAGCTATAATCGTTAAAACTATGCGTTTCGCTACAACAGGAAGAATTATCATCACTTGGCCAAATACTGTCTACAGTTTGAACACCAACGCTTCCTAAAGATTGTGTCCTTACTAATGGACAATTGTCCTGTCTACTTCTGCTGAATGGATTCTAACAATTAAATGATATACAAAATATAAATCCAAAATTATGTACTACATAAAACTAACCTGATGCATTTCTACAGCAGTATTCCTATTTGGATCGTTTTGAATCGGTACTGATGACAATGTAACGCATTTAACATCAACACTGGGCGATATTCTTTTGTGTATGCGTTTATTTTTTCGACGATCTAAACTGCCACATCTAAAAAATATTATCGTTCAATTTCTTTTTGGAAAATTCTTGTTAAGGAGATATCTATTCACCTTCAAAAAATATTGATATACTACTATTATACATACAAACTATTTATAAGTTATGTTATTTGAATACTTTTCAATTTGAATTTATTGTATTACAATTACTGTCCACTAATATCGACGAATAATCATCTTTATTAAGTCTAATGCACTTACTAGCGTAAACATATCATGAGAGTTGTGTTGGTCATATCCAATAGGTGGTTAGGCTATAGATAATTCTAAGATGATAACACAGTAGTCAATGTAGTAGTATAATCGTAACTGAGCTGTAGTCTTACAAACTCATCGACCTTTAAGCCCTGTTACGGATACCTTTTATTACATATATGTTTATAAATTATAACAGAATTACTATTATAATTACAATTAGGCCTGATTATGAGTGCACGTTAAAATTAGCAACCGGTAAGTTCAAGTAATTGGATTAGGAATAACCTTCATTAAGTAGTAGCATATGTACTTATCATTAAGTTATAGTTAGACTAAGTGGTATTATGTATGCAGATTTCAAATGCCTTTACTGATGAAATTAAAAAAATTATAGGAACACTTTTTTAAATGTAATTATTACACACACTAACGTAAAATGAAGCTCATGTCGTACCTTTTATCTCGTTGCCATACATTATCATAGGTGGCGTTACACCAAGTCATATCGCCGTTTTCTTTTTTCTTCCAGTAACCACCTAGACCGGATGTCATTACATCATGTTCATATTGTTGATGTGGTTGTATTTGTAAAGGGTTATATGATCTAGGTTGTTCGTAGCTATTTGGATAACTGTAAAGATACTGAGACGACGTCGAAGATGAGTAAGAGACCTTCTGATTACATAAACTAGAGAAATTTTTATGCAATTGCCCTTGACTACTTGGCTGAGGTAATTTATATTGATAATAGTCATTGTGAGCGTTCAAGTCATAGCTACCAGACGGCGATATCATTTGGGGCGACGACCGATGTAACATGTGGTTTTGGGACTTAGAATATTGTACATTCTGCTGGTATGACGACAGTGTTGATGTTGGTGAAGGTATATATTGCCCAATACTATTTGAAGTGTCTAAATTTTCCAATCTGATAAAAACAAATACTTTTTATCATTAACAATAAAAGAAGGTAACTTATAAAATAATTAAAAATACACACTAACTTAAAGTAACTTAAATTATTAGAAATTAAGATCTTTCCGTTTGGTATCTAATATTCTATCTGTGTTTGCTTTTCGTAATATATTTTTAAATTTTATAATAACATACATTTACAAGGACTAATCTCGACGTTCTAATCACGTTTCAATAAAAATTATATTATATTAAACGGAAATTTAATTGTTTTTCGACATAGTTTTTGTTTGAAAATAACAGCGATGGTGTAAGAGTTCATAGCGTACACCTGATTTACACTGGATATTTTCTTCTAAAAAAAACAATGGTGTAAGAGCCATTTACTCATTCTAGAAGTATAAAACATTAATTCCGATATTTCTACTTTTCTTGTTGAAATTAGACCGTTGCCCTTTCTTAATATGTTCTATTTGTGTTATAGCAGTTTTTATTGGTTCTTTTCTTCTATTTCAGCGATGGTTTTCTTAGTCTCCTCTGGTTGATTTCCATTGTAACTGTAGGCGTAATTTTTTGGAGAGAATATTTTTATTTTCTATTTTTAATTTGAATTTCATTCAAATAAAGATGTTAATTGATATTTCCATGTGAAATGTATTATGATAATTCTCAGGAGGGAGGTCTTGATACTTTATGGCTCTAAATATTAATTTAGTTTAAGTATATTTATGTGATTATTTTTCCTTAAAGTATTATTAATGTAGTTCTCAGAAAGGATCTAATTATACATAATATATAAATGCATTGTCGGAATGCGTTTACATTTGTGTTAGAGGTTTAGTTCTAAGAGAAAGCAAATATTGTTAATCCTTTAAATACAGTTCATTTCCCTTTTAGGTACACTTATTGTACTTGTTAAGCTTACATATTTGCATTTTCCTTAATGTAATCCTGCAAACGTTTTGTTGATATATTTATAGTCGTTATACTATATGTTTTCCTATTTTGTATATTGTCGGTCCATTTAAAAAGAATATTTAATTTATATAATTCTACTCTTTTAATTTTAGTTGTTGAATCTATTATGTATTTTCCTTAATGTATTCCCAGAAAGGTTTTAATTTTATGGTACAGTTTAGTTATTGAATATATTATGTATATTTTCTA